>LUCM01003053.1:8132-40671 GCA_008360955.1 Fasciolopsis buskii | reverse complement strand
ATTCACCTGATAGAAGCCAGCGCTGAACTGGATGAGGCATACAAACATGGGTCCGATTTCTAGCTTAAGACCGAATCTTCATCGCGCTCATCACCTGGTATTTTCGGAATTCAGCCACTTCTTTCGAAACCCTACATTTTCGCACATCCACGGTGATATATTTTTTGATCTTCTCTCCCACCGACTTCGATGCACCCCCAATAACATTGACATAGATAAGTAAACACTGAGCCAAAGTAGGTTGGCCAAAATGTCAACATAATACTGTATGGATCAGTGATCTCATCACTTTCCGTGAACTTAAATTTCCTCAGCCGGTGTACTTCATCTTTCTCATATCATCATTTATTCTTCACTGGCTTGGCGGTGCTGGATAGACCGACCTTAACATCTTCAAACCTGCGGCGGCCCCCAAAAATCCTGCTATAGCTCAGGCCTTTTACCATCTTTTTCGCAATAGAATCAAAACGTCGTAGGTCTGCTCTCTCCCGTTTAATAATCACAGCCCATAGATGGGATTCAGGCCAGACCACTTCTCTCTCTTGCGTTTCAGATCCTGAATCCGGGAAATACGCGCTATTACCGACCAAGTCATCGAAAGGGCAGCGCCAAGTCTGCTGGCATCTCACTCCGGCTAGGACGATGCCGGTCAGATGTAGAACTCGAGTACTGGTCCGTTCAATCCGAACCAGCCTCTGATCGCCTTGGAAACTCAGATGGACACTAAAGACTGGATTAAAACACAGTTACTACTTCCTCCGGACTGGCTTGTAAATCCTTTCAAACTCATCATTTGTATTTCCGGCTAAGTGCAAACTGATACAAGAAAAATGACAGCACGTAAGACATTCTTGGTTAGTGTATTTAAGAAATGCTTTTACTTCTTACATAAAATTTGCATTCGCCGGCAAAACCCTCATTTCAGCTTGTCGCTAGCAGTTTTTGGAGTCCAGCGCAATATTCCACCATCTTCTTCAGCACTTTATATGCCCCTTATTGTCGCTAAATGATTATCTTACCCACTTTCAGTGAGGTTCCGCATGGTTTGTACTAACGTCTTACCAATTTTCATACTTGCACCGTTCTTCATCTCTTCATTATAAGCTTCCTGTTCATTCCGTGACAATGTTGACGTTTAGGAACTCTGGCTGTACCTCAGCATCCGCCATTGAGCCCCGATAGATTTGTGCACTTCGATACGCACATTTACCGCACTTATACATGAAATGAATTTCAGACTGTCGCTCATGAACGATCCAAGGAAAATCTTCATAATCTTTTGAAACGGTTCTCCCAGTTTTTATTTCTGGCTGACATACCTGTTCTTTCCTCTTTTCTCCGCAGAATCCTAATCTGCTTTCCAGACTACTTCCCGAACGAGCAAAGATTGCACCCATGCAATTAACACTTTGCTTTCTATTATTCGCGTTTCCTCTGCATCATCCGAGAGCAGATTTGATCTTGCCTTGCGCATTACTCTCGAAGAAAGAAAAATATACAGTATTATTGATATTATTCACGAGTCTCCCAGGCGGTTAAGGCGGAGGATTCCGTGTTTCTACTGATACTAATGGGCGGGCGAACACTTTTTGCTGCTTTGCGAAAATTCTGCCTCCCTTACAACACCTGGGTGGACTAAAGTGTGCCTAGAATTATCTCCTCCGAAGAGTTCATGAAATAACCTCAAGTCTGTGGCCTGACCTGACACATTACATGAGCAATAAGGTTTATAGATGGGCAGAAGTCATCTAAATTAGAACTAGGGATAATCAGAAAACGTTATGATAGCTGCTGCATAGTGATGGAAGGAAATCTGGACAAAATTGATTTAAGCGAACAGCGAAGGGCGTTGGATACCGTATGGCGCGTCGTGCATAATGGGAATTTTGGAAGAATTAATTAGAGCCATTTGAGAAACGTTCAAGCGAGCACGTAATGGGTCCCGAGTCAAGATCCTTAAACCGAGCACGCACATACGGAGAGGATTTTTGCGGCAAAGTGAGGACGATATTTCCTCAGGGGCTAACTGGAATAAGAGCCATGTGCCCTGCATGAAAAGTAAGAGCAGGTACATCTTTGCAGAGGTTGGATTTTCGTTACAAAGGTCAACACGATGATGGTGCTTGAGACACTAGTTACGGATAACAACAGGTTCCATGAGACGCGATCGGATGCTAAGGTTAAATGTGAAACCGAATCAACCAGGGAAGCAAGGACAATTATCAAAGTCGTGATAACATGAATTCTACAAAGGCCATGCGTATATTTGTAGGAAATGTGAGAAGAGCTAATGCAGCTTTAGCACATAAAAGATAAGAATGGAAACAAAGATCTTATTTATTTCTTTGACAGTGTGCATCGTTATACGCAGCCTGAGATTCCTTCGGTCTCCTAGTGGGCCGAGTCGGTACCTAAACTAGAGAAGTCGAATGAAAATGAAAACGAAGTGCTGCGGCCTTTAAAAAACTAAACACGAGCGAGTCGGCAGGATCAGACGGCCTTCAAATGGCAAAAGTCCAAAATAGTGCGCACATCCCTTGAAAACCTCTGACCGCTCCTACTTTATATTGGCTTGTTAACTATCTAACTGATAGTCCATATCTGCAAATGATACCAAGGTGGCAGGAAAGGATATACTCTAGGATTGGGGGCGGCTATATGGCAGTCGGCTATCTGGGATCCACTTCTTGGTCTTGAAAATGCCACTTGCTGACCAAAGAAGAATGTTAGAACCGAGGTAGGCCGCTGAGCGGCGTGCTAGAAGTAAATGGACTTAAGATTTATCCCCTCGTACGGTTTTCTACCTTCTGAGCGATATCTGGTGGCACCCAAGGGAGCCAGAATATTAATAGACAAACGTCGTACGACAATGCCATGTTGGTAAGATCGGCCGTTCCTATTTTTGTACACAGATTTCCTTGGAAACCGTGTAGAGTATTGGTTTCCATAGTGCTGCAAGGCTACGGATTTCACAGGGAATGCTCAGCTCCTGACACCGATAATTTTGGCAGGAGATCAAGGAATTAAGTGCTAGAATTACAGTGAACTTGTGTCTAATGGATGAAACGCAGGCGAACCAAATGGACTCGAATACGAGCCTTTAGGATCGTGATGACATTATAGACACAGTGCCTGGCAATAATTTTGAGTTTGCTCGCTAAAAGAAGTAAAAAGGGCCGCAGCCCGAAGCTAGAACTTAGTCACCGTAAGCTAAATTGAGGGGGTGGCTTTCAATAACTGAAGCGTGCCGCACCGCGTCAGACTGCCAGAGAATGCTCTTCGATGACAGCCGGTGGAAATACACGAAAGGCCACTAGAATCATGCGTATGATATTTCTGTACTCTGGCAAGCGAAGGGAGCCAAGTGCCCTGGTTTATTTTAAACGCTTTGAAGTTTTGCGAATAATTTGCAACTAAGACTTCAGGGTGATATGGAGCAGAACATGGATTCGTTCCTCCAGATAGCTTGTTTAACCGAACATGTGGTCGCCATTTGTGAGTTGCGCATGCATGCCACTCCCGCACCCTCCTGTAAATATTTTTGCAGTCGGAAGCTACCGCTTTCGACCCTCTTTTTCTTTTACTTGTCAAGTTTCAGGGTTGCCAGCATGGCAATCGTACAGAGCCGAGTAAGAGTGGCGGGGAAGTGGTCACAACGGTTGAGGTCAAGCAAACGGAATACAAGCTCCACGTCAGGACAATTAATATTACAGATAGAAATGAGATTTAGTGTCACGTACAAGACTCGCACTTTCGCCCTAGTAACTGAAGAAGACTGCGACCTTCCTGTTGTCGAAGTATCGTCCGACCTTAGGAGCTCTCTATGCAAGAACATGGAAGGTTAGGCATTTCGCCATGCATTCCTGCAATCTACCGATTCTGGAACTGTATGGACATCAAAAAGTTGAATACCTGCGCCCTTTAGAAAAATAAAAACCTAAAGTCTCGTACGGTTTTCGCAGCACAGGACAGCTCATCGGTTCCGAACACCGTCCGACTTAACTCAACAGCAACACAAGGAAGTGAACGCTCTGTTTGATCTTTCCATCGGTTCTGCAGAAATGGGCAGAACTGATCTCATGTCAACGAACGCCGCGGTAATTCAAATGACATTCCTGAGTTCTGTTCGTTTCGTGCCTTTGTGTTTGCATTTGATATTCTGCATTCATGCACTGATTTTGAAGGTAGCTGCGATAATAATTCGTTGTTGATACAGAAATTTAAGGGACTATTTTTAAATTCCTCGTTGGCGAAATTCGGATTTCAAAGCAATTACTTTGCGCTCGATGTAGAGTAAGCTCACAACTGGATATCACTTCTTACTTTTATAAGAATCACAACATTGCTATCACTATCAATAGTTTTTCTTGCCCTTGAGATTTTCGGAGTCGTTTGTGAGATATCGACGACAGACATTCTGCAATGTTCACTGTGTATCCTTTCCAAAAAGATGTTTCGGTAAAGTTTTAAATTTCGAAAATCAGTTTCGGGTTCAAATTTTAAGTGTTTACTTTTTTATTCTAGGGATAATGTTAGTTTGTTGCAAAATTGTAATAGGATAAGCATTATCGTCCTAGGTAATTACTTCATAGCTAATAAATAATTAATTATTGAGTATTTTAGTATCTATATTAATTGGTTAACTGAATTATTTGTTTCAGTAAATCAGTGACTGGTTCAACCGATACGATCGTATCGGTAAAGGTGCAAACTCGGATTCTCTTAATGAGAATCTCATATTCCATTTGGTTGTCCTCAACCGTTGTGACCACTTCCGCGCTCCCCTACTTGGCCCTTTACGATTGCGATGCTGGTAACCCGGAAACTTGACCTGTATGCTACCGCTTTCGACTGAAAAATTATTTACAAGAGGGTGCTAGCCTGGCGTGCATGCGCAACGCACAAGTGGCGGCCACACTGAGCGGTCAAATAAGCGATCTGGAGGAACGAACCAATGTTCCGCTACAGGGTGGCTGCTCGTGATTGGTTCTCGGTAGGAGAAAATCATTACACTGTGCGGTAATGCACAGGTTCAGATAGTCGTCCTCTAAATGATATAATTATCTTAGATCAATTATAACCGATCTGCATCACTGTCCAATTTGAAGACTTTGGAGTAGGCTCTCTTGCTTGTTTTCTACGTTCTGAGCAATGCTGGGGAAGCTATGAATTGAGGTATGAAGAAGTTAGCTTCGGGTCTAGCCTCCGTTAGTGCTTCCCGTCCCATTCATTGGGGCCTACAAGTATAGGATTGTTGTTAGTTCCCTGTTAACACAAACTGTGTTCGTACACAGATAATGATCGTTTGTACTCACTGTAAATCTGTGTTTGTCGTCATGGAGAATTGATATTTTGCACAGAATTTTTCGTCCAATCAAAGCCCAATGTCTTAAACCAATGGGTCATCAGGAGGGGCTCACTTTCCACCCCGGGGAAGAGATTTAGCTGGTCATGCGTCCAACGAAAAAAAGGTTACGTGGACAGCATATCCAATGAGGTTGCAACAAAATGGCAAATCATAGAGCACCTGATTACTGGATACACCCCATTAGCGGATCGCACGTGCACTTTCAAATTTGTGACCGGTTCTTCCAGCCTCATTCTAAGGCCAAAAAGAAATGGCACACATTAATGAATAACTTTATTCTCAGTTAGAACGTCAAATGTACAAGATTCCTATTTTCCGTGTACAGGCGAGCGAGATTAAAGCGCATTGGTCTTTCTTCCGGATGTTTAAAAATTCTCTGCATGGGCATAGTAAATGCTTTTACATGATCTACCAAAATAAGAAGGACAATTTAGTAAAGCGAGACTCACTTAAAATGAATAAAAATGAATGAAAATGCAGCGAGAAAATCTCTATTCCGCATTCTTGAACGGATGGCGACTTGTGGAATAGAACGAACATTGACTTGCCATGAATAAATTTGCAAATGCTCTAGCGTTTCAACTGAGACGCTAAGAGATATGACTAAGAACCACAGTCAGTGGCGCGAATGCTGCACAGCCTGTCTGTAGGACTCATCTGCTTAAAATAATTCGAAAACACAAAATATTTAGGACGAAAACATATAAACATCTGGTTTATTATGGTTTATTATTGCTTCTTGTTTTTCCTCCTATGAAGTTCCACTCAAGTACTGTGTCGGTACCGTGCAAATTTGTCGGTGTATGATATATATATATATATATAATCAAGGAGATTAATTGGGGGTCGGTCCGCTGTCGCTCAAAGGGTTACTTGCGGTGACTGGTTAATTATCTAGCGTTGGTCAACTGAGTCCTTTTCAAATATTTTCACTGGAGGCTGTAGCGGTAATTGATTTTAAAGATGTAGCAAGATAGCCGAACTACTAAAGTGGCTGTTCATAATCCATGGTGATCATTGGCAGGACATTTGGATACAGATATCACAACCAATGGAACCTAAAGTAGAAAATATAAGGTGTTTGGCTTATATTTGTCCACTTTGTCCCAGATTACAGTTATAGCCCAAGGGAAGAATTACCCGTAGCGTCATTTCGTTTTGTGGGGAAAATCTCCTAACTATTGTAGGCAGTTCAAATTTTTGGTGATATCAGTGATGCAATATATAAGCGCACACGGTTATCAATTTTTTAACGTTCCTAGCAAGAAATGCAAAAATGGGAAAATCGTGAAAGAATACAAATTAAGAGACTATTCGGTGGGTAACGTGCAGCTTGAGAAGGTCTGGAAGTGCACACGTGAGCGAAGATACATATATACGTACATCCAGAATTGTTATTATGTGTGGTAACATAGCCACCAATTTCAGAACGAAGGTCCAGGTTTTAGGCCTACGAGATTCAAATGATCAGCCCATTATACCTAATTAGGGTAACGGGGTTCAATGGCAATTACGGTTAGAATCTTCGTGCCGCTCTTCAAGATCACATGTTCCAGTCCGAAAATAGTTCCAAGAGAATCGTGAAATGGCTTCCATTTATTTCCGAGAGACTTTAAATTGGAAAATACAATCGTGTCACACAATAGATTCACCGCACAATGACACCCCTTAGGTGTTTATGCAGTAAGAAGCAGTCTTAATGAGTATATTACACTCAACTTCAGGCAGGGTGGGCAAAAGTGAAAACGATTGAAAGATTAAATAGGCCAGTTACAAATTCGTCAGGCGCTAGTACACCACTATGCAGAGTTAATAAAAAGTAATGTCAGACAATTAACATTTAATCACTGATGGACTTGAAAATAACAGAAACTGAGGAACAAAATGGCCTCAAAAGAGAGTATCATATGACCATATCCCGTTACTTTAGGCTTCAATAAATAAAGAGGGTGAAACTCATTTGAAAGAATCAAAATCTCTTCGTGTTGTATCAGAAGGCAACTTCATTTCTTACGAATAGTACTTATGACCCATTTAGAAAGAGTGGGATGCACTTACTGAAACTTAAGCTGACTGATAAGAGGCCCCTTTTATGGACTGAATGGTCAGCATATATATCGGTGATAGAAAAAAATGAAAATGACACTATCGATGTGTTTCTTGCAGGTACAAACGGTTTCTGACTTGTAATCACTGGGCTTTCCTAGGCTGAGACACTGAGTTGCCGACAATATAAACCTTCCAAGGAGTAAGGCAAGGTAATAAAGACATTCATGTTCTTGAGTGGGCTAAAATATTAACTGTCGCCTATTCAGTACTTTTGTTACTAAAAGTTAGCATTCAGTCTGCCCTGAGAAGCCTGTGGAGAACCTTGTTAATCTTTTTTATTTATACATATAAACCAAGCAGAGTGCGAAAAAACTTCGGTTTGGAAGATTTAACTGATGACAGATTTAGAAAAAGACCAAAAAGCAATCTTGATGTAAACATTAAGCATAATTTTTCACTTAAATAAGTTCTCCTGATTTTTGCACTCTAGATCGGATAAGTGATCAGTTTACCTTAGCAACAATCCTTGGAAGGTTTACAATAGGTATATTCTACATTTAGGTAGCCTGCATATAGCCAATTCACTCTGTTCGCTCTTCCCTTGTCAAATGACTCACTTTTTGTGGCTCATGGCCATGACTGCATCTGGATAAACCTGATTGTGCGAGCGAGCGTTGCTCTGCTAGACCAGTTCCGTTGGAATCTTTACATGTTTTAGTATTGTCGAAGTGGTTCCGCTACGCTCTGAGTTACTGATCACAACCAGCGCCTCTCGACATGCTCCAGACGATTGAGTGTTTAAAAGTGACTATTCTGAAGTGGTTTCTTTGGAGTGTCTTTACAAGATAGAGGTCGTTTCACCAAAATATGAGAAGAAACAGAACACCCAATGTTCTTCACCGAGTTTAGAGATTCTTGGAGAACAATCTAGGGGAGACGGTGAAACCAAATTTCAAAAGTGGCATGCTCGCTGACATCTGTTAT
Organism: Fasciolopsis buskii; assembly: GCA_008360955.1. NCBI lineage: Eukaryota > Metazoa > Platyhelminthes > Trematoda > Plagiorchiida > Fasciolidae > Fasciolopsis > Fasciolopsis buskii. The sequence continues at coordinate 32,270 of LUCM01003053.1, read as the reverse complement.
AAAAATCGATGCACCGAAAAACCCGAATGTCTGGGCTTATCCGAAGAATGCTTGAACCAAGTAATCACTTAACGGTCCTCAGTAGGTTACTGAGACTTCAAATCGTCTTACAGCCTTGTGGGTTAGATAAACTGGCGAAAGGTTTGGGTAACGGTTCCTTAAATTAAATGTCTACTTCTGTTTGAAGGGCAAAGTGTCACCAGTTCCACAGAATAAGCATAAATACCTAGGGCTAACTGATGACGTAAATGTAGATCCTGGAGAGCCTAACATGTGTGTTGGAAACTCTGTAGAAGGCCTCTTTTTCTTTTCTGTTTCAAGCACATTGTTTTGTTCTGCATCAAGGTTCTTATGGCATTTAATCGTAAACCTATCTGTAAAATACAGCACAGAAGTCGACTGGGTGTTTCTGAGCGATCGTTGTCTATTAGTCGTATCTGCCTACGGATGCTGTGAATGCAGCTTCTAGAACAAAAATGGGTTCTAACGGAAATCGTCGTCGTTAGCATGAAGTGTGCTTAGTGAACATTACGGTGGTTGCTCGTAATTTTAAAACTCCTTGTGGCCGCCCATCAAAGATAACAATACTTATAGGAATTTTATTTTTTTGTTCTGGTTGGCTATATGGAAAATGGCGATGGCTTCATCCAAGCAACAGAATACTTCTGGGAACACTAATTTTTGTCACAAAAAGCAATATTTTTTTATCCAGCGTTCCTTTGCATTCATGGCGTTAGACTTGGATTGATTACATTACGATCAGTCACTGGCATTTCGGGGCAATCAAAAGTTATCCGGAATTCTAAGCCACAGGTCTGGCCCCAGATCATGCTTTGACTGTAGCCGGCTTTTGCTTGCATCCAGTCCATGTCACACCAGCATGAAAATCGCCCATCCCGCACGGCTTCTATTGGGTCTACAGTTGACTCCGGCTACTCTCGCATATTTTTACTGATTTTTCGACAAGGCTAATCACCAGATCCGAGCAGACATTAAGAACAGACCAAAGACACCTTAAATTTAGCATTTTCAAGGAGGACTTCGGGTTATAAACTGCGGAAATTATTGGAGTTTTTGATGTCAATTGATCCGTGTGATGTTTACATATCCGTCCTCTTGGCTGTCACGTGCATTTAAATGCGTAAACTTCTGGGACGTCAACTGCATAGTGGCTCGAGAAGTAGCCACGATATTATTATGAAAACCCCTATCCACATATGAGGACAATAGCGCTAGAAATTGCCCAGGCAGAAAACTGTCTAGCTTGGAATACAAGGTCGATGTCGTGCTAATGACCGGAGAAAAGCAGGTTGCAATTTTTCTTCTTCATCGCCTGAGCGATAGCGTAGACGTACTTCGAATGCAGGAGTGAATTGGTCGGAAAATGACCCTTGTTGCTGAATGGGAGAACTAGATGAAGTACATATACTTAGTCATCTATGTAGCTGTGTCTTATCAGGTGGTCATATACGGGAGGGAGTATTTCGGGAATTCAAAAGGTTTGGTTTGGACTCACCATGGCGTCCGTCTAATACTCGATCATTGATCAAAAGCCGGGTATAATCAGTGCCAGTTAGAGTACCGTAACTATGCACTTCGGAAACAAAGCCACTGAGGAAAACGTGGAAAGATTTTAGGTGTTTGGTCACAGTTTTCCACGTAGTGTTGGTGGAATGTGGTCAGAAAGTTTTCTCACTATTTCAGAGGTTAGACACAGGATGATGGGACATCAACCATAATCTCTGGGAGAGGCACTGAATACGGACAGGTTAAAGTGTTTAGAGCGTGTTCTGTACATTCTCACAAACCACCTGCCTTGCTATATGCAGCTGTCAGAACCACCTAGTAGCTGGTCCCTGTTATGACAAAAAGACAAGATCTCTAAACAATGGACTAACTAGAGCAGATGCAGCTAAACTACCGGATTGAGGTTCGCGATATCTCCTTGTACAGTGACTGGAGGCCATGAGGGAAGTGGCTTAATGCCTGAATCAGCGGTTCTCTTTTTGTGAAAATCTTTTTATTTCGACAACGGCTTTTCCTTAAGTCTTCTTTTGTTCTGCTGAGCATTCGGTACCGCGAGGTGGCAAAGAAAAGTGAAGCATATTGATTCAAGATTAATAGTTGTCTAAAAAGAACTGGACTGACCCATTATCTGTTAGTGAAATTCGTGTCTATCTCCCATGAAAATCAAAAACACAGCACCATCCTCTAATTCAGTCTTAGTGGAGCAGGCCAGAACAATCGAAATAAACTCTTGGATAACCGATTATTTTTTATTCACTGGATATTACAGAACAATGTAGATACTTAACCTGCATTCTCAATTTTTCACTCACAAGCATGAAAGTTTGACAATGATAAATGTCATTGTTTTCACGGGTATATCAACGATCCGCTATTCTTTTTATCAATTTCAATTGACTTTTTGATGGCTTCCCTACGCGCATTGGACCTTGTCCTATTTTGGCTAGTCTCCTGGATAAATTCGTATCTAGAGATCGCAAGGAAAACAACTGAAAATGTAGTTTGATAAGAACAGGTAGCAATTCTAACATTTATGTTTCATTTGGGAACCGCTTTGTATAGCGCATCCGAATTTAACTCATCCTTCAGATTTTCCCCAAAACCTGGGAAGCAAGTTTTCCTGAATCGCTAGCAGGAATATTGTTTTATGTTTTCTCGTGGCTTTGGGGACAAACCTATGTTAGACAAAAGGATACTTTTTCGGTGCGTCTTATGTATGCACTGCTAACAAACCACAAGGCCCGCTCGAAGTTTGAAATGGAGGCACTCCACATCATTGAAACAATCACGCAGTGTAATTTAATGAGAGCCCCAGAGTTATTATTCTTTAAACTAATCTGTTCGAACATCAATGTTTTTGCATAGTGTTTTGCAATATACGGAAATGAATGCAAAACTGCTTGCGTCCACAAGAGTTGGTTTCAGTAAATTGAAACCAAACCAACGGTTTTACGAACTCCGTAGCTACGGGGTGTAATTGAGATGATGCTGTTCGACTATCAAATATGGGATAAGACAGGGCCTGTAAATTATACAGATCGATTTAGTTCATGAGTCACGTTTCAAAGCAGCGCGTAACCGAAAGTGAAGTCAACGAAAAGGACTGCAAGATGATTGTTAAAACTCTACTGACAATGCGAACAGAAATCAGGGCTCTCTATTTTCCTACAGTCTTAGTTAACAAAACGGACAGCTACCCATCCACTCATCCACGTACGCATGTACACATACTCAATGACATATGAACCACGCCCGCACACAGGACGATCTTCGTGATATCAGCTGGCTCCTAAATATTATTCGGGATAATGTAACTGAAAAGCCTGCCTTGCGAAGAGCTGCGCAAGATATCCAAAACGGAGGCCAACTACACACCTTGCCGGCAGCGTGGAGTTATCGGCTATTATAGAACTGCATACATATATTTATCAAATGGTGCGTCGAAATTCTGATACACTCCAAAGTTCATTCAACCTCAGCTCATTAATAAGAACGTTATCGGCTACGGAACTTAATCACGTCACATAATGTTCTCATATGTATCGCTTGGGACTTCATGGACTCCAGTAGAACAGTTGAATGAACCATTCCCCGAATACTGCTTACTATAACTTTAACTCATTTTTTTCGAAGATGATTCTGATCTATCTTCCCAGCGCTACTCGTCTCAGAGGATACCGCAAAACAAGACACAACCAACTGAGATCATTGGAAGCAAGCACTTTAACCACTTCATCCGTTTCAGTCAAACAATGCTTATAAAAACTGAAATGAAGAGGCCAAAACATCACGCCATAGCTTTGAGGTGCTGCGAAAATTCCATAAAAACCGCACTGTGTAAATCTCAACTTCTTTTACATATAGCAATGTTTCGGAACAAATAAACAGGACTGACCTTATCGCTTTCGTGTGAGATTTACATCTGATCGATAGCCAGACATGAAGCCGACGATAAACACAACCTAACTGGTGAGGGCCAAATGAATCTTTCATACATGCAAAGACCGGTCATCTGCCAAACGGACATTGAACAACAGGCTGAAATTATCCATTTAAACCACATTTCCCCTGCAAATTCAAGCTAACAAAGAAGCGTATTGGACATAGGAGGTGCGATACCTATCCCATACTACACTGTGGTCAACGTGGCCGGAAGACACTAACAAAATTTTACTTTCAGTTAAACGCAAAACTTCGGGGGATATTTTGAGTCAAAACAATTACTAAATAGGATGATATCAATGTCACTTTTATCATACAGGGCTAGGAGCAATTCCCCGGTTAGCCCAATTTCCAAGTTCCAGAAGAGTAGCAAAAATGAAAACCTGAAAAATACTTTGTGGTGAGCTCGGATAAAAAATCGCTTGAAGCACAGACCTGACCTCAGCCATACGGGAAGACTATGAAATTCGAGATGTGCTACAAGATGTTGTGCAATCACATGGTTCTGTCAGACTGGACTTTGTTTGGCTTCTAACCAGTAATCTTCCAGGTAGGATAGCACCTTCGGCTTGCAGTAACCACTCTGTATATTAACGTCTGCTAACTTAATTAAATTTACCCCATCTTAGGAGATAGACCGAGTGTCACACTTCTGACAAGTGGAGAAATTGCTTGCCATGCATTCGGAATCTGTGTCCCTTAGATTTTCCTGAGAACTGAGTACGTTGAAATCAACCCACCCCATGTAATGCCACTGAATTAGTCAAATACAAAAGGTGCTAATACAAGAGACAGGGCCAAGTGTTGAAAATTCAGAATCCGATATGAATATAAGATTTAAATGCCACGGTTAACTTTTGTTCGTCACAAGAGGTTCTGCAAGAATTAGGGTTACCATCGAAACATTATTTGTTACGAATCCGCAATGGGCTTTCCAAAGGAGCTTCCTAAGCGTGACTAGAATCACATTAGATACCTTAGGTTATTAATCCGAACATTACGCTAACCTAATTCTTCTCCAGGAAATGACATGTTAGCTTTCGCTAGGCTCACTGTTCTCCCTCGCACATAGAGGGCTTAGCGATAAACTATCAAACTCACATCTTGCGATTCATAGTAGCGCAAACATCTGAATTTGTAGTATTTTACCCATTCAGTGTGGCTTTATTAGAGCTTGCTAATGGTTTCTCGGTCGGGAGTGACTTTTTGATGTCGACATACCTAAATCTTTTGGAGGAGAGTGAAGCCAAGTGTGTAAGGCCATAAACCTCCCTGGCGGAAAAAATGATTTCACAAGTGAGCAAAGTAAATAATTTCGGAACGACACAACATAGTTTGTTCCTACGTATCGCAGAATAGCGGTTGCAACAAGATGCTTGCATATAAAGTAATAACCAGAAAATTCTCTCAGCTTGGTCAGTAAGATAAGCCACATCTCGTCGAATGAAAAGATAAATTCGAAGGTCAGCGGAGCAAAAAATCTGAGCCAATACCTGAAACAGTCCAAATGATTCAAAGAAAACCATCCAACAGTAGACACCTTGAACACCTCTAATCAAGAAACAGCGGATGACTCTTCAAGGTTCTACATCCATTTAACCATCGAATGGGAAATACCCTGCAGCAATGTCGAGGGATGTAGGGCGTTTAGAATGGAAGAAAGTAAACGGTTTCTGGATCGCAGACCAGTAGGTTTTATCCTATCATGTTCCTGAAATTCACTTCAACCGAAAAAAGCCAAAGAATGCAGAATAGCGGTGCTCATTGGTTTCGATAGGCATTTGAAAGGGCCAGAGCAAAAGATAAAAGTGCCCACAAAGTACTTCCGCTAGTAACGGTGACGGCTAATTGCGAGTCTGATACTTCCCCTCTTCCACTAACGAAGATAGATATACTTCAAAAAAAGACCAACGCAATATTTGTCACCACTCCAATTATCTGCCTCTTTTATTAACAGACAGCTGTAAGCAGAGTAGGCATTTACAAGTTGACTTTCATCTTGATTTTACCTTTCTGTGTTCTTTATGTGCATGAGTTCAGTAGGCAGTTAAGACTACTCGATGGATAACCATGTTGCGAAAATTCATTCACCTTTTGGTCAAGGCAGTGGAACTCTTCATTATGAGATATTTGTCGAACTCCTCCACAAACCAGAGGACACTGATGGTTTGCCAATGACTCTTCGCAGAAAGATTCAACTTTGGGCAACAAAATTCAATCTATGAAACAAACACTGAATATGAATAGGTCGAGGCAGCAAGAACAATAGCACAGATTAACTGCCTATCCGGGGGAGTTACTGGCTGAAAAGTAACTAAGGGAGATCAGCCAATGACATAGAAGAGCACGAAACCCTAACTAGTGCAGTATCTTGGGGGTGTTCTAATAGGATAGCTGAAGTGGTATTTAAGAGGCCCACCGATACGCTGGTTACATACTTTGAACTGTATGGGCAAATGCTAAAGTCAGTGATATTCTCCCGTCGAAAATATTTTTGCTTTGCTATTCTCTCTCCACCTTACGTCTTGTTTTCTTACTTCACAACTGTTCCATGATGCAAATCAGCAACAAAAACCAGAACCTATTGATGCATGGTTATTTTTCGTACAACTTAAACTGAACTGGGATTACTGTAGATTGGATTTTCCGGCAGTTCTTCTGAGAAGGCGTTCCAGGGTTTAAATATTGTTTTTGATTAGCAAAATACCAAAAGCTTAGAAAATATTTTTCTGGGCTTTAGAAGAATGCTCGTCCAATGTCTCCAACCAACCAAAAACTGGATGCTAGGGAGCAGTTGGCCGATTCTTGGTTTTGACTTTCATCGACAGTGGATGAAATGATAAGATTTTTCGAAACTTTACTTTCGTGATACCCGGTTAGATTGGATTGGCAAGGCTAAAACTCGGCAAGCATGAAAGGGAAAAGAGAAGAAGGAAAGCAATCATTTTCTGTTTTTTTCAAGAATGTTAGACCATCCCACCAAGGATCTGATCGTGCTTACTATTGATTTTCGTAACTTGAACTGTCTAACTCTAACCCATCTCATTAAAGCTTTTATATTGCATGCAGCCTGCTCCATTGGAATTTGATGGTCTAAATGCAAATTTAAGTGAAGATATCCAGAATGATACAATCTTTCGACTCTTGTGAAACCGGAAAAAAGAAATCTTCCAAATGCCCTACAGTATTCTCATTTCAAAAACAATTTTTGAGATGCACAAGGGTTCAATATTTTTGAGGTGTTCAGTTGCTCCTGAAATTGGATAATGCAGCATTTTCCAAAAGGCATCGAAAGCTCGAGGGTTAACTGTCCCATTAGAACAAGTGAATATTCAAAGAATTGCCTGACCGATTTGCCCGAAGAGTTTAAAAGACTAAACTGTTTGCATCATGATATGCGAAATAGCCCTAATTTTGAAAATTTGATGGCAAAATATAAAGTCTGTCCCATAACGCCTTGTCACGGTTAAAAATGGCTCCTGAAATTTGTGAATCTGCAGCCTAAACCCTGTTAGTCCTATGCTTGACATGAATACCGACAAATTCACGATGCTATAGGAACCCTATTCCCTACCTGATTGTGCATTATCTGGACAGACATGAACCAACCATGTCCGGGTTGGCACCTAACATTAACAGATAGTATAATAACGAAAACAATGGGTTTCTTGCGTTATGCCGGGCAACTACATATTCTACAACAACCGAAATCAGTATACATGACTAGAATTTTGTGGACGCCTCGTTTTCCTTTACTGACTGAGCAAAGCTATCATTGCCCACTCCTTTGGAAGCTTGGCTATGCTGTTTTTCACAATAAACACGGCGGACATTACTGTGTATCGATACATAGCAGGATTCTGCGTTTTTCCATCCGGCCTTCTTGAAATTCAAAGCTGGATTCCCGGCCTAATGCGCTTGTGTTCCAAAGGCGTTATGAACAAATGAGCTGTTGCTGTATCAAATGAACGGTAATTATTAACGCTAACTCAATATCAAATAAATCAACAGCTTCTTTGCAACTAGTACTTCGTTTTTATTCACTTTCCCAAGGTTTCTATGCTGACTGTATTGATTCATGCGATTTCACACCTGTATGAAATGAGATCATGCACCATACAGTTTGGAAAGCGAAGAAAAGGTGTGACTTGGTAACAAAGGGTGATGGAAAGCAATCGCTTCTTAGTTTTGATTCCATCCGCAACTCGGCAAACATTTCATAGAGAAGTAACTCCAATGAGCTGTATTCCGGTTTACGCTGACGCTAAGTATCGTTTAGCATTAACCGAAAAAGGCAAAAATATCAACCGAATGTCAACTTTTCATATCACAGCTTGATACAGCGCCATTTATTCCAGCCTTAGCACGCGCCAGCTGATGCTTCTTCTATCAGTCATTTTTATCCGGTCACTGTATTCGTTCTCGATTACAAGGTACTTCAGGGTAGCGATCAAAATCGTTACACAAAATTGAAAGACGATTAGTTGCGAAAATTCAGATATGTTTGCGAATACTGAAACCAACCAACAAAAACAGTTATCACTGATGTCTGTTCAAACCTCCTTCGGCCAGTGTGGCCGAAGAGTTCTACCACGTCTACGAGATTCCAAATAGATACTCAAGTTCATTTGAGTATCGGATCCATTCAACTGCATACGTTGTGGGCGTTCGGTTGCACAATCCGCTACAATTCATACAGAAACAGTTCGATTAAGTACATGAAACTCCACTGATCCACTTTCCATCTATCCAAGACAGGTCACTTAAGATAACTAGGCGCAATACTATGGTCCAGAGTATGACCTGGGTAACAGGTGTGTAATGCCATTTTCCGTTCTTGGGTCCTCAGCTTCATTCAAACACCTCTCCGTATCCCGACAAATATCGGCCATATATAACGTAATGTAGGGGAATGATTGCAAACCACTAGAAATAGCATGTTCCCAACCCATATATATATATATTTTATATATATATGATAGCAAGTTAGTGAATGATGTTCTTTCTCGTGGATCAGGTTCAACAGGATGGCATTGGTTTGTTCGCTGAGCTGGGAAACTTGATTACAAACGTTTTATCACCTATCGAGATGACTTCGTCAGTGCTTTGATGTTGTGGCAAGCGTCTGGTTGCCATCGGTTGCCTAAATTGGCCACCTAGTCTTTTAGTCGGTGTTGATCGGCTGCTCTTGGTGAAGTGGTAAGATAGACATGCTGCCCAGCTGCTTTGCTCACTTTCGTCTATCAATGACATGTTGTGGGCTGAATCGGCGTCCGTTTCGACTGGCTTGTGCTGGCTGGTCCTCCGATCGGATCGATAGGTATACGTGGTCCAGATCGACGTGCCTGTTCATCAATCTTTCCAAGGAGTACCAGGCTAGGTGACCAATTTAGGCAATTGATGGCAACCAGACGCTTGCCGCAATATCATGGCACTGACGATGTCACCTTGGCTGGTGATGAAACGTTTGCAATCAGATTGTCCAGCTCAGCAAACAAACCAATACCATCTTGTTGAATCTGAGCTACAAGAAAGAACAGCACTGCCTAAACTGATATCAAATTTTGAGCCTCCAACGCTTACAACCGGTCGTCGGTGAACTTTCGCATGTCGACAGGTTCCCACTCGCGAACAGCTATTTTTCTGCACGAATGTTTGCGAACCAACGCCCTACCGACTAGTGTTATCCACAGTCTACCCATAGACCCTGCAGAGGCCTGGAAAATTTCGAGACGATTCGGTAGATGCATGATGCGAATGATGATTTCGGATGGAAGTTCGCTGAGGTAATCGAAGAGGAGAAAGAAAAATGCAGGTCCGTAATGGGTGAACATAGAATAGAACAAATTGAAGCAGCCATAGATCGTCAAAAACAGAGTAAAAGAAGGGCCTCACTGGCACAAAAAGATTGACATACACTAAGGGAACTACACTGTACGACGCATGAATCAAACATTTGTCGCACTGGGCCATCGCCGAGGAAAAAGGACTACCATTCAAAGCACTAAACTTCACTGTTAAGGACGCCAATAAGGAGTACCTGGCTGAATTATAACATACACTCAAGTGCGCCGGAATCTCTGACGAAACAAAACAACAAATCAGCGTTTACCGTCTCCCCTAGATTGATTATCAGAGACACGTACTATTCGTCTTCATTCTCGGGCTTTCGTAGGGACATCGTCACTAGAAGCCGGTGCGTAGGACTATCTCAGCGGAGGCTATTAGAGGTGCATGGTCATTCGGGGGCACTTCTGGAGGCGTTTCGGGTGAGCAGTAAATTCGGATCTTGGGATACGTACCTTCGATCATTTGGTAACATGTGAAATGCATAACGAAAGATTTAGATCTATGAGACGACATATTCATCGACTGCTTAATACTAAGTCTATCTCTTTGTCAAGATTTGCACATATTCAGTTGAAATTCAGAAGCCTTAGATCGTTATCCCTAAAACACAATGGGAATTTACAATCCTTCTTTTTCGTAATTAGTACCCCACACCGGTGGTCTCGTCTGAAAGCATAACATCCATCTACAGCACTTCCCGTGCATATGTTCTATCAAGCATTTGCGGACTGGAAATCATTTTACTCTGTCCAATAGGCTATTGAATCCATCCACATTCAAACGGTTAAGTGATGCGACAGTAATATAAACCGCATACCGCTGGAAAGGAACATTATGATCACAGCTCAAGTAATATATAAAGTAGATTGTTGTGTAAAAGCTACCCCAACTGTTCTCAGTGGATAATGGATGTGACGAGCCGAGATAATCGATATAGGTACCTTCGTCTGAGTAAAATATTATTCGACCCAATGACTACTAAGAATACATCATACATCCGGTGCACCGTGAATTATCCAACTAGACTACACTCATTTCCGTCATTTAGAAGCGCCGGCCTGATAATCATTTGAGAGTCGGGTTCATGCTGCAGCAGTTTCCATCATCATTGTTCAGCGTTAAACGGCGAGGCGAGCATCATTGGCCGATGCCTTTTCCCCAGGGTTACATTTTTCCATAAAAATAGTGAATATTCAAGGGGAACAGGGAGTGGACCTACATAGGCGGGAAAAGATAAGAATGCCGTAGTAGCCAACACACGGAACACAGTCTAACTGTACAAACGTAGTTTCTCAATCATTCTAATTCGACAGAAGATGACAATACGGTCGCCACTGCTGCAGCAGTGATATCCACATTAATAAATACAACTCAGAAACACGGACGTTGAGGACAGGAAATATACAAAGATTTCTGACGTTGGAATACCGGTGTCTGCAGTACCGCCCGAACATAGTGGGAGGATTTTCATAAGCGGCCAACCTACATCTGATCGTTATCCATTGTCACCGGTTACAGACATTTTGGGGATTAAAGTGTCTGCCAATCGCCTTCACCCAAGAGAATCCATTCAACAGTATAGGCCCCGTATTTTCGACCGTTTTCCCTACACCCAAGGTATCCGACTCAGTCGAGGAAACGCTACCATGGAGGCTGCCCCAAATCACACACCGACCGATAAAGCAGTTGCCTCATCGATATACAGCACTAATTTGATTTTTTCTGCGGAAGAATGCCACACCGGATTCTTGCATCTATGATAATGTGCCCCCTGAGGGTACAAGAACCCCAACATGGGGGACTCCGTCGTGTTTGTCGGTGATCTTGTTTGGTTTCGGCAGGAGAGAAAAAGGCAAAACTTTCACTGGTTGAGAGATTACCACATGTTAATTCTCCAAGATATGGTAGTGCAAAAGTAGTTTTTCTAACTTAGGCAATCGCACTGACTGGTCAAGTGTCATTTCATCCTACAGTAGCATTATTATCATCAGTATTTATATTATTCTTCCTACAATTTGATTTTGATTCCTCCTTTCGTTTTCTTGACCTTGATGACAGCATTCGTGTGAACACAGGTTTTAACCACGCCTCTTCGTTGTAAACGGTATTCCATCCGAGGGACCTACACTGCAAGTTCATTCGTGGAATTGCACATCTCGACAGGGGACCCCACCAATCAATTCGAAACTTTTCCGCCAAGCTCTACGCTGCTGCGAATACCAGCGATCACTGTTTTCTCTGAGACAAAAAATGTCCTCGTCATACTCACAAAGCTTTTTCTGTGCCAGTTGTCCTCCGCAAACCCGTCGCTTTTCAGACAACCTCTTTATTTTCTAACTTTATAGGCATTTCTACCTTCGCTGCACAGCATTCTCTATTGATCTCCATAAAATGCTTTCATGCGTACTCAGATGACGGTATTCCCTCGTTGGAAGCGATTGTACCGAATGAAAAGACAGACATTTAAACCAAGTGATACAAACTTTTACGGATCTCACCCTATCAAAAAGGAAGTCAGATTAGTCGATTCTACCTTTTCCGACCAACTTTTAAACATTCAGAATGCAGAACTTTTACGAGAGAGCTTCGGATGCTTTGTGACGGGAAAAGCTTGTCTCCTTTTCATTTCCTAATGATGTCCATCTTCATTCAACGAGTCGCATTTACTACTGCACCACATCCCACCGATGACTTCAGTGGCACTGAGCCCACAAGAGAGCATGGGATTTTTGAATTGCCTAAAACCACTGGAGTAAAGGCTATATTGATGGGCTATACGTTTTTTCCCATGTATCCTTAAGTGCGGTGCCCGTGGTCATTTTGAAACCTGAGCCGTTCAAATCGACAGTTCTTTGTATTTATGATCCAGTCCGGCTTTCAGGAAAGCAACTACAATTGTTGCGAGGCCCAAGAAGATAACATACACCACTATTTCCAGACGATCCCATCCCAATGTCATCACCTCAAACATTTCCAGTCACTCGTTACGGCACACTCGATCACCACTTAAATTACACAACGGCTCTACCCGGTCACCTCCAATGCGCGTAAAAACCCTTAGGATCACCTTTGGTGCCATAGTAATTTTTGAGTTATATTTACAAGTCATCAAACAAACTGCAAATTTGGTCACAGGACCACTTCTTGATTAGTAATCTGCTCCCGATTCCATCTTCAGATCTATTCCACATCAAAAATTTCACTCTTCTTACTTTTTGGCAAGGTTTGCGGACCATTTTATTGGACGCATCCAAAAGGTAAGATTGGAGGAAAGGTCGCCTAAATATTCAACCGAAAACTTCGGCGTTCTTTAAGGTGTTATTCCGCTCTTTTTTTCCCACTTATGTAACTGATCACCCAACAGGTTATCTGTTTCTGCTCAAGTATGCGGACGACGTAGTTATATGCTACCGGATGAAGAACAGCATTATAAACACAGAATGTGGAAAATCCCACCCGCTGAAGCAGCTACATCGTTGTTGACATTGTTTAAGAGTGCATCAAAACTTTTGTCTTTCTTCTAGAACTGAAACACCAATACCAATCGACGGCCTGAATTCAGCTGTGACAAATCGCATGCGAACCTAGATTTTCAATCCAGGCAGCAGGCCAGAGTGAGGTGGAGGGCAGTACACTTGTGTGCCCGTTTACACTGAGAGGTAAAAATAACAACCCTCTGGCATGGCAGTTTGTTAAACACTTAGCCATCGGGTGACGAACTTTCAAGATGCGGAGTATGCCCACATATGTAAGTTGTCATTTTTTCCAACTTACTCTCAGTATATACTATGAAAAGCTATTCCACCATTGGTACACTGATAGGAACTGGACTTATCAGCATGAAATCATGGGTAAATCGATGGTTTATGACAGCTTATGAGTGCCACGGAAGGCATTATTACACCATGCTAAAAGACCACTAGAATGCTAAGAATGATCGGCAAACTTTAACCTGAAATACATTCCGACTTTGGAAACTACGTCCTATTCCGGAGGTATTGGTTCACGTATAGTACTAAGTTGAAACCGGATATAACTGCAGTTGAACTAAAAGTGTTTCTTTTACTTAGTCCATTTGTGAAAACAGACAAAGCTAAACTGTAAGACACCTTGGGATCCTCTTCGTTTCACGTCAAAGAGAAAAAAAACATGGGTTTACGGTTTATTCAAGGAGCACCATATAAACCTCATCCAAGAGTTTCTTTCGCACATGAAGAAAATGTTTCAGGACCATAAGGCCATCGGTGATCGCCAGTGTTTCTCTGTGTGCTGAATTCTTCAGAAGGTCGGAAATCTCCATGTCATCCGACTGTTGCTGTCCTATAAGTCTGTTTACTAACTGGACAAGAAGCGGACGCAACTGGTGCACTAGAGCGTACTCGTTCAGTTGGTATAATTTCTCCCAGTCCAAATTTTTCAACACTTTCTCCGCATCAATTCCCGCTTCGGTCTGAAGCATACAAAGCACATGCAGCAGCAGCAACAAGTGTAGTGAAGCTCCTGTTTGGGTGAAACAAATTGTCGGCCATATAATTGAGTGATCTTGGCCCGATGATTCTTTCACACCCAAATATGCAACAGTGTCTCTCAAATAACCGCGAGCTGAGGAATGCACAACAGACTCTATGTCTGCGACACCTGGGTAGACAGCATCATGTGGATTTTCGTCAGAGCCGACACAGAATCCATATTCTAATAGTAAGGTAAGATTGTCATGTGGACCGTAGTTGATGAAAACCTTTCAAAAAAAAGGGGAAACAACGGGAATTTTGACTGTGGAAAGGTAACCGAAACAGAATGCTTTTCATGCAAACGATTTAACATTTGGACACTAAGACTATCACAGAGTTGTCTCTAAGGCGATTTCTAAAGAACAATCTAGTACGTACCCCATGGGTTACCCGAAACACAAACCTGTTCAGCACATTTTCGTAATGTTAAACGACTACGGGAATATTTCTCGCTCTTAACCGCATAACTATTGAAGGTCGATGTAGAGTTCTTGTTGGCAGATATAGCTATCGTTGACAGAAAAGTTGGCAGAAGACAAATCCAAATGTAAACTCCAGCCAAATTTCTTGTTCAACGTCTTTAACGAGCCGGTAAGGTTAGAGGAATTGAAATTTCAAGGGAAATTATGGAACGGCGCATCATGATGGATACAATGCCCAAATAAAAAACCCTTTCGAGAATATGCAGTGCACACATTCCTTTGGTACATTACATGAACCTAGTTTGATTCTGTGTGAAGATGGATATTCACATATTTTTCTACTACATGCGCTACGCACGGACTTGGTGGAAGGAGCGCGTCCCATAACACGAGGGACGGGAGAGCCGGCAAGTTCGAACCGGAACCTTGGAGTAGCATACAACCACTCAGCGTCCCCGTGAGTCAGGTGACTTAACCAGCCGGACGACACCGAAACACCTTCTACCGCCAAGGTAACCGAGGGGTCCGGGATTCGAAAAACAAACCTTCCTGGGGTGACAGATGCTCAACCCATCAGTTATTATATATATATATATATATATATATATATATATATATATGCAGTAATTGAGGGAATGCAGGAAGACCGCTGCCCGACTAAGGAATTTCCCAAAATTAGTGTACTCTGGAATATCGGAATGAAGTTAGAAATTAAGAAACCCCTTTAGTTAAAAAAATGCGCAAAACACCCACAGCGAATGTTTCCGTTGAAATGCTATTCATCACTTCGAATCTCAGGGAAACTCACTTGTTCTCCAGCGGCGAAAGATTGATGTAGGAAAAGCTTCACCGCATTTTCTGAGTCGTTTACAACGAGTTTGCACTGCGCCGCGGCATCATGATTGAAGAAGTCAAAAAAGGGAATCAGTGCCACATCTGCCGAAATCTTCTTTGGAGAAGACCGAACGGTGAGGACAGACGACGAAGAGATTTTATTTAGTCGTAACCTGTCGACGAAATTAGGCCGTAAATTTCGATCCGACTCAGTTAACGGGCAGTAAACACATCGAGAATTGACAGAACACCATGCCCACACAAAAAGTTCAGGTGGTGTGTCTCGGCTGAAAGTGTCGTTTAAAATTAGCTGCTGTAGGTCATGCCAGGATCGAAGAAGCCTTTTGCGGATCTGATGAAAATGTGTGTTTAGATCTGTACTGTTAAACTTTGCAGGAAATTCCCTTGTGAAAACATAGGCGGAGAAGACAGGATCCGTGTAGGTTTTCGGAAGCACGCGAAGATACGGTTCCCAAGTTTTATATAACGGGCAACAGTCTGTCCGAGCAATATGAAAGAGAAATAGTACCAAACAATCCAGTGGCTCAACAGCTCCGTTTGGTATACTCGAAGGGATGCGTTTAAAACAGCCACACCGGTTTAAATAATCTACACATCGATTTGGTGTAAGAATCAGGCGAGGATCAGAGATGGGGATAGATAAGCAGCAGGATCCGGAAGGGATAGCCACCTTACTTATCAGTCCCCGGCCAGCTTGGCCAAGATTCTCGACGATCTGAAGCAGTGAGTAATTTGAGCTGTCTTTCTCTTCTTTGCTATTTTCTTCAAGCCAATGAACAAAACTATCTAATGCACTCATAAAAACGCTGCATTTACGAATACGTAATGCACAAAAGGGATCGCCCGTGGAAATAGATTTGTAGTGAGAACACTGTGTTATTACTAGGTATCAGATGCAGCGTTATTTCCTTTTAGAGTATAATAATGAGCTGAAACAAAAGGAAAAGTCTTAGAATATGAAGATAAATCGCAATAGAAAATTGGAATTTTATGCCTATTCGATAAAATCAGTCCGGCTTTCCTCAACAAACTAGTCTAAACCACCAGGCTAGAGGAAAACTAAATTTGGCGACACAAACGTTAGACAACAGATATACAGACATATCACATGAAACCAATTAGCTTTTCAAGGCTTGACCTACCTCGAATTTGCTATGAAAACATTACGGAAAGGAAACGGTTGTCAAAACTTGGATTTCGAAATGGGCCTCTGTCAGGTCCACATGTCTGCACGACCTCAGGATCCAGGACACCACCCGTTAGACCACAGTCAATATGACGCATTGCTGATCTCTCTACTTATAGCTTCAGTGTCATGTCTGATCACACAACTTCTTCATACTTTGACATGTTATACTGCGCGCCATTGATGTTACAAAAAAAAACTACTGGTGGTAGCCACGGTAGTAGGCTAACCATGTGACAAATCAGTGGCTGGAAGGCGGTTCTGTTGCCTGAACAGTGGGTGAACCAAACACACGTTAAGATTCCCCAACACCGTCCGATTTGCGTGTACAGATCTACGATGATGCTTCCTGGGAAATTTCGTTCCAGTGCCCAACCATGCAGGGTGGTACTCACGGGTGCGTTAAGTCACTTAATAGTGCAGTCGTTTCACACCTTGCACAGACTAACCACACCGTGAATGTGACGCAAGGTTCCCGGACCTAAATGTTTAGGGGTAAACAGTCCAGGTTGGCAAAGTGTCATGTCCTGAGCACAGCGGAAGCTGTCACAGTCCATCTCCACAATCTTCCACTGTGCTCTCAAATACAATGTGTAGTTGCCATTCAACTCCCCTGATCCGCACTCCGTCCCAACGCAAGTCTTACGCCAGAAAAAATTAACACAACACATTCATTTGTGTTTGGGTTATGCATTTAACACTGCAAATCCATTTCCCACCCATATTTTTATCTGACTAATCCAATTAATCCGAAAAAATTCTTCCTAATATATTGTGATAAAATGGCGTGAGTACGAATTATCGAAACCGAGCTTTTTTGCCAACTTGGGTTTTCTCAGTGTGCTCGATTGGAATTTTCAAAGAATGGAGGCAAGCCAAGACATTATCCTACTCGGAACTCAAGAAATGACCGCCAGTAATGAATCTTCAAACGTAGAGCGCTGCGAAAATAAACGAGTTTTTCCGATTAATCAGAACTATCGGCACATGAGAACTCACCTATACCCTAATTCACTTGCGGGTACCAATCACACCGTGGAAACCGATGCAACAGAAACTATAAACAACCGACCACTCTGTGTTGCATACGACAATATAAGTGAAATCTCTTCTGACAATTTACATCAAAGACATGGAGGGTAGACTGTTATTTATGTGCAAAACTGCAGCTGGTTATTAATCACTAATCAAATAGCTTTATATTTCTGTAACACTACGTGGATCGAGAAGTTAACCATGTCGGGAAACCGTGCCAACTGTTCCCTGGAAATCCATGGCCAACAAACAGGACTAAAGAGCTCAAATCGCGAGCAAAGATTTACATTAAAAATTCAGAAACGGACTGAACAAATAGATTAAACATCAAACGCTGTCGTACTGAAAACTGGCAAATATCGGCAATATTTGAAATCATTATTAGTCACCTAATAATAAGTCAAACTTACATTCCTTGACCAAGAACAAAAGATGTAGAAAATCAAATAGGTAGCAGTGGAAAATCAAGCACTCCATGACGGTCAACATGGTGACGCTTGGACATGAATGTCGCAATTCCGTAGCCCAAAATCGACCGCCCGTGCGTCCATCTACTTCGCGCTTAAATCTATCACAGTAAACTTTGCGCTTGGAAAAGAGGAAACAATCGAGCCATTGCTATTATTCTACCTCTTGAGAATGATATGCCCAAACTGAACACATTCAATCTATGATAACGATACACAACCACTCTATAAACTATCATTAAGACTTTTTTCTCAGATCTCAGACTGAGTTTATAAGTTGCCGTGAGAGGTTCCTAATTTATGATGAGTGATAAAAACAATGTACTGTTATCATCAAAACAAAAATAAAAATCATTTTAGTACCGAGTTCTTGACAATAAGATTCGGATACACGACTGAGCATATTCAAATGGTCAAAATTAAATGGTACACAGATTACCAAATGAAACGCTGAACGCCGGGTTCGTGTGTCCAAAAGAACGGTTTGGAGTGAAATAGGTAGCCGGTGATTCCAATCACAAGCACATTCAAAGAAAGCTCGAATAGCCAACCTTTAGATGATCCTGATTGAAGGCGCATAGCAAACAAACGCCATAGAACGTAAGGCGGTAAAAAATAACGTGGTTCAAGCAGACCTGCAGGAACTAAACAAACTACAGATCCAATGACCAAACTCATATTTACCAACCAATGTGTAAAAGTGAGTCCGGAACCGAACAGGCAATCCACCCAAAAAGCAGAACAAAACAAGTATCCAAGGGAAAGTAAGTAGAATGTAGATGGTGTTCGTGAAATAACTTTCCGCCATATATAAAATGTGTAATGTCTGTTATCCGCCAAGAGGTAGGGGTGCACGAAGGAACTATAGCGCAATGAAAAAAGGATAAAAACCAGAGCCAGTGATATTAGAAAACAAATATAGGCGAGCTGTGTGATACTGCACCGACACAAACGCTGAAAACATCGCCGCAAAAACTGCAACGCTTCATATGGTGTATGGATGGTACAAAACACGACGAAGTACCATAACTGACAAACATGAATGACCACCAGGTGTGCGGTTTTGTCACCGAGAACAATGCCTTTGTTCTGCTGCACAAAAACCATGAATCCCAGCACGACGGTGAAATGAAAAGGGGCTTTGTAAACTGCCCGACAAACCGCAAGACAGATAACAAACGGCTGTCGAAAAGTTTTCCCCATCAGGTGACTAAACCAGCTGCGAGCGGGTAGCATGGATGAATCTTGAGTTGTAGAAAAAAGTGGAGTGATATGCCGTCCGACCAGAATGCACAGACTGGTAAAAAGCCAAACAACATTGGTTTGGCGGACAAAGATACCATATGATCCAAACAATGCACTTAATATACCATAACCACAAAGAGATGAATAAAGCATCAGTAGAATGAACATCAGTGAACACTGGTCGGTGTAGTAAAGAGCGGAGAAGAAAAAAAGTACCGGGTTTGTAATAATGGAAAGACTCGTACAAATGGCATGTCGGGTACCATTTAAGCGTCTTATGATTCCCAGTAACAACAGATAATTGAGGCTTGAAACAAAAACATTGAAGCATCGTAAATGGAAAACCAATGATACTTCTGAAAGTGAGAAAAACTTTCCCAACAATCGATACAGCGATAAAAATAAAAAGTAGGTCCCGGGAGGGGTGGTGATTTTGTTATCCCACTCAGTCCAGTTACCACTCAAATAAGACTTGGTTTGTCTCACATGAAATATTTCATCCATATACGGTTCCGATTGAACCTGGGAGAAAATAAATGCCATAAATAGTGACGCACAAGTAATAAAGACCAAGGACGTTCCGGCCTTTACAAAAAATATCCATTCGACTCGGTTTGATTGTTTCACTTCGCCGCGGCATTTGCAATCGTCTAGCATACTCTATCGGAAATCTGTAATCAAGATCAATATAATGATGTTCATCAAACAACATGGAAATTTTTACTATAACAGGAAAAATGACCGGTCGAGATTTCGTATTTACCATCTCACTGTAAGCGACCAAGAGTTACATGGTAATTCAAACGATTTTTTTATTCGGAATGCTGCAATTACTAAGTGATCGAAGTAAGCCTCCCTAGGTCAGTGTGATTCGCACTAATCATGCGCTCACCTGCATGCCGGAATGGTCAGACGATATTCAGCTGAGTGAGGGCCCCATTGTCTTCTGGGTCAGACTTGAGCTCCCTCTCATTTATTTAATCAGTGTCTTCTGCTCCAACCGTATCATCCACTCATTTGCCTACCCATAGTGCTCCCACTAATAAGGCAGCCGATTTATGCAATAGTTCATTGGCAAACGCAAATGATTTCCAATTCCGTCACTTACGTTTGTTAGATCTTCGTTGGCCTTTGGATCTCGGGCTCTAAAAATTGCGCACTTATAGATATCGGTCAACATACGCGTTTGGCGCTCACAATGAATTCAATGGCGACTGTTGTTTGATCTTTCAGTGAAATACGAATTGAGGAGTCTAGTCGTGACTCACCTAGCTGCGAATGGAATCTCATCAACGTATTCCTTGTCGGCTTCTGGAGATAAAGCAGCACGCACCGCGCATCGACAAAGTGTCAGACAAATCATGGCTGATAAAGCTGAAGGGTTTTTTAAACTGGACTTCGGCTAACGGTAGTTTATAAGCCGCAAGGTTCTAAAGGATTGTCGGCTTTCAAAAAATAGCCGAGTTAAGAGCACCTCACTTGGCTAACCATCTGAGCACAAACGCAAAAACTGGCACTGCGTATATCGAAGGCTCGAACAGCTTACGCTGGATTGAAGCACTTGTGGCGTCGACCTGATATTTCACTGAAGCTGGAAGGCCGTGTGCATTGTGCCGCAGTGTGCTCAGTTCTGTCGTACGGTTGCGAAACATGGTGCATGTGCGTCCGAGATGTTCGTCGCTCGTGGGTTTTCCACCGATGTCTACGTAGTAGAATTGAGTGACCGGGTGGGTAATGTGGAGGTCAGGAATCTAGTACCAGGTGCCAATTCTGAGAGCACCTTGTTTCAGCATATGAAACTTAGTAGGCTGCGCTGGTTGGGTCACGTGTTGCGTATGGCAAACACTCGTCTACCATACCGTACCTTATTTCGGGTTCCCCTCAAGGAATGGAAGAAGCCATCTGCAGGTCAACAGATGACGTGGCAACGTGGAATGAGAAAATGTACAGCGAAGTTAGGCAAAGTAGGTGTCTCACGTCTTCGTCTTTGTGGTTAGGGTCTGAAAGACCTGTCAACTAGGTGGCTGGAGACTAAAGGATATGGCAGTGAATCGCGAACAGTGGCGATCGTGTTGACATTTTATATCAAATCAGAATAATTGAAAAAGTACGTTGTTCCTTGTGTTGGCTACTGCGCCATTCTACTACTTTCCTGTCTGTGTAGGCCTACCCTTGGACATTCACTCTCCTTATAGAACATGGGTAACTCTGGGGAAGAGGCAGTGGTGAGTGAGGCTTGCCTTGCTGTTAAACGCCAAACGATGCCTCACCTTCAGGGTGCAACGTACTTCTAATTTCAGGATATTGGAACAGTCGCACGAGACCAGCAGATGAATATTCCCATCCCGCAGTGGAGAGATTTGACCTCGATGGACGATCTGAAATCGAGGGTCGCGGACCTCAGTCAACTGATCCTCACCAGTATCCGCTTTCAGCATTCACAAAGGCACATGCTGACATGGTACTCCAGTGGCGGTAGGACAGCACATCAGATTGACCGTATCTTGTTATGTTCTCGTTGATCACTATCGTTCGGGAACTGTCATGCACACATTGGCCGCATCACAAGAATTGCCAACGAAACGGTATACGGTCGTCTCAGGCTTCGTCTTTCAGCAAGACAAAAAACCCAATCGCACCGCGGATTGGACGTGTCTAATCTAACAATTCCAGATTACTTCCAAGTTCTACGACGCGCGATTACATCTAGGCTATCCGGGATTGACGACGGTGATAAATTAAATGAGCTGTGGACGGAGTTAAAGATATCCATCGCTAACACATCTATTGAAGAACTAGATAATAGCAAAGGAAACAAAAAGGATCGGATATCTTCGGAAACTCTTAATCGTTGTGTTTGGGCTAGGGATGTGAGACTATACAACTCATCGGATTGGCACACTCTTCGCCGTCAAGCCGTACTCTCATCGAGAAACTTCCGAAAACGATGCCGACACGAAATCGCAGACCGCGTGGCAAGCGCGGTCACTTTTGGAGATTCCGAAGAGCCTTCCCAGCTTACATCCCTGTTCGGGCAAGACATAACCTCTTCCCCTCACCCTTCGCGACGACAGTGGCCACCTCACCTCGATATGCAATCAGAAGATGGGGCGAACACCACAGCCGACCGCTCAATCACCTTCCCATCCAGTCCATCTGTGTGACATGACAGTGATAGCCGAGTGCTCTTCACTAAGATGGTTTTTGCATATCGCCTTCCACTCGCATATAAACGAGTTATAACACTTCCCTGTTTACATTTTAAGCGTGGCCTGTTCCAAGCTGCTTAAGGCCTAACGTCGGGTACTAACTGAAGTTCTCTGTTGTCTCTTTGCTGATTTGAAAATATAGGTCTTATTCTACGGTCATACCGCCCAGACGCGAACCCTGTTTTTCACTGTCCAGATGACGCAGACCAGTAGTCTCATTGGATGAGAAATTTCAGTTACTGTTCTACCTTTATTGCAACTCAGAATACTCATAAACTGGCTATTATAGTCAACTACGTCGCTCCATTAGTCTTCAAACTCAACGACTATAACTCTTCTATGGCAACTCCCCAGAAACTTAACGTCAAACCGAAAAATATGTTTGCACTTCACGTGCTATCTACCACCAGGCAAGAGCGGATTACCGACAAGTTCTTCCAGAATTTGTAATCCTTCTGTCAACTGAGATTTCAAAGCGGAGACCGCTAACTAACTCGGCGATGAACTTGTTCATGGCCCCTTTATACATGGATTGAATTCAAACCAGATCTGACAGTTATCGCTGGGAGGAAAGAAGCTTAACTTTATGTCCGCCTCGGATCTTGCCGGACAACTGGAGCTTGCACAGAAACAATTCATGTCGTACTACGTGACTCCGCCCGCGTCCCACTGCTTGTCCACGAACAACACACATGTATCGGATACGCCAATATATTCACACGATTAAGAATATCCTATGTCGGTAGTTGATAACTTGTGCTATTTCTGCGGTTTGAATCAATATTCTAGATTCCAGTGCGCGCGACAGAAGCTCTATCGGAAGGATGCGGGAAAGGCTTGTCTGTCGAAATCCCGAAGCAGGAAAACTTTCACGTCCTCCCGGACAAATCGTGTCACTTGTAAACTCCATTATTTCGTCTGTCACTATTGCAGTCGCCCCCCCCACTCTATTAAACACCATCCTTTCTATCAGTCTACGAAGTGACTTTGCATGCTCTCATCGATACAAGAAATTCGGAGACCCACATTTCCAAAAGCGTGGTTGAAAAGTATAACCGCTGATATGCTGCGTCAAGCTTCTAATGCACCAAGTTTTCCAGCTTGTATATTTGAGTCGACAGCTAACACTGACACATGTATTCGATTTAGTAAATCAGAAAGGCGTGCTTGTCATAAGTCTCATTCTTCACTGTGTCATCATTATCATCATTCAGCTTTAAACAGTAGGACAAGCCTCACTGGCCGTAGCGTTTTCCCCAGGGTTACGTTTCTATAAAGAGACTGAGTATCCAAGACGGACAATGAGTGGACCTAGGCAGGTGAAAAAAGATAAGATGCCGCTGCAGCCAACACATGGAACACAGTCTAACTGTGCAACCGCACTCTTTC
>LUCM01003052.1:271165-382035 GCA_008360955.1 Fasciolopsis buskii | reverse complement strand
GGTCTACAACCTGACCGTGTGGCAAATTGATCAATTACACATACACACAGACGCATTCTTAGAGTTGTGAACTGATGTGACTGCGAGCCAACAAATTCCCATTAATTATTTCATAACAAACTACCCTGCGAAAAGACCTATTGGTTGTTACCGAAGGATTATTGCATTTGATGTCCAAGAAAATGAAATGTACATATTACTATTTGATTTGAAATCCGCTGAAACGCCTGGCTTGTGTGAGAAAAAAACTGACGCATTGCAGGTTGCACAAAGACTACAGGTGCATCTTCGAACGGACAACATTAATCCGGATTGGGAGACCAAGCAGGACCATGGATGACGGTAGACAGCCAATGATGTAAAGGTGTTCGGGAGAATTGACGGATGTGATGAACTCGATAGAAACATCATTTCTCTCTCTCTTGCCTTGCTGTCGTTCTTCCTCATGGCTACGATCGTATAAGATCTGCTAACAGACGAGCGCATACATATAGACATCGAAGGAAGTCGATCATTGCAGCAAACTTACTGAATGTTGTCACCACAAGGAACCTGCTCACGGAACGTGAATGATAACTATCATCTAATAAGTGCTCATATAAGGTCTAATAAAAACGAGTGGAAGCATCAAACAGATCCCACTGCTTTTCGGTTGTGTGCAGATTAGCAACGCAGTCACATCTTTTCATGTTCCATTGCCGTACTACTGGTAATGATGAACAAACAAGAGGGGACTTAAATCTACTCGACAAAATGGCATAACCGTTCAATAAGAGACAGACTGTGATCAACAGCAAGTCAGAATCCAATAAAATCATTGCTTCTACTTTAAAGGCTGTCTGTCGAAACTGGTAAATGTGCGGCTACGACCGAATCGGTCATACCTTGGAGAAATGCTCACCTGTGTCACGAACTTTTCGCTAAGGACGCATGTAGAACCAAAACTCTTCGGTTGCAATGTCATAAACTCCTTTGTTTGTGAGTCAAATGTGGGGTTCTCTATCAAACAGTTAATGAATATCCACTGGTGATTTTTTATTTGGAAAGGTTTAATTTGAACTCCGGATTTCCCTGTCTTCTTTTTCACAATTTCGATCAGTTTGTTGTTCAGCTGTTCCGTAACCAAATCGACATGTTTCCCTCCTTTCGTCGTAGCAATGCTATTCACGAAACTAACTTGCTGAAAACCAGAGTTGCTTGGTGCAACGGCTATTTGCCATCGGGGACTTGCCGTCTCATAAACGACCTGGAATACAAATGGAACATATCTTAACTCGAACATGTATCAGGAGTAAAACGACGTAATACGATGTCACAAATGGATCTGATGAAACAATGAAAGTAGACTTATCACACAGCAAGCGAGCCGCAATTATCAAAGAAAATGAAAACTTCAAACGACGCTAGTACTCTTGAAGAAAAACACTGCATTTCGAGAGTTGCGCATCACAACTTACGGGTAAGACCAGTTAAACAATAAGCCATGCCCACTCAGGAGGGCTCAGCGGTAAGGCATCTGCTCAGTAAGTGGAAGATCATCAGCTCGATTTCAGCCCGAGGCGTCGACTTTATCGGCGGTGGCCAAGTGGATCATGTCCATCACCTCAAGTTGAGATATTCAAATCTCGTCTGTGCCGATCGCCTTAGTAGTGAAGGGCAACTGGCTGTTGTGCTGGTTGTTGCTACACAGTCTATATTATCCCGTTTCAGGATTACTATTGTTTATTCCCTTCTCCCGCATTTTGGGCCCTAGCAGTCATGGGGTACTCGCCTGCCGCACTATCCATGAGTCAGGCAGGTGATGAAAACGTGTGGTGCAATTATCTTAATCTACGTAGTTGATAAACTACGGAAAACCTTGGGATTTCAACATTAAGTGAATAAATGGCATGACCCGTATCAACCGGGCCATTATGGGTTTCAGATAATTATATACTCACTATTCCGTAGCCGTCGATGTTATCTTTCTTTATGACATTCCGGTGACTTACGACAAACGTCACATCCCGAAGACGTTTCATGACAATTAAGCAAACGCTATTTCTGATGGCATGACTCACGCATGGATGCAGTAGAAGAGCCATGCCCGATAGCCACTAATACGTGGGGAAGAGGGGACGGAAAATTATGACCTTGAAACCTTGAGTGGCGTGGAACCATGTTAGGTCAGGTGTGTTAACGAGTCGGGCGACAGCCGGTTGCCGTCTACCACTATACCTTTTGTAAGTAGCCATCTAACAACATTTTTGAGGATTTACAGTCAGGATACCGTCTCCAACCCAAGTATTTCACACGTGAAATGGAAACGTCATATCCAACGGGACTAACTTGGTATTCGGGAAACCGATGGAAACAGCTACCTGTCTTAAAAGGTAGGGGTTGCAACCGATCTGAATTGTACCCAAGCGAATCACTACGGCCGAAACAGTTGTTTTTTATTACACAAAGTGAAATACAGTGAACGGGAAAACCTCATGGTCTGGAGATACTGTAATGGGGGAACACGTAAGAACCAGTTTACTGATCCTGCTCTTGAAAAGTAGAAAGTTGCAAGTGAGGGGAGGATACAAAAAATGGGAGTTCCACAACTAACAAGTACGAGAGAAAGGATTGAAAGATTTATGATACCGGATAACACAAACTGGATAAGGGTGACTAGTTGCCTGTGTGCGAGAATAATGAGGTTATAGAAAGGGGAACTGCTGAGGTAAGTTCCGAATAACAAGAGCCAAAGTAAAAACGGTAGAAAAGGAATAGTGAAGCAACTGACCGAAAATGGGCCAGTAACTTCAAAGTAGATCTGAGTGATGGATCGGATGTTTTTTCTCTGAACCCGATTTAGAAGGAAAAATAAGGTAGACGAAGTTCCACCGCACAGGCGACTGCAGTGCGAAATCGATCTGCAGATGAGCTGAGGTGAAGAAACGCCCGGCATGGGCGCGCAGCGAGAGGAGCAAGCTCAGATATGAAGATCAGCATAATGAAGAGCTAATGCGTAAGTTAAGAAGAGAAACAGTCTGTGGAGCTCAAAACAGACGAGTCAGGGGACGTTTCAATGAAATTGAAAGGCTTTGGAAGCACCGAATGTGGAGCTCCATGAGATGTCTTCCAGATCAGAGGTGCACTGGCAACAGCGGTCAAAATCGTTGTTGCTTTCATGACGCGGAGTGTGGTAAGCAAGAGAACAACGAAAAATGGTGTCATCGGCAAAAGAATGGATTGGGTTGGAAGAAGTGGATAGACCACTGATGAATGAAAGAGGGTGGGTGCCAGCCTTCTAACAGGAAATGGCTGGGACAGAACCCCATTGACTCGGACGGAAATGGTTCGCTTGTTGGGGAAACTCGATGTCTACGATACAAGGAACGGGGAGAATCAGAACATGGTAGGTTCGACAAAAGACCTTCGTACCAAACTCAGTCGAAGCCTTACAAATGTCGAGCTAGACCAGGTGCGTTTCTTCGCGGTTGTCGAAAGAAACCAAGCAGGGTTGTGGACAAGCGGCGTCAGCGGCGAAATGTTGAGTTCTTCAAGCGCACAGGACGACCGCATGGGTGATTAAACCACTCCGAAGATTCGAGTTTGCCTGGTTTTGAAAAGCGTGGGATAAAAAGATTCATGCCTTGAAAGGCAATGTCAACACAGTTAAAAACGGATGTGGAGACGCACGAAGTAAAACAAGTCATTCCAGGAATAGGAAGCTAAGAAATCGCGAAAACTGCCAGTCGATTGAAATGTAGTGTCAAAATGTGTCTTTACAGTGGCGAGTTATGGTGGGTGAAGTTGACGGATGACCTAAGAACAATGACTCAACATGGAAAAAGAAGAGTAGTATGACGAACTGCGCACCCTCGTTCGCATGAGGAAAGGCTCCAACACTGAAGTATTAGCAGGTAAATGCTTAAGTTGGAAAACTTAGCGCATCGGAAGATTGTTTAGATGGACGCAATGCCTTACCCGCTGAACGTGCACATAACGGTTAAAGGATACTTGAACTTTCTAAAGACAATCATCATTCAGCGTTAAACAACAAGGAAAGTCTCACTGACCGCTGTCTTTTCCCCAGAGTTACACGTTTATAAAAAAAGAGTGAATATCCAACGGGAACAGGAAGTGGACCTACACAGGCGGGAAAAGATAAGATGATGCTGCAGCCAAAAGTGCCGTTACAGGACTGGACGACAGTAGTGCCGAACGTGATACTGGATGGAGAGGAACTAACTATTGTAGACCGTATCTCCTTTCTTCGTAGCTGCGTGTCGAACGATGGTAGCTCGGCAGTCGGGGTAGTTACGCGTAAATCCAAAGCTTACTCCGGATTGAAGCAATTATGGCGTCGGCCTGATATTTCACTGAAGTTGAAAGGTCGTGTGTACTGTGCCGCAGTGCACTCAGTTCTGTTGTATGGTTGCGAGACAGGGAGTGTGAGTGTGAGAGATGTTCGTCGGCTAGAGGTTTTCGACCACCGATGTCTACGCAGTATGGCTAGGATTGGATGGAATGACTGGGTGAGTAATGTGGAGGTGAGGAATCTGATACTAGGTGCCAGCTCTCAGAACACCTTGTTTCGTCGTATGAAACTTAGTAGACTACGCTGGTTGGGTCACGTGTAGCGTATGACGAACACTCGTCTACCACATCGTGCCTTATTTTGTGTTCCTCCCACATAGTGGAAGAAGCCATGCGGAGGTCAACAGATGACCTGGCAACGCGGGATGAGAACATGTACAGTGAACTTAGGTAAAGTAGGTGTCTCACGTCTTCGTGGTTGGGGTCCGAATGACTCATCAGCTAGCTGGCTGGAAACACTGAAAGATACGGCGGTGATCCGTGAACAGTGGCGATCGTGTTGTCATTTTCTATCGAGTCAGAATGGTTGAGGGAGTGCGTTTGTTCAGTTAGACTGTGTTCCCTGTGCTGGTTGCAGCAGTGTCTTATCTTTTCCCGCCTGTGTAGGTCCACTTCCTGTTCCCGTTGGATATTCACTTTTTTTATAAACGTGTAACTCTGGGGAAAAGACAGCGGTCAGTGAGACTTGCCTTGTTGTTTAACGCTGAATGATGATGATGATGATGATGATGATGATGATGATGATGAATATAATGGCACTTTGCACTGTAAAGGTGCAAGGCACAAACCAAACCGAGCGACCGATCTCGAAAGTCTATCTAGTGCCCGTTTTGCATGGTCCGCAGACTCGAAAGGGCACACGACGTCATCTGCGTAATCTAAGTCACATACCTTCCCTTTATTTCCCAGTTCGACTCCTACATCCCCGAGACCTCCTAAAGCATCTTCCATCACATCGTCCATGACGAAATTGAACAGGGGTGGAGAGATCGGGCACCTCTGTCGAACGCTACTAGTCGTTTCGAATGAACTTGACGGTTCGCCGCAGTCTCACGCAACCGCAGGTATGCGAGTACAATGCTCGCAACAGGTTCACGAACTTCGTTGGCATGCCCTTCCGATGGAGAGCACTGAATAGTGCTGTCCGGTCCACTGAGTCGAATGCACGTTTTAAGTTGAAAAAGACTACTATCATAGGGCGGCGGTGCGTGTGGCGCGCTGCTATTAACCCCTGGAGAGTGAATATCTGGTCCATGCAACCTCGAACTGGACGAAATCCGGCCTGCCGTTCGCGGATGTTGCTCTCGCGAATCGGTGTCAAACAACGCAGCATTGTCGAAGCCAACACCTTAGGAACTATCGGAATTAAACTAATCCGACGATGGTTGTTACAGTCACTTCGTGTGCTCTTCTTGAAGATGGGTACAATCAGTGACTTGCCCCACGACAACGGAATGCACTCCTCCTTCCAAACAACATGAAGCGAGGAGGTAAGTGATTTCACCAGAGCTTCCCCACCCAGTTTGAAAGGAACTAGAGGAAGGTCGTCAGGACCGGCTGCTTTTTCCCTCTTCAGAAATCTAATATTCGACTGCACTTCCACTTCCGTTGGGAATCAAGTGACACCTTCCAAGAATTCACAGCTCCAGACGTCGACCAAGATACTTTAGAGCTCTCCATTCCTATCTCACACGACTTCACTAACCGAAGTTCGCCGCCCACCGCTATCGCGTATACGCTTAAACAGCCTTTGACTGTTACCTGAAGCGCCCGCTAATCCCATCCCTTCGACTACCTCAATCCACCAATTTTCGCGATCATTCTTAAGGCTTATCGTCAACTGACGTTGCGACTGTCGACGCATCTTATTCACCCTAAGGCAGATAGAGAGTTGATGTTTTTGCTCCATCAGACCCAGCGACCCTTGCGGGATTTAGTGCCTTTGATGAACGCTAGATCTAGGACTACAGGCCAAATCTGCTACCAAAATGCATAGCCTGCTTGATTTGATCCCACTGCTCGTCTACATTGTTGCTCGTCGGAGTTCTTAGTTCCTCGGATAGTTTCTGTTCATAGCTGTTGCGAACAGCCGAATCAGGCAGACGTTCGACAGCCAATCGGGTTTGTGGCCTGCGTCGATGGCCGTGGAGATGCAGCAAAAATGGCATTAAAACTAACGCATGGTCCGATTTGACGTACGTTGTCCAGTATGGTCTACAGTTCTGGATAGAACCACGCCAACGGTAGCTAACTGCGACATAGTCGAACTGACTCAGAGTACCTGTCGAGTTAGAGCGCCATGTCGTTATGCGACGCGAACTGTGTCGGGAATTCGTACTAGATAGGAATAAACGGTCGTCTGCACAGCATTGGAGAAGTCTTTCTCCACTATGTGTTCGCTGAGCAGGCAAGGCGCATCGCCCACCCAAACAGGACTCCGATGAACTCAGTTTCCTAACTTGTGCATTAAAGTCACCCGCCACAACTACGATGTCAGAGCCTTTGCTCTTCCTAACATGGGTGACGAGGTCATCGTAAAACTCGTCTTTCTCCGTGTCAATACTGCAGTCTGTTGGAGCATATGCCGACATAACAAACAAACTGCGCCTAACGCTAATATCCTTCCGGACGCCGACTGATCTCTGCAGTCTCATGGCACACAAGCGACTGTTGACTGGGACCCAGCCTAGAAGGGCTGCTTCAGCCTTCTCACTCAAGACTATTCCTGCACCGCGTTGACCCATAGCTTGAGCTGCTTCGTCTCCTGAAGTGCGAAGGAAATATTTTAACAAGACATTTGGCACAATTTTTTGAATTACTCTACTCGAATCCGGAATTCGTGTTTCACTCACGCAGCAGACATCAATCGAAAGTGAGTCAATCCACTATCAGAGTCAAACACGCCTGTTGGCCAGCCTGCATTAAAGTGCACACATTGAAGGAGCCGAGATTCAGAAGCTGACGAGGTTTGAAAAAGAGTCAACTAGCAGATTGAAGACCACTCGCTACACTGTTTGACAACGAACCGTTGCGAGTATCGGGCGTGTTGTCAGTGGGGATACTATGAGTAGGCAGATGGGGCAAACAGATTGGGTTGGAGACAGTAGAGACAGGTTGAATAAAAGAGAGGAAATTCTGAGCAGTAGCATGCTTATCACTACCCACCCCGCTCGATGCAATGGGCAACACGGTCCTGGTTATCCTGCACGACGACCGATGCAGTGTGGAATTTTTTGTAGACGTGTAACTCATGGGAATTGATGGACGGGTGTTGCTAGGGCGTCTAGCCACTAAGCAGAACGATCAGGGTTCTCAACCAAAGCCTTTGGTTCTGGCAAGAACCTGACCGCAAGGCAGCAAGGTATAGCTGAGTGGAAGCCCATCTGCTTGGATCAATTATTCTTCCACTCGTTTTTCCGACTGAGCTGCTAACTCAGATCAACCCTCGACTTGGAGGACCGGGAGACTACTTCGTCAGGCCCCTACCCACTGACCTTCCCGGCATGACTGGATCTTCGGCTTGAGATAAACCATCCTGTATGGCTCGTTGGATCATGGAGGCACGCAAGCGGTCACACCACGTCAAGGTGTAGTCTCGTTGTGACAGTCTATTTGTAGAGTTAGATTGTGTTCCGTTTGTTGGTCACTACAGCATTCTTATCGTTTTTCGCCTGTTTTGGTCGACTCTCTGTTCCCTTGGATAATTACTCTTGTTATGGAAAAATATAACCCTGGAGAAAAGGCAGCGGTCAGTGAAGCTTGTCTTGCTGTTTAACGCTGAGCGATGATGAGAGAAGAAACTGAAAGAAAGGTAAGGTCAAAAGTAAGAACGCGGTTGTCAGTTCGACCGGGTGTGTGGGGAGACTAGTTCACCATCACCATCGTCATTCGGCGGTCACACAGTAGAGCCAGCCCCACTCAGCCACCTTTTTCACAGATTTACATGCTCCTATAGGAAGAGCACCCAAGGCGAATAGGGACTGGATCTATACAGGCGGGAAAAGAATGCTGTAGTAGCCAACATGGAATACAGCCTAACTACAAACGTAATTTCCTGATCATTTTGACTCAACAGAAAATGACAACAAGACCGCCAATTATGAGATAAATCGTCGACAACAGGGAACTATTCAGCCTCGCGCTCTACGACCGAAGCGTTAGTGTACCAGCCACTCGCAGTTGTCTGTTGAAATCTGATGGCAGTGACTTTTGGGGTCTGTAATAAGCAGCCGTTCAACGCTTGGAGACAGTAAGTCAAAAATGGAAGAACCAACACCTTTTGGGGAACAAGAAACAAAACAAAGGGAATCCGAGTTGAAATCCGCAGTTGAAAAAGTCAGGATTTGGCACTCGACAGGCGGTAGATGAATGACGAACAAAAACATAAGCACCTGCTTTGGAGACTCAAGAGTGGAGGGTGGAATTGGGCAACTGGAAGTGTGGTATCTGATGAAGAGATTTGAGTCTCGATTAAAATAGAGCAAGAGAAGATTAAACAAACTGATGAACAGAACGTTGCTTTCCAGTCCGCGAATGTTTGTAAGGGCGATAAGAACTTGTTGTATTTTCGCCTGCATAGTGGGAGCGCGAGGACGAATGTGGATTTAATCGTGAATTATCATGATTAGCTAGAAAGAGGACCAGCAAGCATGATGCGGAGACTTGAAGTGACGAACCACATAAGGCCTCAACAGATCAGGCGTGATAGTGAGCCGAGTGACAGCAGAGCCGTCTACCACCCTTGTTCTGAACGCCTCTCAAAATGTTTCAAAATGACCGACCGTCCCAAACGGCCTCTGTTGAGGAAGTCTTACGCAATGACTTCTCTTGCCGAAGCTGTTTCACCAAGGTGTAAGGGTGGATGAGAATACCGGTATCCCATTGGGTTGACTGATCTTTGGTGGTCAGTCTAGGACGGATCGGTAGATCATAATTCCAAATCAACCGTGGACTGCGCTAGGAGCATACGATTTTATGCTCACCGACACGTGGTAGAAACGGGCACCGGTTACCCAGGATCCCTAGCCCCAACCGAGGGACGCATGAGTTGGGTAGTCAGCCACCAGCCTCCAGTAGGTTACGAGACCTTCAAATCGTCCCACTACCTTGTAGGTGAGTGTTTGGTAAAACGCTCATGGTGGAGCCTCCTAATTAGTGACCTAAACCGATTCTTCGCTTTGGTTTAGGCAACCGGATAACTGGAAGCGCACAAAGCAGACATGGATCTTTAGAGATGTTGAGTGATGTGGTGGGGGCTATACCATTGCAAGACTAAGTTCAGAAAAAATAACACTGAAATGAGGAACCATAAAGTGAAAACGGGAGACCACAATTTTAGTCCGAGGACAAAGGTCTGCAGTGAACCTCGCCTACATTTGGTGCATTTTATTGGCTAACTGATCGTACCAGTCACTACCCCATGACTGGTTCCCTGTCCATTGAGAAGTAGTGGAACGACTGGTCCGTCACTTGACACTTCTTGGTTTACTTTCATGTCACTAGCTCCTGCGAGAGGATAAGTCGGCTTTTTGGATGTCCCTGGTTGCGGCCGTCCATGCGTTGCGGTTTGCAGCGAGGTTTGCACATCACAAAGCACAGTTGTCGCGCCAATTGCTTCAAATGGTCATGAGGATGACATTTCCAATTTGAACAGGGTGGCGGCAATAGGCCCCTTTTCGTCAGTACCGTCTCCGGTTGATGGGGAATATGACCGAACCATTGCAGGCGACGTCCATGGGGAAACAAATAAAAACCGTTCGACGTTCATACAGTGCCGACCTACAGTGGCGTTTGAGACGCCGTCATACCACTTGATTTTTGCCATACAGCGGAGGCACCAATGGTCGAAACTTTCTAACCGGTTTGCATCGGGCACACTTGGCGGCCAAGTTTTGCGTGCACACGTAAGGAATAGGCGGAAGGTGGCATGGTAAATGCGCAGCTTAGCACAGCTCATTTCGCTGCGATATTACACCGCCTTAGAAAGCTCACCTGGCGCAGTCCACGCAGAGCTTAACTTCGTCTCTGGCTTGGCGGTTCGGTTGGATAGTAGAGTCCAGGTACTTGAAGTATCGCCACTGATGCGGATACAATGCGTTTACCTCCAGGCCAACAGTCATGGCCTCGAATACAACCCGGTCTAGGACTGGCTGCACAGTTGCAGGCTTCTCTCCCGAAAGAACTGTCTTCGGAGAACTCGGGGTCAGTAACCCAGCAACCGTGGCCCAGTTGTATCCCTAGGAAGATATTGAGGGCACGATGCATTATCCAGTCAATAGTAGGTGAATAAAAACCGATGACAGCAGGCAGCCCTGACGAACACCAAGGGGGGAAGTTAGAAAATTCTTCCCCATAGGCGCGGACACGCACGTGTTGACGAGTAGTATGCCTCTAAAAGCCTAACGTGCTTTTCCGGCATCCCGTCCCTTCAAAGTATGTTCCAGAGACTATCTGTCAAAAAATGATGAGCGCGGAGGGCGGAGATTGGGCCTTTCTCCAAGAGGAGCACATGAGTCCGAAAAGCTTCCCAAAATCTCCAACAGCAGCTGCGGTTTCCATGCGGTCTGCAATTTTATCCCAATATCGCTTTCGGTCGCTCTTCGCTGAGTGTAGCTTCAGGGCGGAGATCGTGTTAATCGGATGAGTTGTGCGGTCTCCAGCCTTAGCACACCGCAGATATCCATTTTTTCTGTTCTATTTGGCTTTACTCAGCTGTTTAGGGGATGCGCCGGCGATGGATTTTTTAGCTCCATCCACAGTTCGCCTAGACTATCATCTTTGCTGATCACGAATAGCTTGCACAGGATTTTGACGTTATACGGGACCGTTAACTTGGACACGTTGACTCTGCGATGCGGTTGGATTTCCTATCGAGCTGAAGCTTGAGGCGAGCGTGTACCAGTGTGTGGTCCGTACCGTTGACGGTCTGTTATACCCCACGGTATGCCCGACAGTCTTCGATTGATAATGGCCAGCGAGAACGCATCAAGACAAAGTCGACCTAATGCGCTGTCCTACCCCGTTGAAGTACCACGTCAGCAGATGCCCTTCGATATTTCGAAAGCGAGTATTGATGACCACCACTCGCTTGAGATCCGCAAACGAATCAAAGCGGTCACCACTTTCGCGGTGCTCACCGAGACCGAGTCTCCCCAGTGGGTGACGGGTGTATCCACCTGCTGGCCGCCTGCGGGCGTCCCAATCTCTTGTAATTAGAAGGACGTTGTGCCTTGGGATACGGTTGGCAAAACAATGAAGTTCGTTTCAGAAGGCATCTTTAGTGTTTGGCTCCGTCTGTAGAGTAGGAGCGTAGACTGGAATGACGGTCGCATTGAATGCTCCTGAGTCGTACCACTGCAAGTCTTGGAAAAAAGGGTTCCCAAAAGATCAAGGCACTGTGAGCTTGACTCTTCATTGCAATCGCAACACCGTGATGTTCCGAGTTGTCTTCTGGTTCGCCATGATATATCTAATAGGATACGCCCGTCCCAGACGTGAATACGCCGGCTGCCGGAGTTGGGTAGGCACACTTTGGATAGGCAAACAATAACAATTCCGTAATGGTAGAACGCATGCATGGAGATGCATTGGTTACCTGTATGCAGAAGAGTTCTCACGTTCCAGCAAGTTATATGCATGCGGGGCCTTGTGTTTAGGTTTGCATTTCCAGCTCGTGTCAGGTTCACCCCAGCCCCTGAGGGAGCACAGGGGGCGTCATTTACCGGGTAAGCCGTAGCATGACGACATCAAACTGCAGAGACCAAACCCATGAAGATAATTGGGAACATTGTACGAGGTGACACCCTTAGCGTCGCCCAACTTTTGTGTGAAGTGGCACCCCTAGCCCACGGGCAACCAAGTGTCCTCTCGAGCACCAGAACGTGCAAACGTTGAGAGCCGATGATCGATCAAGCGGTTCATACGTCCTTTGCGGGTAGTCTACCAATCGGGGAAGCCCAGCGCGTCCGAGGTGATTTTGATGGATGATTGCGGGGGGATTCCCTAGGAGCTCACTCGGAATTCGGAAGCAGTGACTGCAACCCGCGGGTCCATGCAACTCCCTTGGTCGGTCGAATTACCCTGATAGCCGTTGGATCCAAAAGACCTCATATGCCTATTCCGGAACATTTGTCTTCGCATGCTGGACGCCTTCACTGATTTTTTACCCTCAACCTGATTTACCCCGCTTGTCGAGCGGTTTTCCGGGGTGTGGCGTTGATGCATGCCCTAGTTTCGTGGAACCATGGGAGATTGATGGCTGATGAAAACCAAAGAAAGAGAATACCTCGTGGGACACGAGTCTACCAAATCAGTTATCTATACACACTTAACATGCATGACGCACAACCAAGGTCTGTCCTAGTTTTATCATGGTGAGTCGCGATACCGTTCACCCATGGTGGGCTCGTGTCCCACTTGATCAGCTGTTCAGTGAGAAGCACCAAAGGCGAGCGACATTTACTACACCTCTTTGTTTCCAAAATAAACTTTCTCAGTTTCACATTTCCGCGTCATTTTGTCCGAATTTAATCCTAAAATGATGTAAAAAAGTTGCCCTGCGGTGAACGCCGTATTCTTTTCCGGCTTTTCAATCTTTTCTCTTAGTCCCGATAATAACTAGAGTGAAAATAAATCTATGCGACATGTATATGCACACATGTATGTACACATACATATAAACGTAAAGAAATATATGCATATATATATATATAAGCAGGAAGTAGTATCTGGATGCGTAAACAAAATTAGCTCGGGAGCACACGACCGGTTTCGCGGTTATTGTCGCTCGTCAGGTGTGCGTACCCGATGCTCTCTTGTCCAAACATCCACATACTTGTATATATATATATATATATATATATATATATATATATATATAAACTGCAGCGACATCAGTCACCAACTTTGTGGTCTTATGGTACTCCAAGTTCCAGTTACGGTTGCGGGTTCTCCCCCTCCCCCATCCGCGTGATATAGGTCCCGGTGACTGCAGCGTGCCTGGCCCACTACATAAAAATCCAGTGTAAAATTGATCTTAGGCATGATAAAACTTCAACCCAACTGATCGCCGATAAACCTTACTTGAGTCTTCAAAATCTTAGTGCAAATGTCACTGCCTTCGGGAACCCAGTGACAAAAGCACACTTGTGGACGTGAAAATTAATTTGCTTTCACATAAATGTCCTAGTTCTTTTGACATACTGATTAAATATCTACTCAGTTTAGCATTGGGGTGTGCATATGTCGAACGAAGTGATGTGCGATGGAATGAAACAAAAACATTAAACTGTACGAAACAAATGATCGGCAGAATATCAGGATGATTTGCGGAACTCACTTTAATTTGTGAGTCATCTTCCTTGTTTGCTTTGATATAAAGGTCAACATAGTCAACAAAACTTTTGATTGGTAGTCGTTTGCCGTTTAGGAATACTTTGACGCCGTTTGTCGTTGCAGCCATATCATAAGCTCTTCGTTGAAAGAGAGCAACAGTGTCGGCTTCCAGTTCTGTCATTCCAAACCTTTGAAGATCCGGGTAAAACGTTATGCATGTAAAATCCTCGTCCTTGTCAGTGGATATTTTCGGCTCAGATGTCTTGGTCATGTTATCAATCCAAACTTGGCGGAAACTTTTCTTGTACTCTTTGCTAGAGGTCTCGACTATAAACTTGGTGCTAAAGATGTTGCACAATTTCGCCCCGTATCCGTTGCGACCCCCGGTTACTTTCCGCTCGCTGTCATCGTAATTACTTGAGGTAAGTAGGTGTCCAAAGATCAGTGTGGGGACGTAGACATTCTCGACCTTATGATTCACCACGGGAATACCTTTTCCATTGTTCCATATCCGAATCATATTCTCAGCTCTGGAAAAAATAAGACTAAAACCCGAACTTACGGATTAATGTCTACCTTGATGCATGACATGGAAGGGTCTCGCACTTTATTATCAGCGGCGTTAACTAACAATCAAGTTGGATTGACAGTCAGCCATCAAAACCAAACCTACCCAGAATTTCATCAAATATTTTATAAAGCCCCGGAGAAAAAGTCACGTCTCGGTTTACCATACACTGCTGTTCTTCATCTAGTACCCACATGGGTTGCGTAGTTTTTACGGTGGAACCGATGTAGGAATCTGGGCGGAGCAGAATGTGTTCAAGCTGGGTCTTTTTTTGATATATTCTCTCAACAGAGAGTCGCTTTTTGGAATCACCCTTTGAATGGCCATCGCTGACTGTGGAGGGCACATCATCGGGCAAAGGGGTGTTGAACGTGGACGGCAGAACAACCACAGGCTCCGACATCCCGGAGATAGTCGATTTTGCCCGGAAGCTGTTCAGATAGGTGTAAACGGATTTCGAGCACCTCGAATGCAAGAAAGGAGCCCCAAGGTAGTGAGAAGCACTGCGCACGACAACCCAAGACGGACGAGTAAGGGGGAGAAAACGAAAGACACCAGAACCGAACAGCCCGCCCAAAATGTTTCAAACTTTATCTTCATGTTACCTGAAACCCAGAAGACGTGAAGTCCAGAAGTCATGAATTATTGCGCGGGATCAATGCCAGTAGTCCATTTTGTCCTGGAGCGGTGAGCTTTCTTTTGGGGATCGATAATGGGGCACCGATCTGAAAAGAAAAAACTTGGAGTTGTGGCGGCCTTCGTACGGTGGGGTTGGAAGGGGCCACGAAGTATCACACCAGTTAAGGGTTTAAGTGCCAATCAGAACGTGACATTATTGTTTCACGAGGTTTCGTAAGGTTTTTCAGGTCCTGATGAGGGCGGGGATCTCGACTATCATGCGAAGAAACGGGCAATGGCCTCGGGAGTAAATCCGAGCGTGCGACACCCCCGTCGGTTCAGCGGCCGGAAGGACGGAGCATGAGAGTTATCACGGTGGCCTACACAATTGCTGGAGGCCTGGGTAATAAGTGGCCAGAGTTACAATTCAAGGCTCTGGATGTAGATGTGGTGGCTGTCACTGAGACCTGGTTGCGGCCGGGAGAGGGTGACAATAACTTAGTGGTTCAGGATTATTCATTCTTTAGAATGGATACAGCGAATTGGGGAATAGGTGGGACCCTGGTACTAGCGGCTGAAAAGTAGAAGGCGCAGGAGGGCCACAAGCTACATACCCCAAACATACGGGCTCTGGAAGTTCCCATCGCAACTGGCGGTTCGATAATCTCAGTTGTAGGTTTGTACCGTAGCCCGGGGTCGACGCAAGTGGACGATGGGAAACTGTTTCTCTTTCTCAATATGGTTGCAGTGTCTGTGGGCAAGCTTCTCATACTGGGAGACTTTAACGCCCCTGAGATTGTCTAGGTTTGCGAGACAGTCCCGTAAGGCACTTTGAGGCATCAACTTCTGCAGTTGGTGCACGAGAGTGGGATGGTTCAACACGTTACCCAAGCGACTAGATGGAGATTATGGCGAGCATCGTTAACCCTTGACTTGGTGCTAACGAGAACACCGAATTATTTAAGGAGCCTTAAGTTGGAAGATTTAATAATTAGGAGTGACCACGCCGTAATTCTTATGTGGCTTCGTCTGCAGGGACTGGTAGCCCCCCATAAATAGGGCAAGAACTTCTCAGTAATCCATAAACGAAAGCTACTGGACCTGGGTCTCCAAACTCGATGGGAAGAGGACAGAGTTGGCAACTTCGTGGATCGTCATTGGGAGGCAATTAGGGGTTACCTGTTAGCAATAACACAGTTGGTGGCACCCCTCCGCAGAATCAAGCGAAAGGGGCTACCTCCATGGTGGAGGAGTAGGAACATGAGACCCAGAAGGCGGAAGCGCAAAATTTTCATGAGATATTAGGGCACAGAGGGCTACCGAGATTATCTATGGTGCATAGCGGAGGGAAAGAAAATGTCCCGCATCCAACGACAGCGCCGAACCGCCTACGAGGAGCGAATCGCTGGGGCCGCTAAAGGGAACCCCCAAAGCCTATTACAATTACGTTCAGTCCAAGGCTGCTTTACGAAAGCCCGTGGGTGGAGTAAAACCACCAGAGGATTAGATCAGATGACAGTCAGGAGAAAGCCAACTGTCTGTTGAAATTTTTCCAGGCAGTAAACTGACGGGATCAAGGGACACTGGAACGAACAATAGGTCCCGTCACCCATTTGGTGGAGATGCCGGACGGAGCGATCGCAGAGGAAGAAGTGTGAGACAGCCCAAAAAAATGGACTCGTCGAAAGCATCGG
The DNA here is from genome assembly GCA_008360955.1 of Fasciolopsis buskii. NCBI lineage: Eukaryota > Metazoa > Platyhelminthes > Trematoda > Plagiorchiida > Fasciolidae > Fasciolopsis > Fasciolopsis buskii. Next base: position 365,472 of record LUCM01003052.1, on the reverse strand, counting down.
GGCCCGGTGGGATCCACCCGGCGATAGTAAAGCCACTGGCGGTCTTGGTGAAACCTGGCAACCAGCTCTTTAATGCGTAGCTGGACGAAGGATGGCTCCCTGCAGACTGGTTGACGTCGACAGTCATTCCGGTGCGTAAAGGCGGGGATAGAGAAAACTGTAGTAGCTACAGACTGGTTAGCCTGTCAACCATCGTGCTGAAAACACTTAAAAGAGTCCTCTGCGACAGGATAGTCGACCACCTGAAGGCTAACAAGTTAATGATGACAGGGCAGCGTGGAGTTTGGCACAAACGTTCTTTTCTGACCTACCTCATAAGCCTCCTGGACAAAGTAACAGGTAGAATTGACAGGGGCGAAAGGATAGTAGTCTTCTACCTGGACGTTCGTGAACTACAGGCTTTTGACCAGAAAGTTAAGGCTCTCGGAGTAGGTGCCAAAGTGAATAACTGGATAACACAATGTCTGAAGGGCAGATCTTTCAGGGTGAGAGTCAAGAGGTGTCTATCAGGCAGAGGATTGCTACACGGCGGAAGGGCCCAATGGACTGTCTTAGGGCCACTGCTCCTCATTATGTATATCAACGACATGGTAGTGGGTTGGAAAATTCGGGTCTCAGATTTGCTGACGACATCAAACTATTAGGGACAGTAAACAGTGAGCATTTCCAGAGGGTTCCGGATACAGTTTACTAGTGATCGGTGAGCTGGAATATTCCACTGAGCTTAACAAACTTCAGCGGCTCATGGAAGGAGAAACAAATTCCCCTCACCACATCGGTCCACTTGGGCCTCCGGTCTCGATGGAACAAACTCAGCAAACAAGGGACCTCGGGAAAGTCGTGAGTACGGACTTCAAACCCAGCCTGCAATGTCATAAGGGAACCAAGAAGGCATGGTGTGTCCTACGTCGACTTAATTGGACCGTAGGATCTAGGGAGCATAACATTCTTCTGCCGCTGTTCATGACATTTTTCGGGCCGCACTTGGAACACTGTGTCCAGGCATGGAGACCACGCACGGTAAGCGCTAGTAAAATAATGAAACAGGTTCACCGTGTTTACACGGTGGGTTGGACATTAGAAGCACATGGGATATGAGCAGATGCTGCGGGTGCTCGGCTTGTACGCCCTGGAATGACGTGGGGAAATAGGTGACTTAATATAGGCCTTCAAGGTTAATGAGGATCTGGTCGAGATACGGGGTCACCGTGGAGCCCCACTCCAGGTAAGGGGGAACGACACACTTAGAGGTAACGAGAAAACGCTTGTGCGAGGACACGTAATCGCCGGGCTGAGAAGCAAATTTTTGTCACACAAGTGGTGAATAACTGGAACAAGCTCTCAGAGAAAGTGGTCGAGGCGGGGTCGGTGCGCTAGTTCAAAGGAAGACTAGACAATGCATGGATGGCTGTGTTTGGATAGGACAGCGTTTGAAATGTGGGGTTGCGGAGATGGTCGAGAGGAAAGCATCTCGGGAATTGTGTCCTCCCATACAGGGACTGAAGAGGGTTTTCCCAATCTCCTGTTGTCGGAGCATCGTCAGCTCCAAAGAGCTCTCGGTGCAAGAACCTGGGCAATCAGGTCCCTTGCCGTGTAGTCCTGTAATTTAACGGGAACTGGAACTGGGTTCTGGTTGAAGAATTACGGCTCGGTGATAGATCAAGGTTTTCGACATACATTTTCGTCCAATCTTCTGGTAAGAAGCTCTTTGGGGATAAAGTATGGAATTCAGGAAAAATTAGAAAATAATCTCTGAGTGCTCTGTTCGTTGAAGGTGGGTCACTTGCTTAAAACTAACGTGTGCCTCGTGCTAAATGTCACAAACCCTCCGGTCAGAGGTCGCAAGCCAGTACTATCTTAGCAGTTCACCTCCTTCATAATGAAGTCGTACTGGAATAAGCTATTTCAAGTTTTCCACTCTCGGTAGACAGCAGAAGAACAAAGATGATTATGGAAACTAAACTGTGACTATCATAGAATGGACAGAAAGTGGGAAGATTGATGGGAAGAGGAGATAGGACGGATGGCTCAACCCTGGCGACAGTTGGCAACTGCTGATTGCCCGACCGGTTCCAAACAGATGCACGCTCACATAACGTTCTGAAAGCGATCTGCAGGAGTACGTGTTCATGACCGCAGGATGATGCGTGTTTATTTGTTTTGCGGTTGTGCTTTGAAGCGTGCTCTAGAGATAGCCACCGACACTCGCTCTTTTTTCTCTTCCCCTTTTTTGCCTTTTTTCTCCCTTTTTCCACCATTGTTTTCCCATTATCCTTTTCTATCCTTTTCTTGGTGTTAATGTTTCTATCTGCTGTTATGTTGCGTTTTTAACGGCCATGTATTTCTCTTTTCTCTCCCACATCCACCTTGTGTATGGTACCCGTCGTCTATTTTCCACAGTGGGCTTTCTGTCTATTGGGTTCTTCCTTTGTTATCTTCCTATTATGTTTTCGTTCCTCTTCTTGTGTTTTCCCCCTCCAGTTTTTATACTGCCTCAAGGAAAACTATTGTTTGCCGTAGCTTTCCATCCTTTAATCTATCTTCTCCCTTTTCTTTCCTGTGGGTGACAGATTCTACACTTCAGTGGCGGTGACTGCTTCGAATTATTGTCGTAGGAATGGTGGAAGCCACGTTACCGGACCAGGTCTTTCTGGAAGAACACGGTGCCATTGCCTACGGTCCACTCCAGTACCGCTTGCTGCAGACGGCCGCCGAAAATCTCTGAGAGCACGCTGAAAGTAATAAGCATGGAATTTGGCGAGGCGGATTCCTCGGCTCTGGCATACAATCATTAAACCACCTCCAGGTACATGGGTGAACATGCTTGTATGTGGAAAACAGTATTACTAGTTAGCTTTTCAGTCAGAAGTGCCGCGCTTTCACTCTCCCCAGACGATCTCTGGCATTGAATCATTCCCTCGCCGCAATGAACAAAACGCTGAATCCAGCGTTGTTAGCGGTTTTCCAGATGGCGCACCTGGGTACTGCTCAGCTACATACTGGTCTGGTCTTCCGTCAAACGCTCCTCTGCTTCCTGCCAGCAAGATCGTCTGCCGTAGCGAGCTCCACGAGCGGTATACCCTGAGGGAGTAGGCTTGTTCCCCAGCCTTCAGTCGTTAATGTGCATCTCAGGATTTGGTGATTGACCGTGCAATGCCGATGTGGCAGCTAATCCACGATGTACCAGTTCAGGTTGCGGAGTCTCTCCAAATAAGTAAGGATCTTCAGGTCAAGCCGACATTTTGTGGCCTACCTTTGAGCTCTATACCGTTACAGCGTTCTTCGATGAGTTGCCACCTGTGATTTTGTCACTCTTAACGCAGGTGGAGCTATCTCCACACTCGAAAAGTTTCCTCGAGTTTTCTGAACATATTACTCTGACTGGATCTCTAGGCAGTAATTTTGGCTGGTATTCTGCCTGAAATCAGCCATTCCATTGAAAACCGTTGAAGTGTACCCAGCCGGCACCACCGATCTGTTTTTTATCTTTCCGAGTAGCTACACCAAGTGGCTTGCATACTTATTTTCTGTTCATCAATTGCCGCGCCTAAAGACACTCTCCGCATTTTTCTATTTGTCGACCACGCATGTTAGTTGCCTTCGGAATCACCGTGGTTTGTTGGCTTCTGTTACGTACGTAAAACGCTAAAAACATTTTAAACCCAGCTAGGCCTGTACGCCACAAAAAAATTATCGGAAGGCCTATTTCGTATTGGTCGTCAGTTTTGGGCTAAACTTTGGGTGCCAAAATTTTACCACCGGTACAACGCCAATTTTAGTGCAGCCTCATTTCCTCGACAGTAACCACTCGATCTATAGTCTTCTCCGTGCAATCTGACAGACCTAACAGCCCTTCTACTTGCCTCGCTTATCACACAGCTATACACCGTGTGACAGGCTACTCCTATTAGCAGTTCGGTTCGTCACCCCCTAAACAAATCTAACGAAGTTGTAAAAACTGGAGGTCACTAGGCCTAAAATACCAAGGTAAAAAATGCCGGACGTACTGCGTTCGCATCCTCGCAACCCATCCGCTGGCCGCTCAACGTGCATTGGTTGTGTTACGGATGTGTTCATGGGTATTCGTAATTAAGTACGGAAATTAGAGCAGTCCATTCAGGGATTAACCAAAATATGTCACCGATGGGACCAGTGGTCACAAAGGCGCTCCTTCTCATCCATCCCCAAAAACGCTTGAAAAGCCAGCGCGCAAATATCTCGCTAGTGGCTGCCAGTCTGTTGGCCGAATTTTCTCACAACTTACGCAACTAAACCTATCGCTGTCGCTTTCAATGTTTCCGATTGCATTCAATTAGAGACGCCTGAAACGTCCATCCTCTATGTTCACAATATGACGGGGCACCCTCTTCATCATTTGAGACTGCGTCAACGAGTGTAATCCGACCTTGATCAGTACTGTTTCCGTTCCTCACTCTCCCTGGTGCAAGGCAGCTTTTAATTAGACGAGTTATTATAGCTTCGTCTACTTCCTTCAAGTCCATCAAAGTCCCTAAAGCAAAACCTTCATTCAGAGGGAGGCACTTAGACTACAAACTAGTGAGAACCCAAAAACGGTTCGATTAAAAGAAAAAATCCCCCAAAGTCACCTGACACGCTATAACTCCCACTTCCCGACTGGTGCACATGGCATCAACTTTTTCACAAGCAAGTGTCCACTGAGACAAACATCGCCATCCCCTACACCATAGCCCTCCGAAAAGTTTCGCATTTAACTCCTTCTCCCATAGCTCTCCCGGTAAGCGGCAAAGACCACTCAGGTCCTCACGAACCTAAATGTCTGGCATCAATCGAACTTTTCCCAGTCCCATTCAGACACCTGAAACACTGGTTTCCGGCGATGAACCAGCTCTCATGCCCTCAAAATCAGTACGTTATGCTCCGGTGAAACAGGGTAGGTGTTGCCAAACCAGGGGATAGATTAATCCGACCTCTTCTACTTAATCCCTTTGCTAATCCCGTCACCCCGCTGCCTCAACTGCCTGGCTCTAACCGTCTGCATGTCTCATCTTTCACGACGGTCAAAAGGTTTCGCCGAGGGAACATCCGTGCTCAAAAAAAAACTGAAGACATGCACCTTAAATTTACAAAACATTAACAGACCAGATGTTCCCTGCCAAAAGCCTTTACTGTTACATTCCAATGGCCAGGTCACGTGTCCATGGCGTCCAATTTGTCTGCCTCCACCGTCATACAGACACTATTACCAATTGCTTACCAGGGACCAGTCCCAACCACATGACCGTATTCTATCCTACTAGCGTGTAGTTTTTGTTTCTGCATACTCAGGAAGGAAACTCCTTTTTACTTCATCCCTCCTGAACCAAAACCTCATTATTCCTATCACAACCCGCTCCCCTTCTCCCGCCTTGACAACGCGTAACCTGATAACTCCTGGTTACCCTCATACTAGTATAATGAAGAATTTCTTCTGCTGTCCTAACACTTTGCCTCCATTTTTATCTACTTTGTCTCGTTCGAAGTCCAATAAAGCAGACTTATAACCATTTACTTGCCCGCCTATCCCATTACTCTCGACTGCGTAGGCACCACCCCTCTCCCCTTGCAACCCACCGCTTACTCCGCCCCGGCGTTCATTAACTATCTTTCCAACCTAAATAAACTAATTTACCTTACAAGTTTTGTTGTGCCCGCCAACCTGGATATTTTCACCAATGGGTTCCTGCCTAACGAGGACACATCCAATAGCGCGACCTCCTTTTTAGCGCACCAGTCATTTAGATGTGTTAGAAACAATCACCGTGGGAGCAGTTGCTCTCTCGATTTAAGGCAGGGCCTAACAGCATCCTTCCGAAAACGACTTACGTTTGAACCCATCCAAAATTCGGTACGGCTCACTATAAACGTGTCGCCTGTGTTATTCATATGGCCCGTATTTTTCCCCCTCCATCTTGAAACGGAATGGAGCTCCCTTAAAGGACGCATTTAACTTCCTTGCCTACCTTCCATCAAAATAGAAAATTATCGCCGGAGAACTAGATGCTGCTGGATTGTCCTAGCCCACCATTATGGCACTACCAAAACAAGCATCGTTCGCCTCCCGCTTGCATTATGGGGTTGGGTAAAGCAAGGACAGCCACCCACCAATAATACTACGTCCACTAGTCTACGCTGATCACCTCACCCCGGTTAACGTTATAGGCAATTTCCCAGGAAGCGACCACAGGGCAGTTCATGGTGGAATCCAAATTCATGCTGCCCTTGCCAATAACCTTATCCGTACTCGTCATCCGCCTTGTCTTAACTGGAAGCTTCTACCCTCTCTCTTACTCCAACTTGACGGGAAAAGCTTTTCCTATCGACTTACCTCCATAGGAATGCAGACAAATTTTATCTCAGCATGGCCAGCTACTCTCCGAAAGTGGCCATCAGCGGAAAAATGACCAGAAACAAGGCCTCCAAACTATCCCCATTGGAAGCCATATATTTTAAATTACAAAAGCAATTTTCATTCAGTCGCGCACTGCGAATCAACTCATGTTTAAACGTATCAGAGTTGCTTATCGCCGGAGCGAAATTTGGCTGAGAAGCAATAGTGAGCGTTTTCATATGGCCGGGCTCCTCAAAAGTCAAGAGCGTTATATGGTTGATATGAAGGTCAATATGGATTTATTAACGGGATGGAGGTGAGTAAAAACCAAACTGTATATCACATGAGGTGGGTGGGGCGTGGTAATTAACAACATTTAAGAGTCAAAATTATGCTGAAGATGAAACAGCAGGAAACATTCAAGGTTGCATCAAACTATTTACGGGACGAAATTATACGAATTATAGATGAAGAGACAATGGAATTCACAAGAGTGGCCACTCGCCTTATGCAGCTTGGAACGGACTGTGATGTGCAGCGGGAAGAAAACGATTACATTTAAGAATTTCAAACAATCTTTAAGTACATTTGCCATGAATGACTTGTGTGTTGTCCATGTTTAATATTGGAGGTTTTGGTGTTCCGGGGCAGTAGGGTTCTGGAGGTTTGGGGATTGCGTGGCATTTCGGTAGTGTTAGTAACTGTTTTGGCGAGTCTTAATGGTTCACCTGAGATGGTGTACCAGGGACGGTCATTGGCTTGGCTCGGTATGTCTTGGGCTAAGTCGGCCCGATTTCCCAGTTCATTGATTTTTCTCGTCTGTTGGGCGAAAAATTGCTATGAAGTGAAGTCTTCCTTCTGAAAGTAGTACTTCAGGCCCTGGGACAGCAAAATCAGTCTTTATGACTTCAAAATCTATATAAGGATCCCATGGGGGCAAGACTGCCTTGCGGATGGTGAGCCTGTGACAACCCAGGAAGACAGAGCTGAAGAGTCAGATCAATATTTTTGTCTGTTTCATATTACCATCTACAGTAGATGACTCATCGCAAAAGCAGAGTAAGAACAAGTCATCTTTTGATGTTCGGCCTATTGCACAACCCCCGGCCAGTTTCAAACAGGGGACTCGCCGAGGCCAGGTTGGCACCCGCAGCAGATGTTATAATTAATGCAGCCGTCTTACCCACAATACTGCCGAAAACTTCAACAGTTTCATTAACGCTGGGAAATATGGAGGTGGTGCTGGTCGGGTGGTAATTGGCAGGGCCACGCTGCGTGCCCTCCTTGTGAATGGGAATAACTACAGATAACTTTCACTGTGAGGGAAAGGTGCGGCATTGAATAGTCAAATTAAAGATGTTTGCTAACGAAATTGAGACATCAGCCCCTACAGCTGAGAAGATAGCGNCTTGGCCGGGGGGTCGCAACTCCTGTGTTCACCCCCTAACGGTGTTTTCAGGTTCGGTGTCCGATGCACGGTCAGCTCCCAACAACTAGCACCCACGGAACCACCAGCAGAACGGAAAATTATCCGATTGGCGATCAATAATGAGTCCTATCCGCAGGTTTCAGGCTTGTTCCGTATGTTCCCAAACGAAGCCCTTCTCCAGCGGACTTTAAGGAGGCCACTTTGGCGGAACATGGATTTCTTTCTCTAGATAGCTCGCATAACCGAACGTTGACCGCCAAGCGAGGTCGCCATTTGCGCGCTACTTACGCCCGCTTTGCTTGCACGCTCCGGTCAAAATATACTCAACCTGCCACCGATTCCGACTGTCTTTTCCTTGTACCGGTCGAGTTTCAGGCTTGCCAGTGTTGCAGTCGTACCGAGCCGAGTAAGCGTGACGCACAGGTGGTCACAAATGTTAAGGGCAAGCAAACGTAATACGAGGTTTGCTGCAGAACTGTCGGTTCTAAAATACCCCTGACCCTTCTTCTTCAAGCTATCTAAATCATTTACTCGTAGTTACTTCGCAACTTGGTAGCCCACACTTTCATTCTGTCCCTTCAAACCGACCCAAACCCGTGTGCATCATCTGCGTTTTCCTGACTATTTCACTCGCATTAGCATCTTTGTACTCCTTGCCACATTATGACGGTCAGAGATTAAGAACAACACTCGACTTTTCCTAGCATTAACCCGCAGGAAGCGATAATCACCATAAACTCCTCTGTGTCAATAAATAACGCTCCAAAACCAGCTCAGAAAATGCAGGCTTTTTGTCAATAAGTTGTAGCTAGTTCCACTCAGCGCTGTTGCTTCGGTAGGAAAATACAATACCTTCGTGGCTTCTCATATTCGTCAGATTGCAATTTCCTACTTACCGCCGTGGCCAGTCTCAATGACGAACTTACAGGCATTCAGTTGTCAAACCTCACCGTGGAGCGGACTCCCCATATACATTCGAAAATCAATCCTACTCTTATTGTTACAAGATGCTTGGTTAATTGCATTTAAAATGCCATATGGCTTTAGGATGTTTGGTAGTGAAGGCCGCCTAATAGGATTCGTACGCCGCGCAAAAAGCTGTCGTCAGAACGCTGACCGACAAATGATACAACTAACTGCGCTTCTTCAAATCAGTTCCCAAATTTCTAACGAGAGACTTCAGTGACCAATTTATTTCTGGGTCCATCTTCACTGCTCCTAGTTGCCCGCAATGGTTTGTAGATAACTTTCGGCAGAAAGGACGGATACAGAATGTATTTGGTCCCCACAAGAAACCAAAATAGTCTAGATGTCGGCTGTGCGATAGGCTTTATCCAATTTTGCACATCCACTGAAAGCAGCTCCCCTCAATTTGGTCACCTGTCCGTCTTCATAAAATCTTACAGCGTTCCAAAAGTGGCATACAACACGTACCCTGTAGGCTATACTTTGGGACAAATTGGGATTACCGCTAACTGTCCTCAGCAGCTGTAACCTAGACTCCTTTTTCCTATCAAGTAATTGTCACTGGCAATTGATAAGCTATAATCATTTTTGTACAGTTGCCACGTTATTATTAATCCGAAGCGGGATCCTTCGATATACACCTAAAGGAACAGCCATGATCGATTAATTTGCAAAAATGGTAAACTTCAGGAAGACTTTCTTGGGATTAGGAGCTTCTTTTCCTTTCCAAGAATTAATTTCCTTCAACCTGTTGACACCGTCTTGTCTGTCGAAAGCGCCGCGATACTAAGATAGTTCAGTATTCCTGTCTTGTCGTTGCGTTTCAGTTATGGCAGGCCATTCTTCTTAGCCGCCGTCGATGTTAGCTTAACCGATTAGCTCCTGCTACGTACATAAAATAATAAAATCACTTTTAGCCCAGACAGAACTCTTCTGCACGAAAATTTTCGTAAAGCGGTTTTTCTGTGAAATACCAGTTTTGAACTGCATTCCTATTAACTTTTGACTGTCGTAGGACATTCAATGATAGAACCTCAATTTAGACTCTTGTTCATTATATAAATTCAACACTTCTGATTCGTTATCTTATTCTCACAATTGTGAAGGGCCTATTTGCCTCTCTATGTACCTCCTTTGTCACAGTTATGCAAAGTATGACAGCTCTCTTTATCAGCGTTTCGTCCTTTTATCCAGAAGCATCTAGATTTTTCATAAATGGCTGTCTTGAGGCCTTGGCATACCACACAGCACAGCGTCTACACCCTCATAACTAATTCGGCGGCCCTGAGCCTGCATTCGTATTGTCACAGAAGTGCGCACAGAGACTAGTACCAAAGTACGTAAATTAGAGCAAACGATTCACAAGTTCATCAACAAAATTTCACTGATGGAACCCGTGATTACGAAGCTGCTTCCCCTCACCTACCTCATTGAAAGTCCTGAAAAGCCAGTAAGTGAACTTCTTGCTAGTGTCTGCAGACTACTGACTCAATTTCTTCATAAGTTCAGCAACGAAACCCAAAGGCACCTAATACATTGGCAATCAATGTTGCCGACCGCCCTTCGTTAGGCACGCCTGAAATCCCTGCCTCGTCTGCTCGCCATATTACATGACACCGCTGGGAGGGTTTTGAACGAGGTTAAAGAGCGTTAAGCAGATCTTGTCCAGTCCTATTTCAGATCCTCCCTCTCTCTGTTACAAATCAGATTTGAGGAGTGGATTTAAGATGGCTTCGTCTACTTCCTTCAAGTCCATCATGATAACCCCGGGCAGAAACCCTATTCAGAGAGTCCAGTAGAATGCATAAAGCCGGGAACCCAAAGGCAGTTTCATTAAACCAAACTTTCTCCATTGATAGGAACTGAAAATGCAGACCGGTACACTTGGCCTCAAATCCATCACAGGCGAGTTCAACGTAGACAACTCATCATCATCTAATTTACCTCGGCATTCCCCAGAAAACGCTCGTCCATGAACCCTTCCCATCGCTCTTTCGGTAAGCCGCAAAGGCCCCTCGGCTGCCCAAGAACTCTAAGTGTCTGGCATCAACCAAAGCTCAGCTGTCCATCTGGGAATTTGAACAATTAGTTACCGATGATGATCTTGCAATTACACCCACGACAAGCACTTTATTACTACAAGATAGATCAAGTTAGGCGCGGTCACCCCAGTGAACTCTATTTGATTACTTGTCTAGTCCAGTCACATTTCGACCTCAACTGCCCGGCCAGGACGCCTGTCCGTGAACCCCATTTAGCACAGTTCCACCATCATACGGGCATTTCTACGAACCTCCCTCTACCAGCTCCCGGTCCCAACATAAGATCGTATTCCGCTCACTAATGTCTTTTTTCCTGCATTCTTGCCCAACCAAGAAAGCTTCCTTTCCCTCCCTCCTGAACCACACCATCTTATCATTCCCATTCTAACCCACTGCTATTTTGCCACCCTCCACGCTTGTCTTCCGAGAAATTCAGGCTATCCCCACGTCGGTATAATGAAGAATGTCGCTTTCTTCTCCTGCTACTTGGCCTTTGACTTTTCTGCTGTTTCTCTTTCAACGTCCGATAAAATGGACTTGCTACTACCTGCTATCCCACCTATTTCCATTACGGTTGGCCATTCATGCACCTCCTCCCTATCCTTTCAACCCCTCGGCCTCCCGCCTCAGTGAATCTTATCCTTGTCGTTTGCATTAATTAATTGTCATTCCATCCTAAATAACCGAATTCCCTTGAAAAGCTTTGCTGCGTCTGCCAACCTGGACACTATTCGTCGCCAAGTCCTGGATTAAAGAGTTTACAACTAACAGCGTAATGTTCTTTGCGGGATACTCATCTTTTAGAGGTATTAGAAACTAATGCTTTGGGGACCGTGGCGTTGTCTATGTAAGACAAGGCCTGTGAAATTCCTTCTTAACACACTACACACGTGAGCTGTTCCAAGAATCCATATGGCTCATTATCAATGTGCCGCCTGTGTTATCCATACCGTCAGTATTTATTGCCCTGTCTCAAACTGGAAAAGGGCCCTTTAACTTGGTAGGCTCACTTGACCAAATTGTCCTCCTTACGCCACCACCTAAAATAATTTCAAGAGAATTCAGCATTTTGGGCCACCAATAAAGCACCATCGAACCAACTATCATTTGTCCTTGCCTGCATCACGGAGAATTGATGCAGCATGTAACGTCAACCACCAGAAACAATAATGTTTAAGTTATTCCTTACACATACCGACCACCAAGCGTCGGTTCAAGTTGCAAGTAGATTTCAAATGAACAACTACATGATAGTTCATGGTGGTATCCAAATTCGCGCTTCCCTCGCCAAACATCTTATCCACACGACTTAATCACTTCATCTCAACTGACAGCTTCTACTCTATCTAGTACGCCAACCATACTTTTAAGATGCATGAAGAAATATCCCAAGTTAGCACCCCTCCTGTGCACTGTTTAATTTTGCCTAGAGATGTATCCTTAACGATCCCTAAAATAATACTCGAAGAGTTCAATCAGAATTGTTACTCTTCCATGGCCCCGGCTACAGTGAATGGTCCATCTCAATCAGTTTGGGAACAACCCTGCATTATCTACTGCATCATTCGACATTACGACTACTTCATGCCACCTAGTTAATTTCAAGCCAGTTACTTGCCGAATCCTTGACGGCAACCCTATTATCTGCCGTTAGTGGAGACCTTGGCTTAATCTTGCCACGGCCAGAACTCTTAACACTTTCAGTAAACTTTAGCATATTTCGATTAACTGGATGCACCCTGTAGCAAATCTCCGCCTTGAAAAATGATCGTTGCATGATGTCTGATTATCGTTCCATTACCCGCAAGCCTGTCTTTTCCAGTGTGATGGAAGGGGCGGTGAAAATTCTATCGTGGACTGCTTCCAAAAATTTTAACTCCAGAGGACAAATCTTCCTCCAATCCCGTTCCTGCTCTTCTTGCGACTTTTTTCTTCAACTATCTAACCAACCAAGCGGATCGCAGAAATGCTCTTATAGTCATCTACCTCGAAGTGTCTAAGGCCATATTCCTTACCTGCACCCTGCATCCACAGTCAGCTCCTTCAGCGACATCAGTCCCGTTTCATCCTGGCTTTCGTCTTACCTAGCCCAAAGATGACAGACGGTCTTTATTGACGTACTGCTTATCTCAGACTTGTTACTATTGGCGTTATAGAAGAAAGCGGACTAAATCCATTGTCGTCATTTATATCATTGGCGCGCTGAATCCAACGTCTCCAGGTATCTCTTTTCTGTTTGCTGATGACATAAAAATAGTTTGCTCTCTGAGGCCCAATGATGGCATCACTCCGGTCGGTAGAACCTACGGTTTGTGTAACCCCTGGATGATGAGCTTAACTGCTGACAAGTTCGTAGAACTCGCATGTAAATTTACGTTACTCGACGGTCCAGATTTACGTTTGACCTCCCCTTCAGTGTGATACTTTTATGCCCACTACTTTAACACCAGGCAGGTTTCCACTGAAAGTTTTCAGAGGCACATCATCAACTCTGAATTACGAAGAAGGTCATTCAGCCCGCAAACTTGGGCCATTCCGGCTGAACCGACTAGAAACTGATTTAGCTTTTTTTCCTTACCCTGGTCAGGAAGCATGCCTTCATCGATCCACCCAAACTCTCTTCCACTAGTCCCCTTCTTCTGCATCAAAAATCTCTAACCATGTATACAGAAACCGCCGAATCCTTTTTACGGTTGCATTTCATTCTTCATGCTGATTACATGCTTGGAACAAACTTCCATCACCATGCCTTGCATATATGACCAATCCAATTTCATATCTGCTCCGAACGCTTACCCAGGCGGGACCCAGTTCTTTCAACTGACTAACAACCATAACTAAAAAGATCGTGCCTTTGAGACAGCCATCAATTTACCTACCCTGAATTCCTCCTCCTCTAGACCCGGTGTCAATAAATACCGGGCAAAATGATATTGGACAAAGAGGCATAGGTTGCCGTTTCATGTAATTTGGGGCTCGTTCCGTTTGTTTTCGTCCTACCTCTCTTATTCAGTCACAACGCTTTCTTTCAAGAAAGCGGTGCAATCCTTTTATCCCAAGAAGTCCCATCTGGGTATTTGCTTTCATTGTAAATCTTCCCGTACTTGCCCTCTCATGACTTATCTTGTCTTATTCCTCTCAACAATTCCCAGCTTTTTGACTGCAGCCTAACTGCACGTCGTCCTTTTCTTTATCAGTTACTTGCTACTCATCAGACCTCCGTAAAAGACGCCGTACGAGTCACGAGGCCTGATTTGGTTTTTCAGTGGCTTTGTTCATATTCCCAGGCACGTGGCCCATAACACTGTTTGTGATATCCTGGATCTGCTTTCGTTTTATATATATATATATAAAGCTGTGCAGTGAAATCCTGCTGCAACGGCAACAAGGCCATCGCATACGAACGAGAAAAAAAGCAGACCATCCCAGTGGTTGCCAAAAACTTGCCAGTACGCAGAACATTGTAGTCGGACGGAGGAACTGCGTAAATTTCCTTCATGGGCTCATATACTCCCCTTTAGGAAAAATGAGATCAAGTTCTGAGGAAGAAGTTCACCCTCAGTACTGAGCTTCTTTTCTATCAGCCGGGACCCGTTCCTGTGAAGGATGAAACTCTACACTGCCCGTGTTCGTCTGACGTGCTGCCGCTTCGTGTGCTGCAGAATTACCGGAGTGTTAGTACCCTGCGCTCCCCACATATATTCGTGACACCGCACATCTAAGTTTCCACTCAACCTCTCCCTTCGCTCATGGGCAGGCCGGGAACGCGTGCTCTCCTCCCCCACGACAGCCGTCGCATTATCACGTTCAAACGGCAACAGCCATCATAACATCACAGTAAATCTCCATAAAATTCTCTTCACTACATGGTTCTTTCAGAGGTGCACACCAAATATCATACTTTGGACACTGAAAATGTCAGTATTCTATCATTGCAGCTTCTAAGCCGGCTGACACCAAATCTTCTGGCTGAGCTCCCAAATCATAATGCCAACACTAAAATATATCAATGGCAGACCCGTTGAACCTCGTTTCTGTCCCCCTGAGCGTCTGACGAAGAACTACTGGCTTCGTTTTCCTTTCATATGATACACTTCGACGGAAGGACTCATACATACTTTTTCCCTTGCTTCCCCTGCCACCGTAAACCTTCAGGTTTCTCTCGCTTTATTACTCTTAGCATTTTATCACATTCTCTAGTGCTGATATCGGAGTCTTTCTGCATTATCCAATCGCATTCACTAGGTTATCTACGACCCAAGCTCGAACCTCACATTACGAATAATTAGCCATTTCGCTCCATACCAAAGCATTTGAAATTGCAAGCAGATCGCAACTACTAGCGTAACCTGGACAACGTCTGAGACTAAACCTCTTTGACCCCTGGGTATATAGAACAGTTCGAACCATTTTAAAGTTGATCTACCTTTGGTACATTACTAGGCCCAAAGCTGCACAACTCGCAGACGTTTTAATGCCACGGACATGTCTCCCCTGTTTATCTATTCACCCCAAACTTGCAAACCCTTTTATTTATGTCTTCTGTTAATCAATATAACCCCCGATCTGGAAGAGTTTCCAGACTGTCTTCCCTTCTTTATTAACTCAGACTGTCTAAATACACTTTCGTTTGCCGTAAACTAGCCTTTTGGACCTTCCTTGTTGACGTTCGTTAGCTGGTATGCCTGTAATTCAAAGGCAATCTAAGCGTCAATGACATCTCGTCACCTTCACACAAAACACCGCTCATGATTCTCTTGGCTATCTTGACTTCTCGTGGACTTTGGGGCTGCGTTCAGTCCCTCAGACTTACTTCCGTACTAGTCACACTGCTCAGCTGACAGGCTGGTAGGAAGACCTAGGTCTGTGAGCATTCTAGAAGACCCAGATTTTGCACAGAACAAACAATATGCTTGACAGTTTCTGCATGGTTATCATCGCGCCTACCATGTCCTAGTTGACAAACCTTCAATGAACACTGTCGCAGCGATCTCCCCATGTGTCCACCAGACAGACTCTACCTGCCGTCGCGCACATTTTTTCTATCACGAATCGTAATTGGCCTATTTCCTACTACCCCTACTATCACACCATGTTGAGCGAAGGGATTCACATTTTAGTCCTAGATGAAACAGAACGATAAGGTTAACCTTCACGGTGTGCCAACGAAAAGTTGCAGTCCATCTATGACATAACATACCATTTTGACTGCATACCTTGACCTGGATGCGGCTAACACATGCAAAAAATCAGACTGTATATAAACCGGGTCGTTCCACCGTCGTCGTAACTCCTGCAGCGGAAAACGGATTCGTTCCCTCGGATCGCCTGTTGAACCAAAAGCTGAACTCCCTGTAGGGTTGCCACTTGTGCGCTACTTACTGAAGCCCCACCTGCGCGCCCTCGTCAAAATATACTTAACCTGTTACGGCTTCCGACTGTCTTTTCTTTGTATCAATTAAGTGTCAGGGCAGTCAGTAGTGCAGCCGTAGAGAGCCGAGCAGGGTGAAGCGCGAGTGGTAGCAACGGTTAAAAGTATGACAACGGAATACGAGATCCGCGTTTGAAGAATCGGTCATAAACTCCGAATTTCCTCCCTCCTTCTCTCAATCGGACTATTATTCTTCCTGTGCCTGCTGACAATTCGATCCCCGTTTAAAAGTGGCTGAAAAGATCCATCATTATGAATCGTCCATGATGGCATTTTATTTAATTTCTTGCACATTGCTCTTTATTAATCTCCTCGTCTTTCGAGATGCAGTCGACATCCGCGTCCCCAAGCAACGGTTCAACATTGTGTTTATCATTTAGCTGCTCATTTTCAAAATTCCAAACGACTTTTATGCGTTTCTTGACTGCAGTATTCACGGTTAATGCATGAGTTCTCGCCTTTTTCGCGATTTTTATGTCAATCCTCTATCATCCTCCTTCTCGTCCGGCCATTTCGGCCAGATTTGACAATTTTTCATTCGTCACTCGTAGCTTCGTTAACTATCTTTGTTTCAGAATGGCCTTGATGGATATTATGTGAAATTTTCGGATTCTGAAAGATTTGGCCAAATCTTGACATTTGCCAATGTCCCCCATCCGAGTTTGCGCCTGTGATGTGCGCTGTGAGCTTATTTAAACCCAGGTGTGACCTTAGCTGACCTATAGTTTTGCTCACAGCTTTAAACCATGCTGCTCGGTGAGCTGCGTGGTACTATTGCAATGCTTGATAGCGCAACGAAGCATATCTCTCGACGTCCTCCATCAATGTAACACCAAGTAATTTTATGCAAATAATTCATAAGTAGCCCCCGCATGACTAATGAAACCGGAAGCAACGCATATCGGAATGTCTGTCACTCTTGTCCGACATGTTGGCTAAAATAACGTGTCTGACCCAGCCTCAAGAAATCTTGGAGGTATCTGGCACGATTTTGGCTTCCCCCCTATTAAACTGACAGTAACCTTCGAACATTTTGTCCACCCCAATCAACCATGGAAGTAGTCTTAGTGGTTTCTTTCCTACCGAAGGAAACATTTCTGATGCTGCCAAAGGACAGTAGGCTCGTTAAACCCAAGCTATGGTTTTCCCAAGTGGGAGATATCTCAATTCTGATGGCCAGCATATTTAAACTTGCCATCCAGTGGAGCACGTTTCCTCCCCAGTGGAGGATGTTTATCTTAATTTTCCTATTCAAAAAAGTAAAGGGCATGATCCAGATAACTATAGACCAACCAATCATACCCCAAATGCCCCCAAAATGCTAAGCCCAACCTTGAGTTCCGTCTGATTATCTCCACGCATATGCGTAAAGGCGATTGAATCGCAATTGAGCATGTGCAACGTGCATTCACTAGAAATCTCCTAGGCCTTTTATTTAGCCTAGACTGCAGGGCCAGATACGAGTGCCTTGGACTTGAACAGTTATGACTTCATCGAGTTAAGTTCAGCCATGCAGTACTGCACAATCTTTGCCGTAATAATATCCGCTCTACTGTAAGCGCCACACATTACGTTGGTGGTCTCCGTATCCACTTCATAGTAAGCACTACTCGTTAAGAATACCCCTGACTCGACTATCGATTAGGGCGAAATTCCTCACAGTTGCTTACTCTAAACTGTGGAACAAACTCCCTAGTTCCCTGCGGTCGTGCCCAAATTTAGCCCAGTTCAAAGCCCAGGTGGCAAAGCTAATGGATGTTTCGCAGTTAATTAACCGGACATGAACTAACATTGGACTAGACGAGGCCTACGAACAAGGATTAGAATTTTGATTCATGACCGAATCTATGCTGAGGTCACCATCTGGGATTCGGCTTCACCTCTTACTTCCTCACTTTATCGCACGTCCCCGCTAATGCACCCTTTGACCTCTCTTGCAGCGATGTAACCACTTTACCAGTGGGTCAAGCAACTAACTCTTGAGCCTCTCCTAATGTGGGCTGACGAAAGTGACAACGTCCTTCCTGACGGATTCATGCTCTTATCACATCCCGTGATCCAAAACACCTTCAGCATGTTTACTCCTTGCTCTTCATGTCATCCTATTCTCCTTACTCGCTTGGCACGTCTGAATAGGTCGCTCTTGGTAGCTCCAAACTTACAAATACCTATAGAACTGCTACCGTAGCCCAGTTCTAGCCACCACATTTTACGGAATAGATGCACTATGTTGCACGTATGTTGTCGCGATCTAATATTCACCATAACCCTAATTTGGCGCCCAAGCCAGACTACTTCCCTCTTGCGTTTCAGATCTCGCATCCGGAGCAGACGGACTGCTAGCGCTTCCGTTCTAAAATTGACGATTCCAAATCTGCTACCCTATAATTCCTGCTAGGAAGCTGTCAGCTAGAACTGGCACTCGAGTTCCGGCCCGGTCAATCGGAACTAGGCCCATTATCACACTGCATATCTCAACTCGCATCTTTGAAATTGGATAGAACGGCGATAACTACTGTCTCCGGAACGGCTTGCGCACCTCATATTCCCCAACCGTACCGCTGAATATGATCAAACGCCAAGACAACAAAAACGACAGCATGAAGGACATTCTTGACTAGTGTATTTAAGAAGTTTTGTTACATAAAATTTTTCCTACCTGATGCACCTCTCGGTACAGCTTACCGTCATCCGTATGTAAATATTATCATTATCCTTGAGAGTTTCATATCCGAAGATTCACAAATTTTCTCCAAATAGTTTGAGAAATCCTTGACAGTCTACCCCTGCCCTGATCATCTTTTCGGCCATTTGTTGTCAAATACGTGTCTAATCAAATTTGCCTGACGTTCCCCCTGGTTTTCACCACTTCCTTCCAATTACCGCATTACCACTGCTTTCCATCCTTCAGCTTAACTTTTCAGTCCAGTACGTAACGCTCCCGACGTTTTGGGACTCCGGACATATATCGATACACACCATTGAGCTCCATCCACGTCGTGCTCTAGCAATGAGCATACTTAGTGCACTTAAACACGAAATGACTAGCCATCCGCTGCTTGCAAACAGTCCCAGGAAACTGTTTTTGGTTTTGAAACATCAGTTTCTCTTTTTTGCTTTTAACTTGTACAAGTCCCATTGCTCTGTAGCATCTCATTTCACCTTCCAATAAGCCTCTGCAATAATCTCATGTTGCTTTTACCCACTTATCCCGTTCGATTTCTATCGTTTACACTTCCTGTGCATCAACGTTGTAAAAATTTATCTTGCATTGCGCATGCCTCTCGCATATCTATTATTATTATTATTACTATCGCAGTCCCGAACTTCAGCTGGAAAGCGATGACGGACGTCGCAATATGGACGGGTTCCTCGAAAATCAAGATTGTTATATGATGAAGATTAATTTCAATGTCGATGTCAAAACTGGATGGTATCGTATTAGGCAGATGGAGTGTGGTAATATAATGGTAAACATGAGGCAGCGGGAAACGTCTGAAGTTGCATCAAACCGGGAACTCTCTTAGATCCTTAGACATTT
Organism: Fasciolopsis buskii; assembly: GCA_008360955.1. Lineage (NCBI taxonomy): Eukaryota > Metazoa > Platyhelminthes > Trematoda > Plagiorchiida > Fasciolidae > Fasciolopsis > Fasciolopsis buskii. Next base: position 345,714 of record LUCM01003052.1, on the reverse strand, counting down.
TCGTGAATACGGATTGCGATGGTCCGATACAGCTGATGGCAGTAAGGGAACATTTTTTCTTTGGAAATTGTTTGGTCTATGGGCCTGCTGTGCATGCAACAAGGAGTCAGTTATAACTGATTAAGTATGATATACCGCCGATTTTCAATATTTCGAATTTCCAGGAAAGGACACCAATGAAATGGGTTGCGGACAGCAGCGTGAGCTGGATGCTGGGACACGAGTTGCCACGGAATGTCATAAAGAGTAGGGAAAAGAGAAACGAGAATGTTAGGATCAGTAAGTTGTGTACCACATAGAAATTTCAGAAAGCGTGCATGAATAATTAAGCAGTTGTTCTAGAGTTCAGCAGGCGTACCAGGTGTGTGGTTGGGAGCACAAGGGCATGTTCAAAACTAGAGTGGTGGGTGGTGAAGTACAAATGGACGGTCCGGTGCGCCACTTCCGCAGACCGTCCGACGAAGCGGCCAGATGTTTATAAACCAAACAAGGACGGTGTGGGTTTTCTCCTTTTGCTGGTTGAGGCCTGGGCTGATGGCATACATATCCGTAGTAAAAGGTGGCTCATTCCTCCGCAGCCGGAACATGCATTTGTTGCTGGGCTCAAACTGATTCCCATCAGGAACAGACGGATGATTGAGCCCATATACGTACTTTCCATATTTCTCCCACCCCACCTCAATTTTCCGCGTTATAAATATTTCCGCAAATACTCGGGTGGTCTGTTTTTCTCACTTTCGGATATGCTGAAGTAAACATGTAGCAGTCATCTGGGTCTTCGCCTGTGCGGACTTTAGAAAACCAACGTGGGGATAAACAAGTACACGGAGATTGTGGCTTATGCCGTAGAGCCCGGACTTGTACGTACGGCTCCGTCACCTTCAACGCCGTATCTTGCTTTCATTAACGAGTGCTGCTTGAAACCTGCTTATTTGTTCTGGTTCGTTGCGTAGGCGAACCAGATCATCTGTGCGATCTGAACAGTTATTCCCTTAAATCAAAAAGGCTGGGTTCTTAAGGGATAAGATTCCACCGGAATCGAGCAAGAAAGTGACTGAGGATCAAGATGGGTAGGTAGGTAGAGTAAAAAGAACTTCAAATATGTCCTATGATGAAATGTCTGCGAATAGAGAAATTAGTTCCGGTAATACCAGGCACAGATGCAAGATTCGTAGGGTTGTCAAGATAAGTAAACGGCATAAAAATTTATGAGGAAAGAATCCAGGGGTAAGAAGAGCGGTTAAAGTAATGTTTATTGCGGTTATACCTGCCATAGAAGTTAGCATTCCTCTGTCATCAAGGGCAATAATATTATGTAGTATTTGTGACTGAGGTCAGATTTTTGATACTTTACTGCAGTAACTGCGAAAATCATAAGCCAACACATTACGTCTAATTCTCTGAGAGATACGGGTCGTATATACGCAAAATGGTTGTTACAGCTGAGTATTATGTGGACATTGTTTTTAATGGAGTTGTTACACGATGATAGAAGACCTAACTCTTGGGGGAAACCAATTCCACAAGGGAGAAAATTTAACACTCACAGTGTTCGCTGTAAAGCTTGCTAATTCTGTGCCACCTCTGACGACCAGATTAGTGTTTCGAAGGGGGTAGGGAGTTTGATTTTTGAACCAAGGGGCTGAAATACACTTATTAAAATTGTTCAGACTATTGAAGAATATTAAGCTGACTTTTGAATGCCGAAGCAACAGTTTCAAGATTTTACATTGTGCAATGTTACTTTTAACCTTGGTTTGATGAAGTGCCTACCAGCTGCTTCGTAAATGCACGTTGATTGTTTTCCATTGCGAATTGGGCCCAATGCCTCACGTTGAGCAGATAAAGAAACAATATTCTAGAGTAGATCTGACGTGTTTTGAAGAGATTCAGGTTACTCTCGTCCAACTGAAGTGTCCTATATAGCAATCCCACTATGTTATTGACCTTCGCAACCTGAATAAGGGCGTGTTCCAAAACTTTGAAGCCGCAGGAGTAGTTTAGACCCAAGTCTCGAAACTTGTTGCTGAAGGGGATGGTTTGCTTGCCAATTCTAAGCTTCCCTTTTGATAAGGTGCACTCGTGGCACAGATCGCAACTTCTTGCGGCTGAGAACTTTATCACCTATTCGTTGTCCTACGTGTTGAGGGAAATTTGGTCTTGAACTACTTCAACGACAATAGAGACTAGAGCATCGGGCTGAAAGTTGTAGACGACTTTGATGTCAGTGGCGATTGGGAAAGGAACACCGTCTCTGACAACGTTAAAGACATCATTTACGTAAGGGTGAAACAGCAGGAGGTCTAGCGCACTACTTTGGAATATGCCATTAGTTATTGTTCTGGGGTTTGAGATGAAACTACTTAATTCCAATACTTGGTTACTGGATAAAATATTTGACGTGAACCATGGGAGTATAGGGTCGGTGACCCCATAGGAGCTGATCTTGTTTATCGCCCTACGGTAGGATACTCTAGCCACAGCTTCTGTCATACCCAAGTACACCACCATAACCGGCTTTTCGGCGTTAGCAACCGTTGTGATTGTATCTGGGCGATCCGTCAAAGACGTAGCGTAAGATTTCTTTTGTACAAAGAACCATGCTGACCAATGTTGAAAAGTTTTGGTCTATATAGCAAGTGGTGAGTTGCATTTTATTCAAGCACTCCACAATTCTGGAGGCAATCGTGGTATGGTTGATCGGTTTATAGTTGGTTGGTCCAAGTCCTGTACATTTATTACATATGGGGATTATGACAGTCGTTTTTATTGGGAAGGAAAAATACCTCATTGGACAGGACGACTGAATATGTTTGTCAACGGTATTGAAATATCTCCCCAAATAGTTTAAAGAAGCTTGGAGGTAACGACTCTGGTCCAGAGTGGTGGCTGACTTGCGTTTTTATCACCAGCGAAGCTATCTCGTTCGGGAAGAAAAAAGCTGTTGAGAATTTTTCTGAAGTCAGGCGTGGCAGACACGAGGCTGAAAGAATACTGTCCGCTGTTAGGGATAGGGCAAAGAATCCTCCAAATGCCTCAACGATATTTTAAGGGTTGTCAGGAAATGTGTTTTTGTAGGTGAAGATTATGGATGGAAGTAGCCGAGAGCTTGGCGTCATTAGCTCTCGATTTGGCTAGTTGCGCTAGAGCTGCTCGTGGGTTGGGATGGTTTAGAGCACGTAGTTCTTGTATCTTACTACGGGAGTCTATTATCGCTTCTAATTGTTTTGACAGGCAATTGAGTTGCAGATACAAAGAAAAGTCCCGGGTTCTAAGAACGCTCTTCTGAAGTTTGGCCACTTTACAACTTCGTCGGTCATGGCTGTTCCTTTTGTAATCATCGAGTAAGTCTTTGCCGGCGTGATAATGCCAGGGCATTTGTGTAGGACTGATTAAAGCTTGTCAGTTGCCATTTGCATCTCGCACGCTAGGAAGGAGTCCCGATTACACCTGAGCTATAGAGTTGGCATGTAATTCCAGTTTGTCTAAAATATGACCTAGCGTTTGTAGACGGGATGCTGCTATGTTAAAGTAGCATGAATGTGCAGTTGAGGAGCAAGTGATAGCATTCAGGGAAATTACTTTCAAAGGTAGTGATGACATGCATTAGCCCAGTCGTAAAAATCAGTTCTACGATGCTTCTGCTTCGGCCACGTGTTGCGTCCATCCCTATTGTTGAATGTTGGCAAAAAGACTGCAGTGAGTTAGGATCAGTGAAGACTTGCCAGCAGGTGACTGTAGGTTTGAAGTCTGCTGTCACGACGTTCGGATTTGATAAGATAAAAAATTATGAATAGTAGCATCTAAAATCAGGAACTCTTACTGACAGCAGCCTTTGGGAGTGCACGCATCCCATCAGGAGGTTACCTCTGTTACTATTGTCAGCCCTAAGCGGTAAAGCATTTCGAAAGCAGTTAAACTGAGGGTCTGGGCATAATGAGGCCAATATGGAAGTGCGGACATAAAAAGGGCAGCCGCCCTCAGGCTGAGATGGGCGACGTTTTCTGAATGAGAGGTATCCAGGAGTAGCAAATGCATCGTCCGGAGGGTCATCATTTAGCCCAGTCTCGGTGATTGGTGGGAAGTCGCAATTTGAGAAGAGTACTAACAGACGAAGAAATTGCATTTTTCTAGTAGAGAACGAGCATTTACTAGAAACAACGACAATTGGGGAGGAGAATTTTGACTTTCAGTCAATGTTTCCCAATGGTTCTGATTCTCCTTCATGGCTTCCCTCATTTGGGAAGGTGGTGCATTGGTTGTGATGTGGTGTCGGTCCAGTGTAGGGGTAAGTTGTGCATGGGCAATGAGAATTGAAGAATGGTTGATGAGCCATGGGTGGCTAGAAGCCCATGAGGGTCAGGGCCATGGCTGCCGCAGTTGATGGTTGAGAGAATCATCTGGAAGGATAAATCAACTTCGTTCCACTTCCCATCCAACGCTCAGTGAATGGAGATGACTGGTCCGTGTGGGCAGCGAAAACATCTGTATAGCCGTGGTCGGTAGTCATGAGAGGGTCTTGGGTAAGAAGACTAGAAGTGGATCGTGAGAGGCCAGTGGGTGAAGGAATAATGCAATATCTCAACGGGGGAATGTATATCGGTAGGCTTCCAAAGATGGATCTTGAGATCGGTAGGTATTGACTTTGGGCTGGTAGTTAGTGTTGTACTACGGAGGGAGGACCACTGGGATGATTGTAAGCATAGTGTTAATTGGTAATACGGCATTAAGCCGATAAGTTCTGAAATTCCTCGGATTGGGATTAGGTGTCTTACTCTCGGTGAGTGGGACCAAGGTGGGTGATAGTCTTGGAGGCCCCTTGAGTGTTCAGGCGGTGTCTCGGGGTTTGCTTAAATGAGAGAACTGCTAACGTGGAGTGTACAATGGAGTGCTGCACGGAGGTAAGTCGAGTTTCGGTAGGCGCAGAGGGTTTGGAGCCTGCGAGATGTAGGGGGGTGAAAATGTTCCACTTTGAGGTAACGGCAGTTTTTCCTCTATGTGTTTAGGCTGTGGGAGTTGACAGTACATGTGGAGACTGCTGGAGTGACCATCTCAATGAGACGCCTGAGGGAATGGCTTAGGTTGCCAGATCCTTGGTTGGAGGTACCTTGAGGTAACACCAGGTGAAATCTTTTACTCGAGGTTGCGTAGAAGAAGGTGAAATGATCAGATCTAAGTCTACTGCAGTTTACTCGGTTGCAGGGGTCTCAGCCAGAGACGCTTTACAACCCCTTATTGCACCCATTATGAAAGTGGGAGTGTTTAGAAGGCTGTGAACATACGGATACCACAGGCTTTATTTTCGATCTTCCAGTACCTCTTTATGCAGGAGAGTTTTGTCCGCAACTATTTTAAGTTTGAAAATGGAGTGTCGTGGGTGAAATCTAACAATTTTTGACAAACTGTTTGGCTATAGACTCATCAGAAAATTCGAGAAGTGGATAGCATTAGTAGCTTTGCGACATTTTCTCCCAATCTAACGCAATTGCACTTGTGATGACCCATGCCATAGGTGTTAAAAATTCGCGACTTCACCACTTCTAGTGGCAGGCGATGGATAACATCAAACCCAACAGTGTTTTATCTGCTGTTGTGCGTTTTCGAACTTCGATATTAATTAAATCCAGAAAACGACACAAGGATAATAAACTTTGAGAGGTTCAAGAGCTTGGAGGCCCCATGACATTGACCACTAAGGATAAATGCAAACCTGTGTCTTTCATTCACTGAAATATCTTATGGAGATTTGGCATCGTTTGCGCAAAGTCCGCGTTTCTTTGTAAGCCGTCTGGTACAGGTCTGTGAATGTTATAGCACATGGAGTGCTTCATCTGGTTGTGACATATTATTACCGTTCGTTTTCAAGTGCACGGTGGACCGTGTTCTTGTGTGAACCAGTGGACGACCGGCGACAGATCTTCAGACGACTTTATTTGAAGACCTTTGCATTCTGTAATGTTACGGTGCTCAAATCTAGTTCACGCCAGGACTGGAAAGCTGACGATCTAAGCTTAGACAAAATTTTTTCAATAAGAAAAGATTCGGCTTATGTTTTATAGGTGCAACAATACCAACATAGTAGACTTAAAATTCAAGGTACGAACTTACAAGAGGTGCGGTGTATCGCAAGAAGATGGTTGGTACTACTATCGCACGGCAAGGACTTCTTATTTCACTTCTTGCTCTAACAAGCTCCGCTCCGCTTTTCCCCCGCTTCTTCCTCAGAAAAAGTAGTGTACCAGAGATGTTGGCAATTTCCAACAGATTTGTCAGCACGCAATATTCCACCGCAACATCGAGGTTGTCCACAAACCCGCGCTCGGGCAGCTGGCGTGTTTCAGAGGTGTACCCTCAAGCAACCTGTCTGCACACTGTCACCAGCTGTGAAACGGTCTCCGTTGTTTGGCGCGGCGGTATTGTGTGCCTTGAAATTTTCCAGTGCATTTTGGCGGGAACTATGTTCAACTATTATGGAAAACACCGCCGCCGATAATGGTTCTATAGGCGACCTTGAAAGTGCGGCCGCAGATGTCTCTACCGTCTGACTCCGATACAACGCCTGACTAAGTTCCACATTTGACAGAATAAGGAGGAGTCGGACGAACAATCCAGCAGAAATATTGCATTGCATATATCGTGGCGCTGACTTAAACCAATAGGAGAATATGGGATTGCAAACCAAAGCGGAAAAGTGTCGTGTGGAGAAGGCAGTTCGAAAGCGAGGACTATCAAGGAATGCTGTACGAGCGGAAACGTATAGATCTGGTGTGTGACACAAAGAAGACAGCAAAAGAAAGGCCAAAAGATTGACTTCAAGCATCAAAGATGATAGGAAAATCGATTTTAGAACATAATCTATTCTGCCTCGAGGATGGAAACCGCTACCGTTCCAATGGCCTCTTTTGCTTGTAACCCCGTTGTCACGTCGACTCTCTGATTCCCATGGAATCCCTTGTAAATGCAATGCTTGGCATTTCCATCAGTTTGAATTGCTATTTCCCACATTTTTCTGGAAGTCCAGCAATGATCCACCGTTCCAGTTTGCCCACTGAAAACCAGTTACAATTGCGGGTAACTCCGGGATGGTGGACTCCGTCGACGACTAGCTCAAAACAACGTTGTTCCATGAATTTTCTGAATTGATCGTTCTGGCTGGCTTCCATGACAAAATGTTCCATCAGTATTCGTCTCTGGATCGTTGAATTAATTTGCAGTAGTTTAAAATAAGGTAGCCTACGCAAGAACTGCAGCCTAAACAATAGCACAAAACAGATTATATACGGTTTAGCCTGCGTTGATGTTTGTGCTGTTTGTTTGTTCGTCCTGCATAGCGTCTGATTTTTGGTATGCACGGAGGGGGTTACCTTGGCCAGAACGTATTCGGAAGTGGAACAACCCATTATTCTGCAAATGTACACCCTACTGCGTTAGTCCCTGATAAAATCTGATCAAATGGCTCCCACAGCTAGACAATAATAAATCCGGTACAACAAAAGATTTATAATTATTTTCCCGATGTATCCACTTTCTTTGACTTTCTAATCGCATGAATCAATTTATTGATTATTCTGCGTTGATACAACAGTCATAACGCATCCGGCCTGTCGCATTTCCACGTAACGAAACCAGATTTGATGGTGTACGTTTTGTAATAGAAATTGAAGAAAACGGTAATCTATGCAAGCTGAAGGCGGTACACAAAGTGCAGAATCCAAGCGACGAAAGTGAAGACAGCGACAAGAAGCATTTTGTCTACCTTAGCAGGAACGTTGCAGAAAATCTTTGCTTGCTTCAGGGCGGTTCTGCGGTTAACCACTAGAATGGTTGAGGGACAGAGAGGCAATTTCTTATACGTGAGGGCTGAAAGACCCATCCACGCGCTCAATGAATCGGCGTAATTCAGCGGCGAAATGATTGAAAAGTTCAAGGTGTTGCAAAGTGTGACGGGAGTAGACCCCGGCAAGACATTCACACTAACTATGGAGCAATAGTCTTAGGCTGAGATAAACCCGCTTTAGGTCAAAATTCTTCTGCGACAGAGTGCCTAGAGCTTGGAAACAGAAATCATCAGAGGCAGTCGTTTAAGGCTTCGAAGCCTGATAAAAATTCTTCGGTTAGATGAAGTACGAATTATTCCGGAAGTTAAGGAGCTATGATGCAGCGTGTTGCAAAGAACGTCGGGAGATGAAAACATTTGCCGGTACGATATTACAAAATAATGGAATAAAAAAATCAAAGAAGTTCGCTTGCCTCGGGGATGAGAAGTCTCTATTCCCTCTTCATTTTGACGGATACGAAGATTCTGTGTCAAACCAAAATAAAAAATGGGACAAAAAATCTGACAGTGGCAGATTGTAGGTTTCGTCCATATGGCCGAAGGAAATTTGGGTGCTCAAAAACAGTTAAGCCCACTGTTGTCCTGTGCAGCTGAATTGAGCTGAACTGATCTGCCTTTGAAAGTGATAACAAAATAATCTTCCAGGAAATTCCTAGTTTTTTGCTGCATCCGTGAAAGGCGTTTTGACATAAATGGACAACTTCGAAACACGGTTCACTATGAAACACTCTTCAGCGTTTTAACGCCTCACATGCTAATTCGAGGTTGGCCTTCGATATCGTCCTCCACGAAAGCCGTTCTGTGTTTTTACGGCGAGGTACTTTAAAGTGGCTTGGCAGCGGAAGAAAAATGGAAGTATTAGAGGCAATCTTCCATGCTATTTTAAGTGCGAGTTTTAGGGTAAAACCCTTCTTTCGTCCACATCTGTTTTTGGCCTCAGGCGAGCCTCAGCCAATCAGCGAGAGTGTGAGCATGGGACGCAAGCCTTAGTGCTCACTTATTTTCTTACACTGTTGTTTGGATAGGCTCTCCTGAGCACTTGCTGAATTTCCGTCACCACCTATTGCAATTGGTGGTTTCGCTATTCAAGCGGGCCGTTCTACCATGATTGTTTATCAAATCAGCGTTATGATAAGGTGTGAAATGGAATGTCCAGTTAGAATAAAAAACACACCTTAGGAAGTTTACAAATACTCCGGTCTTAATTTGCACACATAAGCACATGCTGATACGCCAGTAAACGTCAATGTAATGGAAATAGAAGCAGTTACCAGAATATTTCATTGAGTGAGTATGGACATTACGGACGTTTAGACCTTTAATCAAACAAGCAGCGGGGCAGAGCAACTGTACTCCATAGAAGTCGTTAATTCTTCGTATAATTAAGACAACATCTATGATTAAGCTAGTCATTAAAAAGTACGCTTGCTAGGGGGGATGTAAGACCGACTGTCCTAGCGTACGCAAACGTAGCACGAGATCCACGTTTATCTCGTGTTAGGCTTGCTTTTCCTTAATCATTGCGATAACCCGAGTTTCACCCTTACCTAACTCTGTACGACTGCAATACTGACAACCATGATACTTAACTGGCACAAAGAAAGGAGTCGGAAGCCGTAGCATGTTGAGTATATTTTGACAGGAGTGCGCAAATGGGGCGTGAGAGAGTAGCACACAAGTGTCAACTTTGCTTGGAGGTCAGTGTTTGGTTGAACAGGCAACCCAGAGGAACAAATCCGCTTCCGCCGAGGGGCGCAACATTCTGAATGTACGCATTATAAAAAATAAAGAATTTTTAAGTGTCATTCCTACTGCGTACGTTCCTATATATATATATATATATATATATATATATATATATATATATATATATATATATATATATATATATATATATATATATATATATATATATATACGTACAGCCTCTGATGATTTGATTCCAGAAACATAGCAGCAGCAGTTCTGTTCACATCCAAGTATACAAGCACTACACGCCACAGTCCATTTGAATGGGCTGTTGGACATTCGTTTTTTAACACCTGTGAATTCAGTGGGCAGAAAAATGATTTTAATAGTCTGTGCGACCATAGTGAAATTTTCATCCAATAAAACTAGTACGATTTGCCACTGCATCCAGATGTATTTATTTGTACCTGCTGACAATGGGAAGTTGCGTCTGCACTCAAGATGCAGTAACAGTCACTAGCCGTGCTCTTCGAATTCATCTTGGAATTTTTTGCAACGGTATGATGGGTTTATATTCATGATACCTCTCAGTTTGGCGTCCGGATTTGCGTTCAAGTTATGCTAAATGATCTTTGCTTGCCCATTACCAGCAGGCATAATTTCGTGCATGCCATGGTTTGTCTGCTAATTTCTCCTCACCTACCGGATTAACTACTGCTGAGTTCAACATCATCATCCTGAAATCGGTTCGTTTGAAGTAACATTTTGATAAGAATATCTACTGGGGCGATGTTCTACTTACTGATGTACCATCTGTAAAAACGTTCCCCGAGCAACCTCAAGTCACTTTTGTAATATCTCAACAAATATTATAGCTCACAATGCACTTACCCGGGACGGTGCGGATACTTTCAATGAACACTGAAATTCTCGACATTATGATGACCAGAGCCGGTATAGTGGTGCTGGTATAGGTGACCTTTGCATGCAGACAACGAAAGTAATCTCGGTCAGATTGTGAATTTGCAGGTTAAGAAGCATTATTTATCATTGCAGTAAAGAGAGCTGGAGTCAGGGATCCGATATATATTACGAACCGGCTAGGAAACAAAAATGGTGTCCAAGCAACACGTAAATGGAATTGTAGCAGGAGGAAAAACGGAAAGAAAATTAATAAGCCACAAAAAACCAAATGATTTTTGCTTTTTCAGTTTATACGTTTTGTGATCTTTTGGTTTTTTTAAAGAAGACGAGTCCTGCAGATAGGCCATACAGCTTTTGCACTACTGAATTTGCTTTCAAGTCACATCTTTCAGCGTCACCAACCAACATCTGTTCTTATTACTTTGAAAACATCAATCGGGGCCAAAACCGACACTAACTTCTTCACATCTTCCACTTCAAAGCGCAGCCTGACCTGCACAATGCACCTTACAGGCCTTCCCAGTATGTGAAAATAGAACATGAAAAAGCAGACAATTGGCAGGATTACACCGCATGTGTCTGAGACGTCGAAGGCGACATAGAACGATTATCTCAGTCAGAGGACGACTCTCTGGAGTCAACACACGCAATACATCTCCTCGTTGCTCATCTGATATTCCCGCCAGAAATAAGCAATGCTTTGCAGATATCGTTGGTCGAGGACAAAATGTTGCTTGGCATACTCGTTCCGAATAGGCCAAGTGCCGCAACCGTAAAGCAGAACACTACGAACTGTGGCACTGCATATCCTTTCTTTGAGGAAAACACGGGTGTCATGACAGCGGCATATGTGCCGCCGTTTCGCGAAGGCCATTTTGGTTTTCGTAATTCGTGATGTGACCTCATCTCCAACAAGTCTGTCAGGAGTGAACAGGCTCTCGAGGTACTTGAGGCTATTGACTACCTCTACGCGATCATCACAAAAAGTGATTCCAGGTAAAGACACCTGTCGGTCTTAAACAAGTACTTTAAATTTTGAAGGCAAAACACACATATCATATCCAGAGACGTCAAACGCCAAGTGACCCAACGTGCGTTTAGTTTTCTGTGCATTATCTTTCCGTAAGATGATATCGTCGACAGACGCTAAGTCAAAACCTTTTTCTCAGGGAGTAATTTAACTTCACCGTCTAAAAGATCAGAAAAAGCGCTCCGTAGAGCATCTTCTATGACAGAGGTGAAAACAAACGAGGGTATAGAAGCATCTTGTTGCACTCCATTGGAGGCAAAAGCTGAATATATCCTTTATTCGAAACTGACAATGACGGTTCAACTTTTTGATGATCGTTGCACAGACCAGGTACTTCATCCCTTGACAAAAGATGTCGAACGTCAGATCTATCAACAGAGTCAAAGGTTGCAGCAATGTACAAGAAAACAATGACCATTGGCCTTTAGAAAGTAGAGCGCTGTCCTAACTTTTGTTGGAGAGTAACGATTTGATCGAGACATCCACAACCGGCACTAAACCGGTTCTGTACCTTAAAAACTCGTCTTTTACGCGTGTTGTACAACCCTCAAAGAGTGACAAACGCAAGCAGTTTTGGTTTTACCGGAACTAGGCTAATACCCCTGTGGCTAGCGCAGTCACTGCACAGGTGTCTGTTTGAAGGTGGAAACAAAGATCGGCCCCCCGGGCACGAGGAGTGGACCTTCTCGGAGTACCATGTCTTCCAGAATAAAACTTAAAATTGTCTGACCACTTCCATTCCTCCATCGTTAATAGAAGCTGTGGAAAATTCCATGGAATTCCGGCGCATTATGATGTCCTAAGGCTTCGATTTACCTATGGATCTTCGCCTCAGCAGACGAAACCGCCGTAACGGGCCACTGGACACCTGTTTGGACGGTTGCGGGAGCCAGGTTAACTGATAGTTGAAGTGCTCTGCTGAGCAGATAAGACAGTGCCGCAGGTGGTGGATGGGCCAACTGTCAGTCTAACAGATCGGCCCGCCCAAATTTAGTGCTTTCCTGTCGGTAGTTTGAATGACAAAAACAACTTGTGGGACTTTCCCATGGCGGCAGCACATTCCATCTCCAAAGTCCGTTGAAATCACCAGATCTTGCTGCCCATGTGCAAGCTTTCGCGGAGTTCACGCCTTGTTAGGAGCCGTGCCTTATTATACTCCCCACCAGTCTGGAAGGACGAGAACCATGAGTTTTGAAGGCCCACCACAGAACATGGTAGCCCAACGCATACTAACGAGTGGTCGAAGAGTGTACCACAGTATGGTCGGTAGTCTTGTCGAGAGATAAATAGACTACATTTATTAGGGTATCAAAACAACAACGATTCACGTATGCAAGCAAAAGCAAACCAAAGCCAAAATAGCACGGCCTTATGTGCAATACAAAGGCAAGAACTAACAATAGCATTGCATGAGCAGAAGTAAGAGATCTTGTTCATGATAAAACAAAGGCATCCAAACAAATATCATGAAAATGATATCAAGCTTAAGGGCAAGTTGCGGGGTAAAAACAAATTTTAAATGCAAACAATTCTCTTAGAAGGGTTGATACCGCTGTATTAATTTTAAAAATTTTCGCTGCAGAAGAATAAATGAGCCACTTGTGGCTAAAAAATACTGTCAGCCGAGAGAATGAATTTTTGTAGCTCACCCGTGTTTAGTAGGGAGCAGTGGCATGATCCGTAATCGACAAAAGGAAGTTGAAAAAGGCAAACTCGAAAAATGACGGTGATGAAGCAATACTTGCAATAATTGACTGCGATGTGGTGTAACCGCCGTTTCGTGTCGCTCCCGTATTAGTACCAGCAACAGTGCTGTAGGACGCGGTTAGTTTGGTTGAAGTTGTTCTTGTCGATGTAAAGTTCAAGTTTGTTGATTGTGGAATCCATAGGGAAGTGCTATCTTTTTCTGCCATCGCTATTGTGTTAATGAATAAACTCACGGTTGCCATTTGGTTTTATCTATGAAGTGTGTTGTAGCATTGGCTGAAGATAGTTCGCTGTCTACCCCCAAGATGTGCTTGGACAGTTTTCCTTCGACGTACGTATCTATCAATGTGAATTGTAACCAGAGCAAATAACTGGGTATTTCTAACATTGTTACTTCAAAAGTCAAGTGATGGCGGAGTCAGCTATTAAAGTAAGATCTTGTCCAACGCTGCCGGGTATTTTTGGGTTGGGATTTTCACGACAAACTAATACCAGAAAAATCTAAATTGTATACTCATTTTTTCTTATCTTGGTAACAATGTATAAAATGGAAATGTACAGCAGTTCAAAAAAACGCTATTGAGCGATGTAATATGTGCTTATGTGGCTATACCCTTGGAAAAATCAAAAGAATTTGAAAATTATGTAAATTTGCCTTTATTTTCTTGCTTTCCCAAAGTATAAGTTATTGTTAAACTGAACTAACTTGTATTAGCGCTAGAAGCATAACGGTGAGCATAATATCTAATTGCTACAGAACATGCGCATTCCTTTGCAGAAGATGTTATTCATATCGAACACATACCTACTTTATTGTTTATCAACATATCACAGAATAAATAAATGGGTCGGTGTAATTGGTACTTTTGATAATAGCCTGAAGTTCTGGAAAGGTGAGACGCCCCAGCTCTTGATGTTTGATCTGCGCCATGACACATAGATGATCGCCAACTAAGGCTGCATGGTCGGAGGCTTGTCGCTTCAGACTGTCCCAGCAGCGACAACTTTAGATTCAGTAATTGTTAACCAACGAATAACTCAGCTTCATTATCATCCACAAAAGTCTGCGGGCTATATAGATTCGCTTTTAGAGTTCTCCCCGTGATCCGCCCCAGGGTGCCCTTCACTCGTTCATTTCTTGATTTTATACATTTGTGTCGAACCCGCATCGGTGGCCCATGCTGAAACGCGAAAGATCTGTCCAGTGGGCCAAAGTTGCAAACGATTATCGGCTGGTGAGTAGAAAAATGAAAGTTAGAAGCGATTACTTCATGTCCGTAAGGAGGCCTTGTCTACGACGCTTCGTGCTTTAATGCAATGGAAGAAGCGCCTCACGTCGTTTTTGGCCCGCTGCTGAGAGGAAATGGAACCGGCAACGATGACCGTGAAACTTACGTCGGCATATAGCCACATAAAGCCCCATTAAGTCATATGTGGTGACGATTCGGGCGACGACGAGTTGCCATCCATCACCAACGATTAGAGTATTGAGGCATAACTCACCATACCTCGTCATTGAAGTAATCCAGTTGGTGCTGGTGCTGGGTTTTGCATCTCATCAGGTATGTACGTTCGAAGAGTGCTCATGACATCTGGTATATTAGGCTGCTCGATAAAACAGGACCCAGGTGTAGCAGGAACTGACAAAATTCTGACTTTTTTAGTTTCCGAATTCAAAGTTTAGTCAAATTTTTAGCTGTAAGTCACGGAATGGATTGTCTCTTGAAATCACTACACGTTAACTTGCTGCGTAAATCATTTAGCTTTCAGTAGGTGATGGGTTTGACGAATGTCTGTTGCATCAAAGTACTAGCGACCGCCTGATTGCACTTTTTCAGAAAACACGTACGCAGTCAATTACAACCTCTCGCACCATTTTACGTCCAAGGATTCAAAAGAAAGCTCTGCATGATGCTAATCTGCTCTTTATCTTTGGAAATCAAAGTCCACTCAAGTACGACCATTGCGCTTGTGACGGTACGGCAGACGATGGCTAAAGCTACTCTTAGGAAACAAATGCCAACAGTTGAATTATACGTGACGCTGCTTAACTTAGGTCTTGCCTTTTTATAGAAAATGCAGCTAGAATACTGTGCACGTGGGTGCGAAACTGTATATTTATCGCCCTTATTTTCAAGCCATTTCTCATGGGATTCCTCGAATCATCAATGATGTCAAAGAGGTACTCGAGAACGTTGGCTAGCTGGGTGACACCTCTAAAATTCCGGCCAGAATTTACCAAAAGATGGCGTCGATCATCTAATTATGACAAACCACACTTGCTGCACGGAGTTCTAAGAAGTGACAAGCCGGCAATTTGCAGCTGGTCCGCTACCGTAACATTATGCTACAAAATGGCTTGTTCGGTACCACCCTGCATAAACTTTTGCCTTCCGAGGTGAGCATATTTGACTCAAGTAATTTTCTTCAATGATGTTTTGCGCGGTGTACCCAGAAAAGTGCTTGCATCATTGAAAACATCCATAGGAATTTTTCGCAACGCAAACAGTAAATCAAACACAACCCTCACTGGCAGACCTCTGAGGGGAGCTATTCATCTTGCCTCACTTTGATCGGTCCAACCTTTGTTGATACAACAATTTTATGCCTTTTGAAATTCTTGTTTACATTCTGCATGTGAATGGATGCAATGAAGAATTTTGAAGCAGGTTGCCTCTTATTCTGGCAAGTGATTTCTTTACAGATTCTGCAAAGTGCTTAGTTAAACCTAAAGGAGTAAATTGGTTTTGATTATATCGGCAGTTCCGATATGCCTCGCAGAGAAACCACCATGCAAGTGTAGACATGGGTGCTCAAAAGTGGCGTCTAAATTGCACTAGTTAAATGAACTTTCCTTTATATTTCCTGTTTGTGCGTGGAAGACTTGGGTCATGCTGACTGAAGAAGGCTGGCATCAACACTGGTGGCTCTCCGTAATTTGCCAAAAAAATGAGAATGATTAAGTTTACAAATTACTGTCAGCACCAGAAGATTTTTTCCTGGCTTAATGCGGAAAGTCGGCGAATATCATCTTTAGGGTTTTTTGAAGCCGCTACACTGCAACTTCCCTGAACCCTCTCGAATGGTCAATTAACGGAGCCGTTAAGGCTTGAAAGTCAACAGTGATTTACACAGCATTATTAGATATATATTTAGAAGATGCACGGTTTGTCAGTACAAGGATAAACAGCAATAATCAGCCGAAAAATTGGTTCACAATATAAGGTTATACAGAGGGCCAAGCACACTCCCAGCGCCAGCATTATTCTTTAAATGTAAAGTGGTTCATTCAGATAACCAGAAATGAGTATCTCCGTGTGACAAGCTTTGTCAAAACAAGCAAGCTTTTTTCCAGGCCTCAGATGGACAAAAATGATTAAGATTTGGTAAAATCTGCAGCCATCCTGAAGGGAAAAATGGTACAAAGAGCAGTTTCTTAGAACTATCTGTCCTTCTGAAACTAAAGTAGAAAAAGCAGATGATTTAGACAGTCAGTAAATATAAAGCAGTTTCGGACACTTATCATCCAATTTCATGAATAAAAAATAATAATTGTCAATGAATTTCTTGTAACACTCGACTGAAAGCTTAGTGGCCCTATGGGGTGTGGAAAAATGGTGCTGTCAGAACACTTTATTATTTTGGGTTAAAATGTACCCCGGAAAGGTTTTGGCATTATATTTGGAGACGTTATCATAACGAGTCTTTGGAATCATCTAAATGTTTTCATCTCCCGTGAAAGACAAACAGTGGTCTAAATTAGTCTCACGGCGTGCATTGGCATTTAATGCTTCGTCAATGCTATAATGTTATTGCATTATTATTTAAAAATTAGAAATTGCATAATTGTGTCACTAAACACTTTTTCAAGATTTCCATTAAAAAACAACCCGCCAGTACTCTTTCCAATTATCAGAATTACCTAAAACACCTTGAATTTTCCTTCTTCTGTATGGTGTTTGTTTCAGAAGACGGTGTTAATAATTCAAATACTCCCAAGAATTTGCACTTTAAGAATATTACTCCGGTCACCCAAAATAATGTTGACGTTTTTGGTAGTAGTAAATCAAAATTGCCCCTAAACTGTTTCAAGTGTAAGCGTTTACGGGATTTTTGAGCTATTCTGCTGTTATCTTGCCGAAGGAGTGCAGCAAACGAAATTAATTGCGAGAATTTAGAACCTACCAGGTGGACAGTTTGCTTTGGTAGACTTCATTCTAGAAGCCACGCATCAAAGCCCCAGAAGTTGTCATTTGGCGTTAAGACCGGTTCTTCTGTTCTTTCTCCTCTGAGCGGGGCCTTTCCGTCACAGTTTCTGTCCTAAAGAGAATAAAGGGGAAGGATAACTTGATGCCGAAAAACCATATACTTCTTCCTCATGATATCCTTGGCGACCTTTTGGGGATATATGTCCATTTTCAGCTCATTATCTGCAACGAACTTCAGAATGCAGCATATTTTGGACGTCTGTCCTTGGCTGAAATATAGCGCGCCTGCAATGCCCTGCAAACTGACTATGGGAGTTTTTGAGCGAGTGCAGAGTTGCTCCAGGCGGCTTGCCAACGGGCTGCACAGCTTGATTGCATGTACTTTAATAGAATGTTTTTCTACCGGAAGCGCCCCAAAGACTTGCTCAGGATTTTCAACAGCATTCGGCAACGTATGGATTCAGAATGTATGGCATTATTTTCATTCCGTGGTTGTGACTGTTTGAGTGACTATCAGCATAAACACTTCGGTAGATGGCACACACGGAGCTTCCCCAATGTATTTTCTTTTTCTAAGCGTGTAAGTTTTCTCCTTTACTTTGGAGGAGGAACTGGCTTTAAGGTACGTACTGTTAGGCAAGTGATGAGATGGTGCTCACTGGGTACAGAAGTGAGCTGAATGTTGCTGGGGGCAGATAGTGGTGAGGCTATTGCGGGTAGGTCCCATTCACCTCTCCGCTCACAAAGAGGCAGTTGAGAAAATTTAAAAGGATGCTGGAAAGGTTTTTCAACTAAAAAACTTTATTCCAGCTTATCACATCAACCTTTTGTGTCAAAAAACGGTTTGTCAATGGCTGACATCTTTGGAAAAAGATGAAAATCTAGTCTATCTTCGGACTGAGACTGAGGATTCCACGACGCACTTGTCCAGGCAGCATGAGAGCACCGATAGCTCTCCGAAGGATTCACAGTGAAAGAAAGCAGGAACATACACTGGGGAACATTGGTCACAATAAATTCTAACATTTGCTGTCTCGGCTTAAATTTATTTTGTACTGGAAAGAGCTTGTACAGTATTGTGAACTTAAATAATACGTTTTTATATATAGAGCGCCTTCATAATAAAAGCTTCAGACTTTTTGGTAATTTAAGGCGCTTTGTTATTTATTCATCAAGCTGATGTTACCAAAATATTCCGAACACCTTCCAGCAGTATGATAGCCAAGTTTTGATTAACTAGAGATGCATCTCTCGGGAAGGTAAGTGGATCACATTAATGCTTCACTGATACAGAAACTTTGTGGATGCCGCACTGAGTATCAGATGAAAACCACATTTCTTCTCCCGCTGCCTTAAAGACTAAGTTTATTTGTTTTTTCGGAAGTCTTCTTTTCACCCTACATGACTTCGTATGACAGCTTAGTTAGGTAACCAAGAGAACTGCAGTCGGTGTGTGGTATTTCGTACGCGGATTTGCCAATTTTGGTCACTCATGAAAGTCCGGAGTGTCAGCCAATGCTGCCCGAGTATTTCAGATTATTAATCTCCCCAGCATGTAATCAACCAAGAGAGAGTCTGATGATCTCCATTAATACTCACTTATGGGAAACTCAGGATTTTGCCTAACGGCTTGACAACTCATAGACAAAAGATTAGTAGCGACAAGGTCCCAAGAATATCCCAAACCAGTTCTGGTTGAAGTAGCCCATGGAAGATTTTGAATCTTTTTGAATTTGAATGTTTTGGGAAAGACAGGACGTTATGAATTAGCACTACGTAACGCATTTCTTTGTGTTATTAATTAATTAAAATCGTCCAATCCAATCTTTGCAATATCGCATTTTTTCGGCAAGGTAAAAATTCAACTTTTTAAATTTGCAATAATATATTTTTCAGGAATATCTTTAGTGCTCAACTGATACAGGTGGCAGCTTTTATTGAATAAACTAAGGCTGACGCAAACTGAAAGAAACATGATGAACCGCGAATGATGGTTGTTTTTCCGCTTTACTGCAACCTTGTTGTCCGGAATTCATTGATGCTTGTCGCTAGCCATTTCACTAACAAAATTATTGGTAGGAGGGCACCTGATCATTTAGCGAATGAACTTCATAGAGTTAAGATAACTGAACCCATTAATTCGTTGAAAATCGTGAAGTAAAAGCTGTAACCCGTGCTGATTTATTATGATGGATTCAGTGGTTCTAATAAGTATTAAATAGAAAGGGATGAAAAAGTGACTTTGGAGCCACTGTTCTCGTTTTGGGTACTCCTAGATCAAGACATTTATTATGCCGCCTCTGTTGCAAAATTAAATGATAACATCTCTTTAAAAGACGTCTTTAACACGTTGAGTGAAACATTATTGACCTAATGTAAAAATCCCTACCGTTTCGCCATTTTCATTATATGATCAGCATGTAACTGATTGTCAATTAGCTGCTTATAATTCCTACGGAATGACTCTCGACTCTTCTTAAACCATTTTCATGTGTCACTGTTTTATCGCTGACGATTATAAATTATTAGGCAATGATTCTTTGCAAGCCTGTCTACAAGAGACTGGTATTATCTGAGCAATCCATAATGGGTAGCAATATTCATTATGCTCAGTTGGCTGTCACCAGTATGACTTTACTCTCCAGGACAATGACGAGTCAACTCAGAGTTCGAAGATCTATTCTCAACTAGAAAACCATCACCAAAATACTCGTCATAACTGATGTTACTGTCAGTACCAGATAGGATGGACTTAGAAAGCCATAAGTCATAGATGCGCCTCGACAGTGCCACTAACAATAAAAATTAGATGATGTTAGTGAATAATAATAAAAATTTGGACGATGCAAAACTTACCCATTGGCGATTTCTAGCAATAAAGCAGTAAGAATTGAAGTATTCGGACCGATGATACTTATGAAGAGAAAAATGGAAACACTGGAAATTGTTTAAGGAGAGACGCGAGTATCCAGAGACAAAACCGCGGGAAGTAAAGATAGTGAAATGCTTGCCATACAGTGAGAATGACAACAGGGACGTAACGGTAAGGATTTCGCACCGTAAATACAGAATTAGCGTTTCACTCAACATGTTCAAGACGCCTTTTAAAGAGGTGTTATCGTTGAAGGATAAGTGATCTAAGGAAATGGCAATCTACTTAGCCACTGTTTACCGTTGCTTGTTAGATCTAGAGGCTTTGGTTGGGAAATAACCGTTATCCTGTCCAGAAGATGAACTGCTTAGGGCTGCTTGTCCATGATTTTACTGAATTACAAGAATAAATCGAATTCCGTACCGCAGCGGTCGCTTCAGAGAATCACCACGACCGAGCTGCTCACTGCTTGAAGTAGAGTGCGAATTGATGAGTATGCTTATATTCACAGGTCGGATTTGGGTAAAAGCCCAACTGCCCCATGAGTGGGAATTTCGAGTCGACGACTCCGGTTAGATTTCCAAAAAGAAATACATAATGTGGGCAGCCTCAAAGTAACTCTCGCCAAAGGTCCTGCACCTCCTTTCTATAAGGAATTCAACCAACCTTCGTTCTCCCAATGTAGGAATCACAAAAAGAACTGCGATTAATTGCTGCTCGATAGATGTATCTGACGATGACATCAGCGAAAGATCGGAAATATATATGGACGCATTAATTAAGTATTACTTCATATCGCCTGGTTGCCCTCAGTATTTATACGGTCATTCAGTTAGAGCAACAAGCTGTCCCGGCTAGAACTCGTAAAAATTTCATGATAGGTCTGTGATGAGTCTCCGAAACGAGAAAATATGGTCATATTTTCCAGACCGTTCATTTTAGCCTGAAGGAAACCTCCTTTTCTCTCTTCACTCTTCGCTTGTCAGGTGATCCTTGAGCGCACGAGCCAAACATGCATTGTTTGACTATGTCCTTATGTACAGTCATTTGTAAACTGTTCGGTTGGACGGTTATGGCTACTGAGTGGTCGTTGTTTGTTCATCGCATGTGTATGCATCCAATAGTTCCAGCTTTTCGGATGTCATCGCCCAATTTGTGTACTTTTCGAAAGCTAACTTAGACATTGGGGACCTGTTGTCTATCCCAAGTGACTGCACTGACGGCGATGACTACTTCCTGTAGGTTTCTTCTAATCACAGATCATCTCTCGAGAACACTAAACCTTTGCCACAAAAGCGACATCGGCTCACGTGAGACCCCTCCCCTTCACAGTGACCACTCTGTCACTGATTATGGATCAGTCGAAGACCGTCGATCCCTCTGGTCCACATCACGCTGTGACCCACGGTTGATTTTATTTTACATGGTCTGTGGGTGCGTTAAAACGAAAACTACTCATTCTGTACAGATGATTCTAGATGATAGGCGACAAATTCAAATGCAATCGAAATTTTCAACAAGGTTGTTGTCACAGCTCAAAACAAATCAAAGAAGCTTTGTACACAGCGACAAATGGAAAGCAAAACTCTTGGCCATGCCAGCCTTAGAGACTGCGAGTATCCTTGACGTCAGTTCCTCTACTGGATGTCTCCAGATCCGTCCCACAGGAAGCCACGTACAATCAGGCGAATAAACCTCTGGGACGACGCCTGAGGAATGACCGTGGGCACTGGTGGATGAGGAAATGTAGGGAGGTGCAGATGGCTACGGCTTTCGGCAAAAGTCGGACTTACCCACTGGAGGTACCGGTCCAAAGAACTCAAGTGTAATTGAGTTGATCAAGGAATCTGATGGATCACTGGTTCACTTTCAGTAGCATCCGTTAGAGCACTCGGAAGAGTACTTTAGAGAACAGCTTAGTTGGCTCTCTGCCACAACTGATCAATTGCTGATGCCTACAAGTGAGGCAGTGTAGGTATCCGTTAGTCTTCCTTCCGGAATGGCGATAATTATGGAGGAAGGTTTTCTGTAAAGCCTTAATCTGCTAAACCGAGCCGGTAGAATTCGTACATCTTTAAGGATGGCGGTAATTTTCAAAGTATGAGTTTGCGAAATTCCTAGGATAAATCTGGTCAAGGGAACAGATTCATAAGGACTTGTTTGAGTAGAGGATTCTACCGATTTACATGAAAGACAACTGGTCCTTAAGCAAAAACCCTGGGGGAATTAGTTTTCTGATGAACACCTCCAAACTGCTCCCCAGCACTGTTCTCCGTCAAATACCTGGAGCAGGCGAGAGACATATGCCTGAGAATTAACCGAGTTTCCGACCCAGTTAGGGTTGTACTGATCAAATCTTTGCAATGCGATAAAGCCCTGGACTTGGGCACACCTTCCACAGACAAAAGATTTCTGATCTGAAGGCTGCCTTCGACTCATTCAAGTGAGCGGTTCTGTGGCCTTATCTTTCACTGAAGGGTGTGTCAGAGAAATCAGTTTCCATGTTCAGTTCTTTTTATCTATTAACCCGGAGACGATCTCCTCCTTGCGGCGATGTTCCACGCAAGTTTACCAAGAGAAATGGTTTTGGTGAGTGTTGCTCGTTTTTACCTTTTCCTTTCAACTTTGTCACTGAGATGAGAATAGGAATGGTCTTATCCTCATGTGAGATGAGTGGCACTGATATCAGTTCGGATACTAAATTGTCTGACTTCGAATATGCGGTCAGCGTTGTGTTACTTTTTGAAGACCCCAACAGAGTGAAAGATTTGTTGACTGCCTGAACAATAGTGAGGCTCAGTTTGGTTGGGTATGCACCGCCGACGTGTGAAAAAGGTTGCTGGAGCATTGGATTGTCTCAAAGTCAAGCTTTATGCATGCAGGAGATGAACTGAGTGAAGTATATAGGTTTAGTTATTTCGGCAGTTGCATCTTACCACGTGCCCATATATCGGATGAAGTGGTTCAGTTTATACTGAAGGCTTGACTAGCATTAAACAATACGAGACATCTTTGACATCGAAGTGACATCCGCGCGTCGATAGAAAAGGAAACTTTCACAGCAACGATGAAGCCGGTGCTTTCATGCGTCTCGGAAAGATGGCCGTTGAGAACAGAAGATCTGCAAAACTCTTATTGTTTGAAAACCGTTATCTTCGTACTAGTGGTAGAATATATTGAGAAAGTTGCTAGGTAATTCAGAAAGGCTATCCACGGTAGTCGAAACGTTAGCACATTACATCTACCAATAACGCTGTGTTATTAACATTATATCATTCACTATTATCCCGAGTAGTTCAAATCACTTCAAGACATCCCACCCAAATCCGCTTTGCTTTCAAATGGTGTTTCATTTCTGTCTTAGTTTCGGTACATTATTCGTCATCCTATTTCTTTTTTGGCTCATCTTATATCTTTGAAGTTTCTGATGTGTTTTTTTGGCCCAACCTTTATTTATTAATTCCAACTTCTACGGATATAATTCGTTGTTCCCATTTATACATAACTTAGTCAGCGAGTTCGATCTTTTGCCAGACACGCCCGATTATCATGTGTATTTTTTAATTACTTGATCGAAGTTCATTGAAGACACTTCCATCAGTAAATAAACGACGCTCAAAGTGCAAATTATGTACAATATCCTGATGTCAGACTACCTAAACTGGTACGTGAAACGGCGTCGCTTATCATGCCCAATTCAGATTCTACAGCGGTATAATGGTATACAGTTGATCACTGTTTTGCATAAAATGTTTTACTTCATTTCCACGAGGTTATTTTTAAAGGATCTCTCCACAATGGGTTGCTTATTCATTGTCGTATTTCTAGTGTGGACCTAACTAGCTTAGTGTTAGAGATACTTGGCGCCTACAAACAACATCCAAGGCATTTGTACACAACTTTGTTTCTGACACTTTGAACTCACTGGCCTTCAACCCTTCTCCCAATCACTTCCACTCACTGACTCGGCCTAACTATAACGTCTTCCTTGTAAACTGTCTTCAAACAACAACTATTTTGTTCCATTTTCTGGCACTTTTTGCTGCGGACAAGGATGTCCCTCTATCCATTTTGATAATTTCCTTCGGTCTGTGATTTTATTTGTGTGTTACTTGATGGATGAATAATACTTTATAACCGTGTTAAAACTGGTATATAATTAAGAAAACTGATGATTCATTTCAGCAACCCTTGCTTTTGGTTAATTGTCACTGGTGTTAACCGTCGGTGTCTTGAAGCGAAGTATTTGCTCAAGGAACCAACGTACAAATTACATTATTAAGTCTAATGAGAATTTGGATTTCGTTTCCGAAGTCTTGGTTGCAGGAAAAAACAAATCTCCATTTTGGTTGAAAAGTCTCATCAGTATTCTTTCATCAACAAAATTGTTTGCCAGTTTGTTTGAAACTGTCAGGTGTTTTGCAAATGACCTTTCACAGATAAGTGTCATCGTCCTAAAGGTTCAGAACTTATAATCGCTTACTTCTGCGAGTTTACTTTTAGGGGATTTATGCTGCACAAATTGGGGCATAGATCATGTGCGACTGGAATCGCGAGGGATGAAAACAGAGAGCGAGAAGAACGGAAGACAAGGAAACAATGTGCAAAATTCACCACATATGCTCACTTTTCCATTCTCTATTTTCACGTCATTGACGACCTATGGGGATCCGCGGCTTTTTTCTTCGGAGACAACATTTACTACGGTTAGGCAATAGAATAAGTAGTCGGACTGCATTTTAATTTCTTCTTCAGCAAAGTACTCCAAACGTGCAGTCCTTTTTCTTACGTGTAAGGTCAATTGCTGTAACACGTGAAACGACGGAATTTCATAAGTGAAGGAAAACGGAGACCATGCATAAGGTTCTCATAAATTGCCAATGTTTTAACCTCAAGCTAATGGTTACATCAATGATGCTTAATTTAGCGAATAAATTTACCTCTGTCTTTTCACAAGAACGATCTTACATTTCTTCCATAACTGGCTACCTTTCAATAACGCATATCTAATAAACTTATTGTCCGACTCAAAATCAATAACTGGTAGGATTCATTGTTCTTTCTTAAAGCCTAGAAATAGAATCTAAGAAAATTATTTTGTCATATTTGATGAAGAAATGCCGCTCAATAAATTTGATAATGTGACAGGATATTGCGTTTCCAGAAACCATGGTTTTACTAAATACTTTGTTTTAACGTGTTCGCTTGCAGAAATGGCCAGTAGAACTATCAACCTTGTCGTGATTGGTGACGGCGCTGTGGGAAAAACATGTCTGATTGAATCATACGTGGAACATCCTTTTCCAACAACCTACGTTCCGACTGTTTTCCAGAAGTACACTGGATCACTGATGATCAATGGGGAGGATGTTGGCTTAAAAATATGGGATACAGCTGGTTAGACTGCACTTTGAATCCTTTATGATTGCTAACGTTTATAGGTCAAAGCGACCACCAGGACATCCGTGGATTGACGTATTCCGAGGTTGATGCAGTAATTCTTTGTTTCTCAATTGTGCATGAAGTCTCCTATGAAAATGTTCGATGCAAATGGAGTGAAGAGTTATTCCAGCGACTACCAGGGATTCCAGTTATACTGGTAGGGACAAAACTAGATCTAAGAGACAGAATTGTCCCCGGAATCAGTCGAGCTATTTCATACGACCAAGTAAGTATGTGCCAGTTAATTTTTCATTTTTCAAATAAGCATCTTAATAAAAGACAAAAATCATGATTTACGATGGATTAAGGATACTGTAAGGCTAGGGAGAACATTGAAACGTGTGTAACGATTTCACCAATTGCAGAAGGATAATGAAAGACTTGCGGCAATACCACATGAGACTTTGCGATCTCAGAAACTGCAGAAGTAGATGTGGACGAAGATCATACTAAGGTCGATCTCAGACAGCAGTGGCTTAGCATTGACACAGTGGTAATGCTAGAAAGAATGATGTAAACTGTGATAAGGAATAGAAGTTATAAACATGTGTCCAAATGATAAGAGTCTAATGAGGTATGTTTCGGGTCCGAGAGATTAGGATTCGAATAATTCTACAGCGGATGACCCTGTCAATCTCAGTCACGATGAAGCGATATTAAAAACGTTCATTCCATAGACAATTTCCGTTTTTCGATAGTGAAATTTGTATATATTCGACAAAATTGACTGTTATTATTTCCATTGTTGCTCCTAATGAAGTGCGATTTCATACTTGAGTGCAGTGTGCTACCGTCAAATTATCACTGTTTCGTATTAGCCTGCCCCTTTAATAATAGTACACTATCGACATCTAGCTCATAAGGAAATATTTTAGCGCATTTAAAAACAAAAAGACCTCATCTTTTCTATCTCTAAGGCAACAGTTCAAATAAACGGAGAGTTTAAGTCCTCCAGCTAAAATCAGTCGATTTAAACGCTGTTACTTCATGATTTAAATGTTGAATCAAAGAACGTTTGCTGTATTGAAGATCAATCTACGTGACAACTTAGAGAAAACTGATGAAAACGGGATTTTGAATGGCGCTATAGTTCACAGAAGAAAGGCTTAAGAAAGATCATTAGCTCACTCACATGCGCCGTTGAGGAAGGCGGTGGATAGAAGACGTCAGCTGATCACTCACCAGTAGTGAAATGAGGATGGGCTGGATGTGTTCCACGTGGCCTATTTTGCACTGACAACCGTGAAATTAACTGTTACATCTGAACAACCTTTACCTGTTAACCTAATCGCAGTGATTCTAACTAATGCCTGAGAAACAGCAACGTCAGCAATTACTCAAAAATGTGCACTGTATTAGCTTCGCATAAAACGTGACAATTTTGTAAGAGGAAGGTTGCTGCATATGTATTGCGATAAGGGCTTGCTTCTTCTCCATTGTCGCTTTTGTTTCGGTCATGGAACATTACCGATATTTTGAAAACCATCTATGCGTTTTCTGATAATGAAATACCTGGTCCTACATAGCAAGCTGGTTCATGGTCCGGAAGAAAAATGGACAAATCGATGACAGATGTTCGTTTCAGTGGTGTCTTGAATTTAGCGTCCTACTTATTCTCGGCTAATGCACATGTTTCGTAAACGACCCCTAATTCTCAACACATTTCTATAAGATTGTCGAGGCAATGAGGAAAAGCTTACTTGACTGTTCCAACAAACTGTAGCGCCTGCAGAACTTCCGCTCTATATGTTCCAAGAAAGTTCGATCAACATTTGATGCTTATTGAAGAAGACTGTGGCGCAAGTAATGAAGTCCTATTTGATAACCATCAATTTTTCTCAGTAAACCGTAATGTCCTTCCTTCACCTGGTTCTGATATTCCGAGTGATAGCAACTGTTGTTATAAAAGAAATAATTATGAAATTGCAAAAGAACAACAAAGCAAAATTTATTCACCTCCTCGTCAGGTAAAAACAATACAGACGGGCAAAGTTCCGTGTGCACTTATAACTTAAAACTGTCTCATGAAATTTGAGACAACTTTTTTCACCTCAGCATAATCCAACATTCACAGTCAATTATGTGGATTATAAGGTAATTGTTGTACGAGACTATCACCATTCAAGAACCGAGGGGTGTTGTAGTAAAATGCCAGGTAACAGAGACATCAAGTTCAAAACTCTCAACTGGAAACACCAAGAAGAAAAAATAAAGAACTGACTTCAGTCACGTAAAAGGTTTTCTAGATCTCTATCATTTGACACCGTCAGAAAGTACCGTGATTCGAGTCAAAACTATTAGGGGCTGGGTTAAGGTTATTTTCTCCATAGGATGAATAATTCGGTAATGAGCGCATTTCGTAATATACTTTTACGACCGGCATATGATTCACTAATGCCGCATAAGATAAAATTATTACAATATCTGGTAGGTCATCTGACTTATTTCGGCTGAAGTAATTCCGCAGCTAGTGTACACTGTAGTTCCAATAATCATGACACGATTCATTCGGCTGTGTACTTAAGTGATTTCGTCTTCGCAAACAAAACAGATGGTTGACGGTGCCAGCGAGTGTGATGCGTGTGAAGTAGTTTTCAAATATTCTCAATGGTATTTAGAGCTCAGCAATAGTCTGGCATTTCAGGTTTCCCCGCCTTCCAAAACTGCCATCAGCAATGTGTGCTTAGCTCCCCACCGTACGCTATCAGGCACTGGTACACTGCATGACAGTTCTTTCTGATTACTTTCCTCTTTTTTAGCAGCTTGTACATTGTTGTCGGAGATTTTAACCGTACCCATCTGTATTTTTTATTTGGATACAGACTTGGAGACAGTATTACGGCTTCCACAAGGTCCACCGCGTAATATCAAGTAATTATTAACCATCCGCCGTGTCTCCTTCCAGACACCTTTTCCTTATGCCTACGCGGGGTCGCAAAGGAATGCTGGTCAACCTTAAAGTCTATCTGTACTGTGGAAATACTTCATTCACTTAGGTTTCTTCATTACGGAATTTCCTCATGAAACATTTCTTTACCTAGGAAATCAGTTGATGTTGTCATGGACTGTTTTCCTATTGTTGGACTTAGATTGACAAGAGTGACATCTGTCACTAACGTTTTAAGTCACATTCCTGACGCGCGATGTCCAAAAATCACAGTTTCTATACCATACCAAATGTCAACACCTTTCCAAAAATGTCGCCGTCGTGAAAAAAAACGTGCTTGCAAACGTAGTTTCTGGATTGAAATTCTATTTAGGGCGAACAGTATTTTGGAATGCGTGAATATGAGTGTTTATGACATGGGATTAAATTAACGTGCAAAATAGAAGAATCACTCCCGTTTGTTCTATTGGAAATGCGCAACTGAATGCTACATGGACCAGGTTCTGTCCTGGCATTCTGTCGATTTTTGGTTCCGTTCTCTCCAAGTATAGCATCCGTATTTCACTTGTTTGCCTCCGCTGATATGCAACACACCTGTCCTGATGATCCCGATGACCTTAGATCCAGAATTCTCAAATACGGAGTAGCATCATTTTTTTACATTTGTATACACATTTGTATACACACGACTAAACTTTCATAGGGCCTAAGAGGTATTCCCATTTGCTGGTTGTCGATGAGGTTTACGTCCATCCCCAAGAAAAATGTCAGGCGCTACTGTCAGAACTTTTTGGGCCAGTGTCTTTCGCTCCTACTGACTTGAAACAGATTAGGCAATCAGTTTTACATCTTCAGATGTTTCTTGCTATCCTCTATAAATTACAATCATTTCAAGTACAAACAAGAAAGTTTTATGAAGGGTGTAATCTCTTTATTACTCAGGTCCCTCAGAGACAGCAAAATATATATTATTCCCCCTGACAGTTCATCAGCCCTTGTCTATGTGACTGATTCCTTTGTATTTGACGAATTACAATAATATTGTTGTCTTCTTATCTTCTTGCATGAATCGGCAGCCGTCTCTCCCAGTGATGCCAGTAAGTCGTACTAGAAGAAAGACAGTTCACATCACCTGGTAGTTCTGTAATAATGCGAGGTACCGTTCTATCGCCTCTTGTTTTTACGACTTACAGGACTGACACAAGTCACCTGCCCGTTCGCTTGTTAACATTCGCTTTTTAGATTGTACCTCCTTTATTAATGAGATAGAAATGCACATCATTTTCCATGAATGGGGCCCCGGCCAACAGACGGCTGCAAATTGGGGAAGTTGACCGGCGGTGGGAGGATTCGAATCCGGGACCTTCAAGTCTACGTCCTTATCCGCTTGGCTACCACCTGCATTGCCATTTGTTTCCTTCTTCTTCGGTCAGAACTCAAGCGTATTATGCGGTTATTTCTGGCATAACATCTCTCATCAAACGCTCCAAAATCTGACCTAAACAACCGTATTGAGTGTATTTTTCCTTAAATTTCCCAACCTCGTCTGACGGTGTGACAGCATAGCGAAAACGATGAACATTCTGATATTGCTTTTAGGATCAATTTTTGAAAGCCTAGGAAATCAAGGTTGTAATCTGCAGGTTGGAAGGTATTTCCTTTCAGATGAAAAAGTTCCGTCAGTTTCACCTTGACCGAACAGCAAGTTTTATTTTCTCCCCCCCCCCATTATGCTTACCCTATTCCTGTTTTCTGTCCCTTGCATTATTTTTCTGGTCCGTTGACCTTACGTTATTAAGGCAAAGCTTAAAAAGGACCGGTCAATTCTCCCAAATTTCTTCCTCTGTTCATATGAGCAATATCTGTGTCGCAAATGGCAATATGTGTCTAAAACGTGAAGTTAAGTTTTTGTTCTATAGCGCCACCCATTCCACACTGACCCTTGTGCAAGCAAATACCATGGGACTGCTTACTCTATACACCGGTTTACTCCATCTAGTGCAGCCGCGTCAAGGAATTTCTTGCCATCTAACCTTGCTCAGGTTCTGACAGACAGGGCGAAGGTTTAAACTGAAGTCACGAATTTATTTGGTATGTAACCTCTCTTTGCGTAAGTAGGATCCAATTTTAACTTTTTCTTCTTTTTTACACTAATGTGACGGTGTTCTTCTTGGGCCTAAAATGTGCAAAGCATACTAATGCTCAGCAACGAACACAAATAGCCCAGTTGACCTGCATCTCCAACATTCACAGAGGCCTTACGAGAGTGTAAAATGCTCCTTCCTAAGGCTTATAAAATGAATGATGACAGGGATAATTGAAAATTGAATCACATGTGAACGTGGCCTCCAATCGTCCTCAATTGAGTAAGTGTCTCAAAATCTTTCGTTTTCACTGAGTCTGAAGTGATTTAACTGAGAGCGAGAGGTTAGAAAAATAAAACAAAAATCTAATTTGGGCAATTCGGCATCTAAATGACGCAACTCTTTCTTTATACACACAAATGTTAACTAATTGTTGCAGTCTGCATTCTCCGTCCACCTCGCTTCAGTTCTAGCCCGTTGTTACTTTTTAGATATCGGCAAAGAAATGGCAGACTTGGTCAATTTGGCAAGGGTTCTTGCGTGTTTTTCTCTAACGAAGACAGTCTTATGAATTTAATGAGTGTAAATAACTGACCTCTTTGAAAATCTCACAAGTCCCGGGTAAGGAAGTTGAATATTTTCGGAGGCTTTTTTCGTATCAACAAAAATGCGTGACTCGCTCAAATTTAGGTTCTCGAGATTTCAAATGCCAAAAAATCCTGCTCTACCGTTGGTGGTGAGATCATTCATAGCGCAGAACTGATATTGCATTGTCTACTTATTCTATTACTTCTTGGATTTTGATCATGACAAAGGATTCTTTCATTTCTGTTTTCCTAACAACAGGGTTCTCGGTTGGCTAAACGAATTAATGCGCAAGCTTACTTAGAGTGTTCATCACTGGCTAACTTCAATGTGAAACAAGTATTTGATCGAGCAATCAAAGCAGCTGTCGAATGGCGGTCTAAAGTTAAATCATCCCACAAAACGTCTTCTCGAAAGGCGAGAAAACTTCGGTCTCGATCCGAACCGGGAAGAAGAAAGTAATGACAGCGAAATCGATTGAAATATGCAGCATATTGACCCGATGCATCAACAAATGCCCTCTCCCTTTTCCTACTGATGTCACTTACCCAGAATTCAGAAAACCAGCTTATTAATTTGCCATTTCTTTCAAAACGATTTTGCAGATGAACCACTCGGGAATATTGCTTTTTTATTGTGTATACTATGACGTCTGAGAATAGGTTTCATGGAACTCCCAAGGCAACCAAAATTTTGATCTTAAATCTTTATGGTTCAGGAAAACTTGAATTCTCGATTACCGCAAAAAAAGAAAGATTGTGACCAGATCCCGAAGAAAAGTCATCAACATTTGCCCCATTGCAACGCATTACTGCCTTCTTGAAATGCTACAAATTTTGTGCGATTTTCCATTTCTTTACTTACGGTATGCTCGCGAAAACTGACTCTGTTCCGCAAAATGTTCAGAATTCATCTGTAGCAACAATCGGTTTTAGAGACCATTTTTTTCCTCAACTTTACATTGGACAAAGAAACAATGGGACCTCCAACGGTCTTCAGTAATTTCATTCAAACACTTCTTATTAAAGCTCCGTATAGATAACACCGTTAGTGTTTGCTACGCCTTTGAGGAAACGTTGAAAAACGCAGTCAATCAGCCTATGTTTCCGACAATTTTGTTCTTATCTGAAGATCCCGACACTTCCAAGAATTCTTACAACGGGATAGTGGTTTCAATGTTCTTCGAGCTGTTAGTGAAACAAGTATGTTGTCGTAATATCAAAACACCCTCGCATTATAACAATGTTACCAAGAAAACGAACATCAGGATTGCGGAAAATCTCCCTGATAGGAGACTCATGAATTACGCGGCATATCTTGTTGCATTCTTATTCATTCTTGACTTCTTAGTAAACTTAAGGTGACAAATACGGGATATAATTTCAAAAGCAATTTTATGCACCACCGTAGTTTGGTTTGTTAAAAATGAAACATAATAAATGGGCATGGACTGCTTCCCGGACCACATTGTGTTAGTGTGATATGTAACATTAAACGGGGAATCTACCTATTCGTCGCATATACGAAAGTCAATGTCACAAGCCGGAATCGAACTGAGGACCTTTGGCTTGCCGAGCAGGCGTTGTACCTCAGGTCCACCGTGCACTTTGCTCTCGAACGCGAACCAATTAACTGAACATCTGCTCTGCAAGTCGGACACCCTTGCTTCTATTCCGGCTGGTCGATTCGATTTTTGGATGCGTACTGTGTGAGTGGATTTCCTAACATAACTTCTGGCTCCTCGTGTTATCTTAAAATAAAACCTGACGTGTGACGGTATGCTCTCTGAATCTGATATGTCCGGATACCTTTATACCTCATATTCCAACTTCTTCCAAGGGCCGAACGATTCATTTATTATCGTTCCCGGAGACGAGTACTCACGTGTTCAGAGATGTATTTAAAAAAGTAAAACATCAAGAAACAGACTCACTGGTTTTCAGAAATATTGTTAAGAAAGTTAACGTAGTCTGTATTATGGATTGAAGTCGCATAATGAGCAACGTACAAATCAGATTGTCGCGAATTTCATTTAGTCGCATCTGACTTACACTGAAAACATGAAAGTCGTGAGCCAATTTGTTTTGGTGACTGAATACAATTAAGTGCATAAGATCCTTTTTGAAGGGTGAGAACTATTCCGGACCAGTGTACTTAACATCATAAATTAAACACCTATGGAATGCCGGCAAATGATTGCAATTTCTATCCTCAAACAAATCGAACCGAATGTGTGAATGAGCTGCCTGATCGCTTTAACCAGGCCCATAACGCTAACAGTTTCACATGGAAAGCGGTAGAACGAAATTCCTCTACAGTTTGTAGGTGGAAACCAATATATACCAAACAATGGAACCGGAAGTAGATCAATTCGCATGAAACGTGCATTAGGCTGACAGTAAACACACTGTTGCGATGCCTTCCTACAGAAATCCAGGCAGATCACTGTTGTCTCACGATCGACGATTTGTTCATCGGCGGAGTTGCGGGATTAAATATGAGGAAACAAAGGCTGATACAAGATGTGATACAGAAACCTATTAGACTGCCGTCACTTAGGGCAAACCGGAAATGAGGCCATCTGTTGCATGAAACCAACAACCTGTTTACACGAAAACTGTGCCAGCTGATCACTGCTCTCTGTGACTCACACAGCTTTCTTGTCCTAAACCCATCACAGACACCTGATTCCCTTAATGTTTAGCAAGTCATACAATCAGCCTTCCGAAAAGATCAAGGTTCGCTAACCCTGGTGAATAGACTGGGAGATCATGAAAACTGTCACGTGTGCTATCCTAGTGGGCCATCTCCGTTCGAAAAATCAGGTGTATAATAATGAATTTATACTGATTGCCAGGGTCGTGCAAAAAGTATGAAAGTTGGCTTGTCGCCGCCAACCGCGGTTAATGGAGTCTGCGACCATTCGGCTAGAAATCTATTCATTTTGCTCTTAAAAGCTACTCCCTTGACTTATTATGTAACTGGAAACTGTCAGAATTGAATGAAGGTGGATTAGCACGGAGCATATTTGATTCCATCCTAGATCGCACTTTCTGTACCACAACAAAGGATTCCTGTAACCAACCTGGCGTACCTAGCGTACCGCCTAAACCAATTATTCCGTCTATATAATTTTGAAACGTCAAAGCAAAGCTCAAGAAGCTTTGGTTGCCTAATTGGACTGTTCATGGAATGAAGTTGTCGAAACTAACCTGGATCACTGCGTTCATACACCCAGAGTTACACTGGTTATCTTCAGTAATAAGCATTGATTAATGAATAGCATCGTTTTCTTAAAGGAGCACCAATAAACAAATGTCTTAGATTTACCCAAACTGCTGCTTGCATTTTCTTTCGAGAACCTTGCAGTCCTGCTCAGGTTTAGTTTGTATTGTGACCTTAGATGGTAGCCAGAGAGGCTGAACAGCCGGCGAGCGGTGATCTCGTTAATGTTGCTTGTAACGTAGTACACGAGAATGAGGATGACAGGATGTACGTAGCCCGCAATTCTGTCTGTTTTATTCTTAATAAAACCGTAAATTTCCTTTAGGCAAGATAATATCCGTAGCCGTGAAGTTTTACGTACATAGAGACCACAAACTGTTTCTATGTACACTTTTCTAGTCATTTTGATAGTGTGCCTTAATCTAGGCCTCTGTTTCCACTCTTTGCTGGGGCCACTTCTCACTCTGTGGCAGAGGACTGAAATTATCTTTCCAAGGAGGTGTAGTAGTTAGCGTATTAGATATAAGAGCTTTGTTGAGCAGCCTCTTATGGACTTCAGCCAGTCAAGTATAATGGAACGTTCAGGTCTTTCGCTCTGAACGTGGACACAAGAAGACTACCAGAATTTGAATACTGCCTTAGAATAGAAATTGCTCACCTAGCACCGACCGGCACTTAGAACCGTCGTTATTCTGACTAGGTTAGTGAGCACAAGGAATACTGAGCTAACGTAACACAATCGGCTTGGCCAGTAAACCCAAGATTGAATTCGATTCTGTTTATTTATTTTATCTTTTGACTTTCACTTTGTTTATTACTAAAGCAACGGTTTCATGTAAATCGTAATTGCCTGTCATCGTATGCCGTTCTAAGATGAAATCGCATACTTTGGAAACGACAAAACGAACGGTAAATAAAAATTGGCCGGTCAATGCCAGTTTAGAAACCATTATATTACTTTAATTCTTTTTTATGCACAATTGATTGCATCGTTGGGCCGCTGAATCAAACTGGATTTGTATATCTCAGGCGGAGAACATTAGCGAAGGTGCGATAACTGAGCATGCCAATTTGAAGATAGTCACCATGCACACAAATTCACCCAATCCGCCCCTCGTTACATTGTTATATTCATCTTACCTTGCTGATGCATTTGTGATTTTATGGCTCACTCTAAATTTTAAAGTCAATAACTCATCCGAGAAATGAGCATGCGCACCAAGAACTGTGGGGCGAATGGCGAAATCAAACCATGACAAAATATTTCAAAAAATTTCCGCTCTTTTAAATGATTGGAGAATTGTCATGTTTTGTTTCGATGACTGCCTGCCGTGATTACCAAAATACCACAGTTGATCGATAAAGTCGCAAAAAACGTACTGCTACAGTCAAGTTCGTGTTACAAAAGCGATAATAAAGCTTGCAAAAGAAAAACAGAATTCAGTTCTCACTCAGAGACCTTGAAGTTAGCTGCATCATTGTTTTTAGCACTTCTATTAATAAGGTAGAACTTCGCCGCAGTGTATAATGGCTCGGCTACTTTTCTAAATTCATGCAGTGATTATATTCACATTGCTCACAGCATTTAGGCTGCTCCTGGAGCGCAATACCGTCATTTTTTATAATGGTTGTTACACACAAAACATTATTGACTATCCTGAGAATTATGTATCGATTTTTGAGTGTAAGCGACAGGTATTTCTAGAAAGACGATACTAAATAAGTATTACTGTCATAGGCAGTGGTTCTCCTTGATTTTTACACGCATGAATCAGGTGATTCATCGTAATTTAGCAATCCTCATGAAATTTTTACATGCTTTCGGGATTTTGTAGAAAACAGTTGAAAGTGCAAGCCCGAGCATTAGTACGATGATGACCGATCATTTTACGTCAGCCGCTTGATATTGCAATATTACTCTGGCAAATAAATAGATTGATTTACACGAGAATGTTCTACTCACTTGAAAATCTTGGACGATGTCCACTGCACTAATACCTGAAGCGCATTCCAGGTAAGAACATCCATCAAACAGTATAACTAACAGCGTCATGTGCCTCCTAATGAGATTCGGATGGCATTGAGTTGGAATAATAACACAGTTGTTCAACAGCGATTCGCGGTTGGGACCAAAATAAATGCACTTTACTTTGGTAGAGCGAACATAATTGCTACCTGTAATCTCTATTCTGACCACAAAGTTTCAAATAGAATGTATGAAATGCATGAAATAAAGCAACGCCTTTCATCCTACAAAATAGCATGAAGGCGTAATTGGGTTGGTTTCAGGTTTCGGTTCGTTAGGAATACACGGCAAGCCAAAGAATGCTAAGATTTAAAATTAGAAGTGTGCAATCTCAGATAAGTACAATTTACTCCATCCAGAAAACCTAAATAGCATCTTGAACTTGCTGGTTTATCCGTTGCTGTACTCTAACTGAAAACAATTTCTCCAAATGGAAACTGAA
Organism: Fasciolopsis buskii; assembly: GCA_008360955.1. Classification (NCBI taxonomy): domain Eukaryota; kingdom Metazoa; phylum Platyhelminthes; class Trematoda; order Plagiorchiida; family Fasciolidae; genus Fasciolopsis; species Fasciolopsis buskii. Next base: position 308,756 of record LUCM01003052.1, on the reverse strand, counting down.
GTGAATGATGGTGTTTCGCCACTTCAGTGTGACAAAATAACCACAGGGAGCATCAAGTTGAACCAAATGGTATGAAAGTGATAGAAAACGATGATCCTTTGACTTCTTATTGCGAATGATATAGTGCTAATAACACGACGTTGTCGATAGATGTAATGAGCCAGCAACGCTGCTTTATTAACATCATATCAGTCAATATAAAATTCAACACATGGCGCATCGATTTTTCGATACACTCCTTACATCATTTGGTCCTGAAATTTACAGACAGGACGTGTTCTTCATAAAATTGAGGCATTCTGTGAATGAGCTGAAGATGAAATTATCAAGCCTAAGTAACTGTTTGGTGGGCATGACACCTCCGACATCGTACGTGATGGGGCAATTATAAAGCATGTATTATTCTTGTCCCATTTTGACAAAGGGCTTAGTGTGAAATATTCTGAAGTCACACCATCTGACAGAACGCACCAATTCAACTGTCGTATCTTATGTTGTACGACACCGTGATTGTGGACGCCACGGGGTTAGGACCTAGTGTGGTGCATATCATTTTCCTCAGCAGAAACGGACACAGTTATTGCTAGGCCGTGCAGTTCAAAGCATGTGTTCTTCCTGCGAGTACAGGGTTGTAGGACCCTGGTGATGCACCGCAGTCCGGCCTACTCCAGTGCGGTTAACGATGATTGTCCAAATAACAGGGTTATATTCCGTCTATTTTATGTTTCGCAAGACATGAAGCGATGAGGCAGTTGTCTCCATAAACTGTAACAATGCAATAAGCACCACATCTCGGTGAAGCTGAGTTCTGCTTGCCCATCAGAACTCGAAATTACGAAAACGCGGGGATTTTGCGAAGCAAATTCTGCCATACGCCAGTTTCTGGGCTGGTTTTGTGGTCAGGTCCGCCTTCAGTTTGGGAAATCCAACACCCACCACGTCTGAAACTGAGAAACATCATTTGAGGAAAGATTCATGCAGCCGGTCTACGGTTCTTCAGGTCTTCCTTTACGGCTTCGATAGCGTGAAGTCAATGATGAGCAGCAGTGATCTTCGTAATGCGAATAACACAATGTTGGCCAAAAGACTATGATCCAGTATCGGCCAAAAATAAGAACCTTTACATTGCTTGTCAAAGTGCGCAACAGGGCCCGGATCTGGACAAACAAGTGCCATCGGCTTAATTCTACTGACCCCAATGGTGGACACACTCAAAACGAGCAGCATATGGGAACCAGCCAAATTGAACCTGTGTGTACTGCCTCGTGAAGAGACGACTAGTGCAGGAGCTAACAGCAACCCTTTGGAATACCATATTTTGACTTAGGCCAATCTAAACCAATAACTTTTTGCGTTGGTTAGTCAGTTGACGCGTGAGTCTTACACCATGCGCTCACCTGTGGGTGAGTCATAATAACTTGGCTTGCGTGAATAACTGATCATAACTCATCACTCACTGATTACCATGTTCAAGAGGATGGTAATGTATACACTAACATGTGAGAGTTTCAATTGTTTGACGAAATAATAAAAATAGGTGTCAGGGAAATAAATCTTGGCAAGCGATGAATCTGATCCTTTACAGGAAAGGGAACTCAGTCATTCGATTCATGCGGCAAACCGTTAACCGCCGTTTGTATTCCGTAATCAAACGACTTGCGTCTAAAAGGGTACCACTAATCAGAACAGAGGCAATTACAAAGCCAAACATGCAATTGCCACGTCTCAGTGATCACTGTTTATCCAAACAGACCCACTAACCAAAGTGAACTAATCTGCTCATTATGGATTTCAAATGATCAGCTGTTGCCATCCGTTGTGAATTTGGAAATCGCCCCACTAAGTGGCAGCGAAACCCAAAGTCATCGTAGGATGCTTTACCTTGTGAATCTAGTTTTAAAGTGACCTGGAATATGTTTCTGTACGACTGTCACCAACGATGCGGTGAATAAAGTACTTCTGATTTAAATCTATTAACAATCCTCCCAAATCTGTTCACAAATTAGATCATCAGAAACGGTGGATACCAGAAATAAGACGGCCGGTTGCAAGATTCCCACCGACGTTATCTCTAAAACCACCTTCTTTAAGCCCTGATGTTCCATCCATTCATCGTCGTGGCAAGTCCCACCAGATACAAGTTAGCAGAAGAGATTGCCCGGAGCTCTTTTTGTTGCAGGTTCAGTGGATGCCCTCATCAGTCAACAACTGGGGCGTGCGTTGTTTACTCATTGATTCCCATCGGAATGAACGTTATGTTTCTAGCATGTTCACAAGCTCGATTGAGAGCTCAGACTTTCGATAATTTCCTTGTATTTTGGTGTCTAGTTACCACATAGTTGCGGAAGAAGAACTTACTGATTTACGTTGTCCATTCAAGTGAACTTGAGGCAAAATTTGACGTCCATGTTCGTCGCTATTTTCTTTAGGGAATGCTTTGATATTTATCCCCACTAATTAAATTAAATGGGAAGAAGAATCAAGAATGTAACATTTTTACCTAGTTTGCTGGCGCATAATTTTGAGTGCAGCAGTGGTAAAGAGAGCTAATTCTGTTGAATAAGTGGATTAAATAGGCTTTGTTTCCTTAATTCATAATTACTGATGAAGTCCTACTTTCCAAGCCCATGTGCTTAGCACATCCTGACCAGTCTGTTTGTGAGCTGTGTTCAGAAGACGATTTAGGATACATTCGGAATGCGTCTTCTTTCGGATTCTGAACTCGCGGTTGACGAAGTCTCCCCCATTCGATAGCACAGAGAAGGCTCGAGAGAACAAAAAGACGCGAGCGATGTACCGCATAGATCGTATTGCCGAAATAGCACTAATGCGACAGTATGCGTGTAGGCAAACCACGGCTGAGAAATGGGGAGTGGACGAAACAGTTCCAAAGCGAGGACTCTCGAAAAATGCAGCACGGTCGGAAACGTTCAAATCTCGTGTGCGATGAAGTAAAAGCTAACTTTTTCTGTTAATGTACCTGATGACCCCCTTTAGTTTGCGTACAAACCAAACAGGTCCGCTTTGCATGCAGTAGATTTTTTGGTTCATAACATCACCAAATCCTTGGATGCACCCGGCATATCTGTCTGATGTGCTCTCAACTGTATTCCGCATCTTTACTTCTTCGTAAACCTGAATAGTTCGGCTGTCCAAATCGCATCTTGGCATGGCTATCAGATTAATTCACCAACAGAACTCAGTGCAAAAGACTGGGATGGAAAAACTGACTCGTTGGTGAATACTTTCGAAGTCCGTCAAGGAGCTGTCCTTTTTCCTTACTTGTGTGCAACATACATCACCGACCTGTATGATAGTTCCCCCTAACCAATTATTCAAATATGCTGGTGACGTTGCTCTCCGTCAATCTGCATCTGGAACTAAAGATTTCCTCAACTTTTCCAACAATTTATCTCTCATTCATGATCCTTTTCTTTGCTCTGGCTTAAATCTTAGTTTGCCTAAATGTGTCGAATGTTTGTTTACTTCTCGCTCTGTTTACCCGACTGACCCTTCTTTCAACACAGAACCAATTACTAGGGTAGATTCCGTCAAGTACTTAGGAATTACTATTGATAAAAATTTAAGATGACTTTCTATCATCTCCAATTGTGCAAAAAATCTTAGAAGACTATCATTTTACATAAAAAAGAGTGCGACAGCTCCAAGTTAAGCAAAACACTGTCTCCCTGTCTGTTTACCGATGTATTTCTCCCGTCTTCCTCTATTGTTCCCCTGTCACTTTTTCTGATTTACTAAAGAAAGACTTCAAAACCCCTCGTCGTGGTTCGTCAATCATTAGTTGTGTTTCTCACATACCATTGAAATAATTACCAAACTATGTGAGATACACCTAACCGTGTCGGAAAATTTCCGCCCAATTTTTTCCGATCCGCCCATCCCTTACACAATGACCTTTCTAAGTGCCATTATCATACGAGGACACGTTATGCTTTCCGTTCAATACACTCTGGCATAAATATCTATAATAAATCTACTTTTCCCTACGTAGCCCGAATTCTCACCAATTTAGAATAGATCATAACTGGTTTGTTACTCAATCTCTGGTGAGAATCTGATGTTTATTCTTTGCTGCGCTTTTTTTCCAACTATGTATTCTGATGAGGTGAAAGGTGCATTCCTTTTCACTGAAATGCGGACACCTATGTAAGCAAAAGTCCGACACAATACAATACAATTGGTTTTGGAGTCTTAAACTGAGACTTCTGGGAAAATAAACATGCATTACTTGGGATTAAAATCAAAATTTCAGACGACGAACTGTTAGCGGCACCACCCTCATAATAAATGCAACGCTAAGGGCGAAGTTAATAAATAATTACTGGATTTAATTTGCTACTAACAAAACTACTAGTAGTTCAAATACGTATGACCATGTGTTGTAATGCCGTCAACAGATATAGGCAAAATAAGAATAAAACCTATTTTTCAGAATTGGAAATACTTACAAAACCAACCAGGACACTTTTAGTGGGAAGCAGTTAATCACCTGAGCATGTGACAGATGTCAGTGGTCGGTGGCGCTAATTCACAGACTAACATAACCTCTGCAATTTGCTTACCAATGTTTTGTTTTATTGAAGAGTATTGTATTTTGTTTTATTGTATAGCTTTACAATGCTTTGTCTTGTGTGCTGTTGTGCTTTATAGTGATTACCCCTCCAGTGATTACCCCTACACTGTATAGTACTACACTGTTTGCATCGTACTTTCATTGAAATTTCATGTTCCCAGATTTCTGCATTCTAGTCAGGAAGAAAGAATGGATTCCTTAAAAATTACCACTGAGCACATTGAAAAAACACAAGTTGGCGAACAAGCTCGTTTTCAGTGATTCGTACTCATGCCATTACATCACTATATATATCTTGACAAAATATTTTCACTATAGGAAGGGTTGGATTAGTGAAAATATTTTGTCAAGATATATATAGTGATGTAATGGCATGAGCACGAATCACTGAAAACGAGCTTGTTCGCCAACTTGTGTTTTCTCAAAGCATGGATGACCCCGTCGGAAGTGGGCAGTCAAACTCTAAATAATCAGTATGATTAGTAAAGATAGGTGTATGGAAAGGCTGCGTTCGGATGCCAAAGGGGCAAGACATGAATTCGGTTCGATGAGTCATACCGAAAGGAAGCCTGACCACAACCAGAAGAATAAGACCGGTAGCCAAAATCCCTTGACGTCCGTTTGACACAACAGGCTTGGAGTGGGACCCATACCAAGTCCGGAGGCAGCCAGGCGCTGTAGCCCGCGGACTGACTGAGGTTGGTCTGATTTTGTGAGGCACTCCGAGGGGAGCGAGAGCTGCGTTCAATAAGTAAATCAGAGATTCGACAATGAACCCCCCTACATGAAGAGCAATTGACTAAAGAACTCTATCGTGCTTGGACCCTTAAAGGCTAGTCGATTATGGCAAATAACGAAACGAGTCGTTTTGACCAGAAAGAAGATTGATTAGGCGGGCTGGGAATGAACCTGATTTGAGACCACCGAGGAAAGGTTTTAGAGTTAGCGATAGAGTGAAACCAGATTTTAAACTAATAGGTCACTGAAAAATTTATTTCCGGCCTTTTGTCCGGTTTTAAAGAAATGTGTCTAATAAACAACAGCAGAATTATTACAGATGGCTACCCTACTGTGCATGGAAAATCCATAACCTGCCTAATCATGAAAGCAGCAGGACCAAACGACGTAAGGTGTTTATCGAAAAATCGATGCTCCATGTATTGATGCATTGTTCGGAACGACGGAGCAGAGATTTCAGATATCTAGACAGCCCTAACACCTTTGAGAAACAAACATTCCAAAGGTCATCACGCTAGTTGACCCCACCACCAAGGCGACACGTGACGTGAAGGACAAATATCCTCTCACCCGACCCATAGTTCAAAGTACACACATTCACAAACACGCACAGATAACTAAACATCAATTGGCACGTGAACGTTCCCACAGCCATTTGATTGTAAAACTTGCCTTGAGAAAGACTACCCACGGTAGTCGAAGCGTTGGCACATTACATCTACCAACAACGCTGTTATTAAAATAATATCATTCACAATGAAAGCAACACTTTGAAAGTTAATCGTGGAAAGGATGGGCACAGTCTTAAGTGACCTATTCAAGAATTTCTGCATCACATATCTCGGACCAAAACCGCATGCACGCATTAACAAAACGAAGGGAACGAAAATCTTATGAATAGTCGACTGATCAGCTGACGGACGGACTAGTCCATTGGTAATTAGACGCATATAGGAAGAGGTGACATATTTAGGGTTCAGCCAGTTTAACTCAAGTGGCTGTTCCTCAATTAGTTATGGGATATTTCAAGCCGTAGTAGACAAAATGTAATAAAACATCAATTAATTTCTGTCATTCTGTTGGTTCCTTCATTCGTTTGTGCCAAAACGTTGCTTTACCTCCATGTTTTCTTTTGGCCTGAGGAGCGCAAGAAACATACGTAGGGATGGCCGCGGGGAGGCGTTGTCAACACATAACCAATACATTGGAGATAGTTTTGCAGTATGGTCTTCTCTAGCCCAGAGCAAAATATGCTAACCACTGCACGTACTTCCCCGTTGCTGACTCATCGTTCTCACCAAACACGGGCAATAAATGCGCAAGTTGCGGGTGACGGATGTCCTAAACTTGGAGGAACCGTGTTCCATACAGCCAAACAGCAGCACGATATGCATCTTGGTGCATATAGATGTTCGGCCTTTCAGAGGAAATCAGATGTGTTCTTAGCGTCACTGGTGCTAAGGGTTCGAAAATCTAGCCCGGCCTTTGAAAAACGCAAATATATTTTCTGTCTCCTGCCAACATTTTCAGAGATACAATTTTCCAAATAAACAAAACTTCCAGCAATCTGCAGTCTTTCATTGGTCGAGTATAACGCAAGTACGGATTCACAGCGACTCGGATATAAAACCTTACAGCCTGACTGTGCGAATCACATACCGTATCCAGTTATTTCAATTATCAGTCGGTTCGAGGAAGTTGAACCGTTTGAATGCTAGTAAACAGATAGGCTGTGTTGCTAGCATATTCCAGATCAGCAGTTCTGTCTCGTAGCAGGAGTTAGAAACCATCGCCTATGAGGCCTTTGATCGATCTCTCGAGTTCATCATCCAATCAAAAACCTAACGAGAAACAACGAGCTTCGCTGGAGACACCAAGAGGGGTCAAAAGCTTGTGCAAGCTCTTACTCGTTCGGTATAACCCCGGTAAGATCTGATGATTGCTAAATACTTTTTAGGCGCATCGTCTCAACAACCAATCCCACGAAGCGGCCCAAATGACTGAATCGAATTCTCATCTGAGGTCCAAGAACATGGAAATGGATGTTCCAGAAGTTAATGTAAAGTGAATATATGTAATTAATTCCTGGCATATCTTCCATATGGAATATAACAACACTGAAGAATGAAAATGTCCTGCAACTCAAGACTTGGGGCAGATCCTGGCTGAGGTAGAACGAAAAGCGTTTCGCATAATAAGCCATTTATCAGCCTAGAGATTTCCACTAGGCAGATGCACTAAGGAAATCAGAATTCCCCAAGCCTTCCTTACAGTTTGAATCACTTTCTCCAAGAACGGGATTTTTGAGAGCATTACCGGTGGCAAAAAAGCAAATCCGAAATACAAGCATGAAAGTTGACAGGGTTTCTACTTGTCACAGCGGAGCACATTTTTAACTGCATCGGGCGAAAGCTTACTCTTGATATTTTGATCACGGTCCCGTCCGCTGATATCAGAATCCAGTAGGCTTTAAAAGCATGGTAAATATAACTAGCCACATCAATGTCTATACAAGATCCGAGGGCCTATTAAAGTTTAGGTATCAGCCACGGCTGCATGTTAGCAAGGTAATTCAACTTTACACGGAATAGCAGCATTCAGATGTAGGATATTTGCAATTAATGTTTATAGAATGCACCCTGAATTTTATTAGCAAGAGTATTCTAAGCTAACGAAATTTCATTACACTTCACTTTGACGTTTATTGATACTGCTGGCTGCAAAACACAATTTCAATCGTCCCCTCTGCTCAGTCTCCTTCTGTTCATCAGTAAGAGGACAGGTCGAACAACTGAGCAAGTGGAGGTATATACTTCGTTGCTCTCCCGCCTGCCGGATTAGCGAATATGTTTGAAATAATGTAAAAATGAAGTCATCGAAATTTGGATTACACATAAACGGAGAAATTCTGTTTCATCAAGAACGATGGTACTAACCATCCACGTTTCAGATCACTTGTGGGACTTAACAATTGGTCTACCGTGACAGTCTGTTTTATACTATCATTAAGTGGTTAAGACAAGGTTATCTTCGTTTTCAATTCTAAAATACCTTCCCGTACGCTGTCCGTAGAATTTGCGGACATTTTCTCCTTTGCCTGATGGTTAAACTTCGTCGTGACGTGCTTAAATTTAGAACCGGTACTCTCTTTTGGCTGCCAATCAATATTACTTCGGGTAACTCTTAAGTAGCCTGCACATACGACAATACAGTCTTAGTATTGTGCTTGATATGCCAGTTTACCTCATATGAGTTAAACAATCCGCTGAGTTCGAGACAATTTTGATTCATTCCAGGAAGGCCAAAAACATTGAATCCATTCAATAAAACCGTATATAACATATGCGATACATGGGTTTGCATTCCCACTACCAAACAATTGTAAGAAGTTGATTGTAAAATGTCAAAATTGAAAACTAGACAAATCTCGAATTTTTTCATGGCGTTGTGTCTGAGTTGATACAGGTATGAATAATCTTCATTCGGTTGGTTTCGTCTCCTTGATTCAGTCACGTTTTCGACAGCAGCAACAGAGGCAGTCCAAAAAGCAAGAACAACATGGACAACAGCAGCAGAGGACCAGAAGAATTACAATCAACGCAATCACGATTGCAATCACAGTGAATGTGATTGGTTCCCACCTACAGAAATAGCGAAAGAGATGGATAGGCTGATTATCGCACCGGAACGGTGACACGGGAGTTAAGTTAGGAAAAACAAGTATACATGTTCAGAACAATCTCTGTTGATCTACTTGGTACAATCCTGTCATCAGTGCGAATGAATGCTTTTACCGGGGTGCCATTCATTGGGGTGCGAATTTCAGTGATCTATTCAAAATCCTGTGTACCCGTTGGGTAAGGGCTTATCAAACGATCTGAATGTGCTCTGCAGCTTCGACAAAACTTCCTAAATTTCGTGCACAGTCTGTTAAAAGGACAATATGAATAAATGTTGCTAACGTTTTTCCATGAAACATGATCTCTGTTGCCTAACTGATGCGAACAAAGGCTACTGAGATGTGCCGGTCACTTCTGTCAGCTACTCAATTTCTCTGATAACTTATAAGTCCCCGGCTCGTTAGTGGGTATGTAGAACAACAAGAAATCAACGCCTATTAGCCCAAACAAACAAAAACAGTCTTCGACTGGCAAGTAAGGAAGTATGAGTAGATAAACTTTAATTAACCCACTGAGTAGGTCATTTCATTTTCTTCTCGAATACTGGCTATCTGCGCATACCATAGGGGTACTAGCCACATTCATACATAACCAATGATCATAGGAATTATTTCGCCAAACAAATTTTTGCTACTCGGAATTTGCAGCCACTTTCCAAGTAATGTGCATTTCATTGAAATATTGACGTTATATTGCCTGAATTACTATACAGCCAGTACACAAATTGGCATGTTTATAAATATCAATTACTGATCACATCAGTCTTTGTTGATTTCTACCTCACCTGTTACTCCATTAAGAATTCGTAAAGAAGAGAATAAGTAACCCCAAATCACACTCTGTTTCACGACTGTTAAGCTCGAGAAAGCAAGCACAACTCCATGCCTGCCACAAAGAATCTCCACGCTCCCTGATCATGTCCGGTTCCGTCCAGTGCTGACCTCTGTCCTCAGGCGCATTTTTAACTATTCCATAAAATGGACAATACGTCATGCCCACACCGACTACTGAGTAGTACAAATAAATCAAGTACTTGGGATCCTACACTTGTAATTCGGCAATAGGAGTCGCAAAACGAATATGAGCTATAAATCCAGGGATCGTGATGAAGTGATAAACACTTGAAATGCTTCTGTTTACAATTTGGTTTAAGCCGACATAAACATGGAAAACTTGTCCGCTGGGGCTGAAGGACATGAATCGTTGAAAAGCTCCAATCCCAGTGTTGTTGCTATATGACCAAATTATGTGGCACCGTCGTCGGTAAAAATTCTGGGAGAAAATAAACGGCAGTCCTCGATTGTTCAAAAATGTAGGTTTTTTGATCATTTCCTCTGGAGCCGGAAACAGAATTCATGAAGTGAAATTTAATAATGAAACCAAGCCCGGAATAGAACTTGATTTCGGGGGCCAACTGATAACCTAGTTAGTTAGATGGAAAGAGTTGTTGCAGGAGCTTATAACTGGTCGCAACCAATGCCATCACTGATGTTCTACTCTTTTTAGACTGTCTTGGCTGGAAACATGGGAAACGCTGCCAACACATCCATTCCTTAGGCTTATTTACCCTTAAGTAACGGAAATCCCATCTGAAATATAGGATAACGATGGATCTGTAATTTGAGGCAAAATCTGAGGGTCGACATGCTAGGTTTGGTTCTTTAATTCTTTCATCCCCGGTTCAAATAGATCTTTTACTTTTGCCCGATTAATACATCCTATCAGGGTGACCAATGAGCATTTTATTGTAAATAACCACAGACAATGACTTTGAAGCTTAATAAATAAAAAAGAGGTGGTGACCATGATTAAAACTGACGAGGTTGCGCACATAATGTTTCTTGGAGCCTTAAAATAAGAAACATTTTTCGACGTGATAAACTCTTAACGCAGCACCCTCCCCACCCCCCACCCCCGAAAAAAAAGAAAAACGGACCTCCGTAACCATTCAAATAAAGTTCGTCTGTGTAAGATGTAGACGTCTAGGGGAATTATTGTCGAAAATGTCAACTCCCAAAAGTCGACCTACAAGTGCCAATTTCGTGAAACGTCATCATTACCGTGAGATCGGGGAGCTTGCATTCACACCAAAGCATGATCTCCAAATCACACATTTAGTAATTTTCCCGGTTGTGCATTTAATACGTTTGGTAACATTTGCTTACAAAATTGTATTTTGAAGTACTTGAATTTGTAGGGTGACTGCAGAGTCAAAACAAAAAAAGAAGAACGTATGCTGTTATCACATGCTCTGCTGCTGTTTACTCACGTCCCAAATAAGGAATTGAATTTGGCCTACCCGTCGAAAACCTTGGCTTTTCACTTTCTCCTTCAAGTGAAATACTTAGTATTACTTGCCAATACGAAGTTAACTTAGCAATGATAGTCTGAAGTACGGTAAATCCCCACACCACCATAGATCAGCATTTTTGAAGCAAATCAAGAATGTCATACACCAGCACGCGTCCCGTGGAAGCAACCTCATTCAAACCGTTAGCATCTGTTATAGATGACGAGTTCATTCCAGCAATCAGAAAGACCATACTTCAGGGATTTTTTAACTGGGCGATAGTGGCATTTATCAAGAGGGTGCACGATCCTAAATGTAGGTCAAAAGTTGCCTGGACGCTCACAAGTGCTTATCAAAAGGAAAAACGTTAGCTTACAAAAAATTTCACGTTCATTAAGGGCGGTTATGGAAAACTTTAAATTACAACGACAGCATATCGAACTTCCCAATGAAACATTTCATATGACACTGACCACTTATTCTATTTAGGGCGTGCGAAGAAGCGGAGTGTACAACTGCACTGAGGGCAAATTCAGCTATCAGACATTTATGGTAAGAAACGTTATTGTCGTCGACGGTAAATCGGACATGCAGCAGTTCAGAGGTCAAAGGTCAGACGCCGAAACTACTAAGAAATATATGACCACAAAAATTCCATTTGCATGCATTTAAACACCAAGGCGGTACAATATGTGAAAAAGTGATTGATTAATCTTGTCATTGAGATTTGATTTACCGCCAGTCAGTTTTTTGACGCACAAAGCGCAGGACTCCGAAAGTCTAATTATCTTTTATTATTCCGACCGTTTCTTTGATTAAGCCTATGTCAGTGGCAAGTTCAGAAGCTCCTTTGAATGCATCCATGCATTTTGCTTGTGCTGGTGGAAAAATAGAGACGGGAATGTCAGTTACAGTCGCAGCTATTTCACAACTAAATGCGATCCAGTGGACTGTAAATGTGACTGACGCTATCCGCTTTCCATTTAGGGTTCAGTGTTGGCTGAGTACTACAAAGAAGTTGAATTTTTCCAATTTATGAATTCTGTGTTGATCATCAAATCAGCTTAGCCTTGTACACATGTTGAACTTACCCTGGTCTGTCAGTTGCATGTCATGTACTATTTGCTTGATAATCTGTTCCCTTCCTTTTTATGGATAACTCTGCTTTACAATCCTTGAGTTATGTGATTGCAAAACTACCTTCGTCAATCTTGTCTTTCGTGTATCTGCTTATCTTTGAATACGTGAATAACAAAGCGAATTAACTAGTCGTGCATACAAGGGAACTCTGACCTGTTATGCAGTCTGACAAACCATCTGCGGATATCCAGTTTATTGCCACCTAGTTTCATCAAGCAAGCAAGTCATATCGTCCGTTATGATATCCTTTGCTGTATCTAGGACCTTGAGGGAGAATCTGTATTACAGAGGCCGATTTTTGCTAACAATGATCTGTATTCGCATATGAATGGTGAGGAGTGTTAACCCATTCGACGCTGAACTCCAATGCACCGCAGATGTCCAGCCCAAACAGCACGGAGGCCATGATATTCAACATTCGGCACTCGGTTATGGGTGTGCAAACCAATTTAAGGAACGATGAATAAGCGATTTCCTATAGTAATGTAACTTTTAGCCAATCATGCTGACGAAATGAAACACTTTTACGCAATCAGTTGCTTTTATGACTTGATAACTAATTTCGCTTTAGAATCATCAAAGATTTCTGTGTGAAGCTTGACAATCACTCAGTCCCGAGTCATTTTACAGGTGGAATGTTTAGACATTCAGATGTTGAACTAAATCTCGTACTCCGACGGTGACCGTGTCCCGGTGGATCCGAAAGGAACTGCAAATAATGCGATTTGAACAGACAGACAATGTTTTGTCACATGCCGTTCAAAATTATTCTGCTGCAATGAAACTTCGGTGGCCGGTTTGTACCTGTGTTGAGTCAAGCATTCACCACGTGTCCCGTTTCTAGACTATTCCGGCTGCCAAGTACGTTACCTTGTACGTGATCATTCGTGTATGTACAGATAGATGACGTGAATGCGTAAACACTTTCGGCTATAAAACACTGGCAATGAACAGGTTGCCAAGCGGATCATGTTTACCTTCTCGAACCTCCAATCACAGATAGGTGAGTTAAAGGCAGACCTGCTTCAACCGGTCGGTACGGTAGTGTATCGTGGTCATCAGTGTCCACTGAGAGAATCTGTACAAAGTTAAAATTACGAACCAAGTACATTCAGAATAACCTCATCAATATTTTTAACTGGCTGTTAGTTTGTTCTATTATTGTATCGTGCTCGTCAACAGTGCGGCGATCATCAGTAAAAAAATGGTAACTCCTGCCTAAGATTTAGAGATATGTCAAGAGTTGTGCTCTTCTGATACTCTGGAGGGTAACTATGTTGTTGGATGGTGTGCATTTGTTCTGTCAGTGTTAGTGCGATAGTAACCGGTGTACGACCGACAAACAAGAAAATAGCTGTTTGTATTCCATGAAAAAACAGCAGAAAACATGTGTATTTTTCCATATTATTCGTGTTCAAAAGTAGCCGAATCATGCTACCGAATTACCGACTGGGAAATCAAAAGGTTCTCCTTTCTGATCTCCATTTTTCCCAATTACTTTGATATGCGCTGAATATCAGTGTATTTCACAAGCCAATTACGTCTCGTTTGCGTTGGTTTTTGGAATTCTACATGGTGCAGTTTTTGTGACTTCTTGGATTTCAAGCCAAATAATGACTTGTCAATGAGTTTTCGTCGCCGGCCTTTAGCTGTTTCAATGATCTACCAAATCAGAAACGGCTCTGGATGAGGAAATACTACAAACGGCAAACTCATTGCATTGCAAAAACCAGGATGTGGATTCGACGGCGATCTCAGTCGTAACTGTTTACTGTAATGCAATATATTATTTTCATGGTCATTGCGGATCCCTGATTGGTCATTTAAGACTGTGCTTTCCGCCAATTCAGCTGTACAACCGATTCGCATTGTACTGGCATGAGCATTCGCTGTACTTCATGCACTTTCAGTCATTTTGGTTCTTACATGAGCTGAATAAGAGCATGCCCTTTTCTTTCGTTGTCCAGTTTAGGAAAGCTGCAAGTCAATTCTGCAGCTAACTTTGTCGAGCAACTAACTTATACAAATTATTTTGCGGCTAATTTATACATTCTAACGTTCAGTGAATTAACATTAAGGACATTTTCGTTCTTAGCATTTACCTTAACGGACATATGTTCGGAAATCCAAAAGGGATGAGTTTTTTCGAAACATGGACCATGGAAGCTGCCATGAACGACTGTCGCTGGATAAAGTTTTCTAAGGATTACGTTAACGAAGGAGCAAGAATAGACTTGAACACATTACTTAGGTATTAGTTTATTTCATTGTCCGAAAGCTCAACCAGAAAAGGTATCAAGCTGCCTCAGTTAGAACTGGTGAAACTTTCATGACAGATTTATACTGAGCCTCCAAAACGAGAAGAAATAAGGCCACACTTCTAAAATCATTTTTTAACCTTGGAGTACCTCAGTTTCTTGCCTGAATCTTCGTGTGTCAGTGATTCAGTTTCAGGTGCTGGTGACCAGGATGGTTTTTAGCTCACTCTGATTGTGCGAGCAGAGCACGTACAGTTTGACTGGTTCCCAATAAGCAGTCGTGTGCCCTAAAAGGAGGCTGTATTATTTGGTGATTATAACACCAATCGTGGCTGCGTAAAGAATAGGAAACTGCACACAAAGGGCCGATTTTCTGTCTCAACCTAGTGCACTGAGAATGGTGAAGACCCACCCAAGTTCGCTTTGACCACAGGCAATTCCCGGGTAACACCAGCTTCTGCCATAAAGCACCAAGCTGTACTCAGTTTAGCTGTACTCTTACTGATTAGCAGATAATGAGATTAATCGAAGATTGTTGGTCTTTATGGTACATCTCACTGGACTCAGATTACGCCCTGGTGGTTCCCGTTTTCGTTTGCGCGTAATCCGTAATCCGATTAACAGCCGGACCACTTGTTCTGCCACGCTGCTTCTGTCAAATTTGGTACCAGTGGGAGCCTTCAAAACGCTTTTTGTCATAACGAAATGTTCAGGACCTGAACTAAAACTTGGAGGAGATCAAAGAAAGATTTATGTCGACGATAACAACCACTTAGGACTAAAGATGGTTTTGAATTCAGAAGTCATGTACGTCGCAAAGTGTATGTGTTGCCAGATGATTGCAAATCTGTCTCTAAGAATGTCAAATCTTTGAGATGTCAACTGACTGGGAGCCTGAAAAATGGCCGAGAGCGTTGCTGAAAGAGGAGGTGAAGGAAAATGGAAAACATTCCGGCTTTCGCCCATAGTTGAAAACCTAACCGATTATTTAGAGCTACCGGTCCACAAAAACGAATTGCGAAACAGGTGATCAAGGAATGTGAGTACTCGCTGATTCACTCTCAAAGTGCTGGCCGGGACATTGCGCAAATCAATTTAAAGTGCACTGTAGCTTTCTGCATGCGAAACAAAGCAGGTAGGTACCAATTCTGCATCAGTAACGGAGGTCATCAGGGACATGTGTTCCGAAAAGTCGTAAATCGTCTAGACCAGACTGTCTGTTTTTTGCAAGGAGAGTGGCGAAGTGTTAACGTCAGAGTTAACGAAACTCTCAGAATCAACTTGGGACCTTCAAGGACCAGTGTGGACTGGTGTTGTAGTATTTGCATTCTATGTATTATATCGTGAGAGGATTTGCTCAGTAATTCAGAGATTGGGGATAAGGTACTTAGCAGCTCAATATTAAGGTGAGGCAATGGATTTAAATAAATTGCGACGATTGGAACATTTTGCACATGCCCACAGAAAGATTTTCTTGCTGTATGGTGTTCCTCTGAAACTCGTTAGTCACAGCCGAAGCGTTATGGGGAGGTCAACCAGCTGATTTTCCCTTTTATGTCCAAAGTAAATATTTCTGTTGAGTCCGAAATGACCCCACAAGCGACGCTTGGAGACAAATAGACGATAAATCTCTGACATAGTCATTAGTGTTCTTGTATTCAAGATCTTCCTTCTTCTAAACAAATGTTGAAAGCATTACTTTAAATTGCATTTTGAATGGTCTTCATTCTCTCGTCCAACTCTGACCAAATTGGGCTGCGAGGCAGCAGCCAATGTTTACCTTTTATGTTTCATATCATGTATTACTTACTTCCTTTTTAAATGAAATAGCAGTGTGCAGCCAACAGAGGGCTGCCAATTAGGGAAGATGACCGGTAGTGGGAGGATTCAAGTCCAAGCGCCACGACCTCATCCAATTCAATCCCGAGGAAAACTGATAGCGATTAGAAAAAGTTAACCTGTTCGCTGATCGAGTTGGTTCAAAAAGCCTCAAAACTGCTTGATAATTCCCTCCTTTATTGTTCTTTACGTACCTACGGTTTCTAATTTCTACAGTAAGGACTTACAGATACATTCTACTGATGATCACAGTATCACGTCGTGCTTCCACGATTTGCAACGTCATAGTTCGTGTTCACACTAGATGAGAAGTCCTTTGTTTTTTCACCGCGAGCAGTTCCATTTTCACAAAACCCGGGTTCGGAAGAGGTTTCCGTTGTTTGCTTAGGCACACAACATTTTGCGGATTACTGTTAGCATATCGTGAGTGTTGTTACAAACGGTAGTTTCTTCTGTGCTTAATATCTCAGTTTTTCGCAAGGTTTATTTCGCTGTGAAACTTCAGAAACTACATAAGCTACTCTGAACCGAACCCCTCCCAGGAATACTATTCGACAAGTAGCAGTTGCTCCCTAGCAGTCTGTAAAATAATTCATATTTGCCTTGACCTAATTTATGGGGAACACCAAAAATAGCAGCCACGTAAATCTCTAGCTTTTCAGCTCGCATGACTTTGAAGCGGTTCAAATGATAGAAACATCACTTTTACGAGATCAATGCCTGACAGCTGTTAGTTCGTTTTTTTTAAGAAAGCGGATGAATCACGCGCAAACGGACTCTTCTGACCGACTAACTCACCGAAAGCTGCGGCAGCATGTTGTCGACCCACTACTGTCTTCGCAGCATGAAGTTGTGTAAAGAAATGTGGTACCAACCTCGCATGGTGTTGTGCCTTGTTAAATTGAATGAAAACAGAAAAGTGCAATGTGATAAGCCTTCTGAATAGCGAATATAACGTTGATGATATTCATCCACTCGACAACTGAATTGCCTTCGGATACTAATTTCACTGAACAAAATGAAACGTTTCCCAACATTCCGTGTTCCGTAATAATGAACAAAATTTTATAAGTGAAGTAATATAATGCTAGCATAATGGAGATCCATCTCAAATACACACACTGTTCCGAGCCCAGTTTATATTTCATCAAGGGAACTCTTTCATTAAAGTGAAGACAGGAAAAATGAGCAAGATTGAACGATCTTGAATGGTATTCGTTTTATGGTACGGTAATATTTCCGTATTGTTATCGTTACTATTAATAGTAGTGGTAGTAGTCATTTTTGTGATAACCTTAAAGACATTTTGGTGTTTCAGCTTTATGTTCCACTTTTTCTAGGAACTTCCTGGCACTGGATAGGAGATTCCAGGCGCTTAATAAAGCTGATTCAGGTGAATCAGTACACCAAATTTGGGCACATCCCAATCTATAAGCATATGGGATTAGAAAACGTTCTACCAAAGCAGCAGACAAAATGCAGTTGCCCTACGGATGGTATGTATATCTGGATTTCACCGAAGTTTCCGTGCAAGACACTGAATGTCTTTTCACCAGTACCTTTTTCCTCTGGTGCTACTCGCACAATGTGCACCAGTACTTTCTTTGAAAAGAAGTAATAGAACACTGTAATGGATGAAGAAATTCGTTGGCTCGAAGCTTTTCATTTAGCCTCGTGACTAGTAAGCTCCCCACTAGCTCTGACTACGATCGGGAAAAGTCAGCAACCGACCATTTGAACAGAGTTCATCGATTGCGTCATCCATATTGCTGTCTCTGAGGATTTACGTGCTCAACAAAAATACCTATTGAATCATATAATCAATACAGTTAGAAAATCAGATAACAGTGATCAAGCTCACGGAAAATAACCAAAGATATAAATCAACGGGTACTACTTTATGAACATCCATGTTTTGAAGCAGTTAAAAGTTCCGTGTAAATTCATTTACCTGCAAAAATGAGTTCCTTAGATGAAGTTCACCCGGATTTATCTCGCTTGAATTAGATTTTGTAATACAGAAATAGATCTAGAAAGACACCCACCAATACCGGGATATGGAAGCCAATTAGAGATATTGATCTTCCTTTATATTCTCCTCTTAAAACATAGGCGGAGTGGAACGGTTTTATCTCTTAGCGTCTCTGGCCCATTGTACAAATGGGCGAAAGGGGAATGGTGACCTTAAAGATTGGATTAGGAGTGAAGCACGTCAAATCAGACGTGCAGTGAGTTGGGGAAAACAAACTGTGGTCGATCATCACATGGGCGGCGAAAATCTGAATTATAAGGTAACAGATGATTTACACTTGATAGGGGTGTCTATTTTGTGAAGTTCACTTACGGTATCAAGACAAGATTGCTTCATCAAGACAATGTGGAAGATGTGGTTTGGAAATAAGTGTATCGACGATTTCTTGTTGGTGATTTGGAAAGACTCACAGTACAAGATATACGTGAGAAGGGTAGGCTGTTTCCTGTTACATGTGGTCAGAAGCAAAAGAATTTAAGTAACATTCTCGAATCGCGGACAGGTTACTGGGAGTGACTTGACAAATTGCTTCAGCGAGCGCAGCAATGTGCTTAGGAGTATGACCAATCTTGATTCTGCTACCGCTGAATGAAGCTGGCGGGCAGCTTTCAGCGAACCCTCTGGTGCCTTGTAGGTCAATTTGAAATTACCGTCATTCTTGTGGCGTCATTTGTCTGCGAGGGGTGGAACTGACGCACCAGTTATAGATTTTTTGGTTTTCGTCTTTAACCAGGCCGGCCTGTGCTTCTTGATTCTTTGCTATAGTTGTCGTTGCGTGTTAACTGCTTGCGTTGTCGAACATGAGCAAACGAGTGAATAGGTTTGCATTGATGTAGAAATGGCAGTTGGCGGTCATTAGGACTCTTAAGACTAATAATCAGCTGGTAAGGCCAATAGGTAGTGTGCAGCTGTAAAAGGTGCTTGTGGTGGGTTTATCAGGCATCAGACTGTGAGGTCACATTTAATTTCTCCCTTTTTCGTTAGTCGTCACTTTCTGCTTACTTTTCTGTATCTTCTCTGGTTCACTGTAGAAGATATCGGGGTCGGAACCAAGAGGTGATCAGAGCATGCGTACGTCAACTTCTGCGGCGCGTGTTTCACACTTCACCGCAATCAGTTGAAACAGTAATTTAATTTGAAAATTTTCTCTGTTGCATGAAACCCCCTGAGAATGAAGCATCACTCCTCTACCAGGTGGGACTGGACTGTACCTTTCTCTGGCTCTCATGGCCTAAAACAACCCATGCATCCTGTCAGTTAACGTTGAAGTCTTCAATTCTTAATAGCCAATTTCATTCGGCTTTTAAACACTAATCAGTTTTTATTCAGCTGTCGCATATTTGGATGAATCTGTGTCACGGCTCTAACCGCTTTGGTAACACATCTTACGTAATCACATTTTCACTTATTTCCTAAATTTCTGTTTTCCTCGATTTGAAGTCAGTATTGTTCCCCTTAATCTCTGCACATTATACATCTTGAATTATCGCCCGTATGTTCACAGCGTGTCGCAGTGTGCTGAGAAAGTGACCGTGTTTACATAGTCAGCAGCTCGAGTCAAAAAACAAGGGTCTTGCAGCTACAGTTACAAATGGCACTGAGATTTTGAAGCAATGATGCAAACAGTAAGTTCACGCATATTATATTTTATGAACGTTTGTTTGACTCAGCAGAAATGCGGGTACTTGCCAAAATGGCATTCCGACAAGCGAGAATTAGTTTATCAGTGTTACTCGTGCAATGGAAACCATAAGACAACACACATCCACGCTAAATTGTCCAAATGACTTCTCCGGCAAGCCCTGGCTTCCGTTACATAATACGCTCACTTAAGTCATATTTTTCATTACAAAAGAATGGTAGCAACTGGCACAAATTTTGCCGTGTTCTGACATCTCTCTGAATTGATTCAGCCGAATTTCAGAATGGCCATTTTGGTCCTCGCTGATGGAGACAAAATTTTTTGTTCTTTCTGCCATGAACTAAATCGCACGTAAAGCATCGAACAAGATGGACCAATCAAAGGGCAACCCGGGAAACTGATGAAATGGTGGCACAGTGGGCACAGTGATGCTTGCAAAGCAATCTATAGATGTGATGATTTTAATTACTAAACGCGAAGCAGTGCGCCTGTGGACCCCTATTGCTTTCACATGAGATAGCGGAATAAGACGACGATGATCTAGAAATGGGACCGAGCTACTGAAAATCAGCAATCGGTGCAGAGAAACGACGATACTCAGCAACAGGGAATTATTGGGTCAAACATTTCGGGGATATAAAATTGATGGCTTTGTAGTTTAAACAAAACAAAACAAAGGCGAATCATCAGCCGCTTAACTCTACTCCACCCAAACTGAGACACAAGCCCGCTGTGTTTAGAAGGTCTCAGAGTGAAGGATGACTATTTTGCAGGATGAGAACGCATTAGAAACAACTATATGGGGATTCAGTACTTGAAAGCCTGTACTCATGCATGATCCAAAGCAACAGTCGACTGGTTTCGTCACATCAGTACTACACAGTGACTCATTTGACAATTTCATTGAACGCTCTGCTGTTGAGAAATAACGGTTTACCACCCGGAGGCACTTTGCGAAAGAGTATTCCGGTTCTTTCCTTTATAGTATACATAACCTAGTGTGTTGCAAAATAACTGACAGTTGTATTGCTTTCTGATATAATTCTGCACATCGAAAGCAATTTCGCTAATTTAATTTAAAAATATTTCTTTTAAACCCAACAAGGTGCGTGCTTTCAAAACAAAATGATGAACCAGCAATATTACGATAAGTTACGAGTTTTATGCACAGCATAACAAGGGTAAAGATATTAGATGTTTGTTGTTAACATGAGACAAAATCAACTCATGTCACTGATCGATTTTTGAATCAATATAACCTATCAGTGCATCCAGATGACCTGATGTTGTCATTCGCTAAGCCTATCAGGAGAAAAGTGCAACTTATCAGCATGCAACACAACTATTAAGCTAACGACTACTCGAACAGTACTAGGTGCACTATTTTGCTTAGGTGGGCGAATAAAATCTTTTCGTTAGTCTCGGTAATTTTAGAGGTATGCATTTCGAGCTAACAGAATTAATAAAAAAACTTTTCAGTTACACTCAGCATCTTCAAAACTTGACGATGTCACACGAGTAGTTGAACCGTGCGAATCTGGCGAAATCTAAAGGGAAAAAGAGGACAGAACTAGATTTCGAGCCACGTGTTCTGTCAATGCTGCTGTCATTTCGGATGGTCAGGATTCAATTATCAAAGAAGTGAGCTTCCCCTTGTTGTCTTAGTGTTCGACGTCGCGAAATAGAAACCCTATTTTGTGTTCATTAAATTTTTACAACATTAGTTTTTTCATACCGTGGCGGTCTGAAAAGAGCTAACTTAAATGACGAAGCAGAATAATCATTGATGAAACACAGTTGTCAACCAAAAGCTGTCTTCACATAGTTTGCCCATGGAAACCGAAACGTCGGCTGTTAAGGGCAATCACCAGGATCACTTGTTTGTGATGTATATGACATCTGCTCGATGATCACCGACTTTCTTCTGAAGTCACGGGTGTCAACCACAAAATTCGGACTGGATATCTAGATTACTATTAGTTTGTGGAAGATTTAATCAATTCAACATTTGCCTGTCTACCATATGCAATGTGGCAAGCCCTAAATCCCCCAAAAATTTCCTCCACATGCTAGTCAGCTTGGTTTTCCAACGACTGGTCCTGCTGGTGCACAGTTTTGGAGCTTCGTTGTTCAATTGAATTTGCTGGTGCGAACAAATCTCTGCGTGCGTAATTACTCTTCACGCTTTCGAGCACGATTTTTCTAGTGAAAATGTGACTTCTGCACGCAGAAAATCCTTTTGAACTACTGGGGAGACTAATGACGACAAACTCGGGGATGGGGTTGCTTCCGGTGATCATGATTTTACTTAGGGTAATGGTGATCAGTATTACAATGACGGGTACTGTTTACGCAAATCAGCTTACCAGAGGCTGTATATCCCAAGCCAATGCCATTTCGAGTTGCAGACTACAAAATCTCAAACCAAATACAAGACAAGTCAAATGTCTAGGAAACTTTGATCTTTGTAGACTGTTTAGGCTACATACCTCAGTTGCCGGACCGCACTGATAGCGCATCGCTTAATGTTTTTTTCTTGACACGCCTGAAGCACGGGTGTAGTTGAAGCGACATACCCTGTAGACAATAAGAATCATTACATGAAGGAGGTAACCTGCAATCATGGTATTGAAACTTGGAGTGGCAGAGAACCACATAAGGTCTCATTATCTCAGGTAAATTAACCAGACAGATAAGAGAGGACTGCTTTCTAACACCAAAGTTAACGGTGGATCAGGGATTAGTATCTCGTATTCGTAAACATCATTTCTGGTGTCAGTTAGAGCTCAGTCAGCTTGTGACGGCCAGGACTCATTTGGGATGAGGATGGAATAGCGCTGGGTATCCTGCCTGGTTTGCAACACGCTTAGGCGTTAACCGTTTCCGGTTCGTACTAGAAATTCTCCCTATGAAATGTGAACATCATAACGTACGTAGTGGAAACCCGGCAGAAGTGAATCTGTTTTTAAATTTTTAATCCCACGCGGACACTTATTTTTTAGTTCGAAGTCAGTTTATCACATTGAGGTGCAACAAGAATAGTTATTTCTGTCTGAAATTATCATTTGCACAGGCACAATGTCTACGGATTCTATTAACTTTTGATTTAAACTTATCAAAATGCTCCTGGTGTGGATAACAGGTAGGAGAAAACGGATACATTTTACTTGACATAAAACAGAAGATAAGGTTTTCTTTTGACTTAGATTAACTGGAAATGTAGTTCAGGTACCGCAAAATACCACTAGCCTGGGGTGTCTGAGGTATTTGTCGTTTATTCAACAAACGGTCATTTCAGTTACCTTTGAATGGTAAAAAATAATGAAAGCTGTAATGTATTTATTCGGTTTAAATTAACATCGAAGGAATTAGTCCAAATGAAAAACAAAATTAACGGTTTAAAACGAGATGCAGCCCGAGCTTAAACCACACTCAATTTGAGTGTAGGTGTATAACTCAGAAGAAGCCATCCTTATTATAAATACAGGGGGCCTCACGCAAACACCCGAAAATTCCCTATTGAGAACTGCAAGAGGGGTTTTTATTCTTACACAGACATTTAGTAATTTTTCAATCGATAATTGGTCGCCTGAGCGACTAGATTCTGGTTAAATTTATGGATTATCAGGTACAACATTATGGAAAAATAAACATCTGTTGGTGACCAAATGTGATTGGCCAGTCTGTTATCATTAATCGCGAGTAGATTCTCACCACACCCATGGGAGTTTCTTCCGGGTTTGTTGGTATTAAAGCTAAGCACCAATGGGTCCGAACATCTATGTATCAGATACCGTCACGTCTAAATCGAGTACACGCATAAATATACAGTAGAGGCACGTGACTGGTCATTTGGCGACCAATCCAAACACACCGAGTAATTTCGAACGTGGGCTAGCGTGAAGCAAGAGTAACAGTAATTCGGCCAACAAGAAAAACATTTTGGTAAATGTTTGCATTATTGTCTTTTTGTTGTCTTCCCTCCGAATGGGAAAAGTCACATAAGTCTTTCTGCGCAGCTGACTATTTAACCTCGAATTTTGTGCACGCTCTAGTCTCAAATGTCTTCACTCTAATGCAGACTCGGTTTTGCTTTCACTGCGTTGCTGTGGAGGGAACATTGTATCTAGAAAGAGGTCCAGTAGTTGTGGGATGATTCACATCCCATCCAGGTTCTGCCGTTACATCGGGCAGTACACGTGACATCATGAACAACTCCAGGGAACCAATTTCTATGATTGACAGTGAACTCCAGCATATACATGGGGTCAACTGCTCAAAAATGTCGTTCCTTCACCCAGTGAGGTGGGCTGTACCAGGTTTCCGTTGTTTGGAGCAATTAGCAGCATTGCGTCAAGTTGTTCGCATGCATTCCGAAAGATCGTTCACCCGGTGCTTTCCCGTTTGCTTTTGAGCGATAAATCCGGAAGAAATTTTTCAAACCGGAGGTGAGTTTCCTCTTTCTGTAACTATTAAGAAACTAAACTGAATGTGTCTACGACCAGTTCTCCCTGCGCATTGCATTGTAGATGATGCACAGGAAGGAAAATAGCCTACATGCGCATTCAGTTGCGAATCTATTGAAACGGCTGAACTAAACTGTTCTTCGTTGTCACTGACAGTAGACCTAACTGAGAAAAAAGACGACTGATTGTAGCTTCTGTGATGGAAGCCTGATTCAGTGGAAAGATTTCGAGCCATTTCTTATAAGTAACAGCGACGGCTATAAAACATTGTTTTTTCTTGTGTCCGGCGCAATGTGGGTGCATGGCCAGCATCCAGAAACTGCAGGCTAGGCGTAAAGCTCTCATTTACTTGGCTCTTGGCAGCTGGTGTAAATTGTTTGCATCTGCGTACAGCGTCAACAGTGTAGGAGTCTGTATTCTGCCAAGGCGCGTAAGAATGACCAATAGCCTTTTTTCGTGTCATTTCTGGATTACGTATATGTGGCTGGTCTCAATATTTCATTTCAAGGCATTTTGGAACTACCAGGCCATTTGGTAGCATCAGACAATCAACTACGATTGACAGAACCGTCTGGTTTCGGGATCGGTAACGGTGGTTGGCCTGCAGCTGCACACGTAGGATTGCTACCTTGCAAACGGAACTGATTGTAACTCGTAAATTATGTATGGAATCATGAAACACTTGACTGACCTCAGCATCAATATTGGTTGCAGAAATTTTCAAATTATCTTCCGGTTGAATTCGTGTTTTGCTGGAGATCAGGCGGGATAGCGCATCGGTGTTCGAAGTTTTCGGTGCATATGTATCGTGTGATAAAATTGCAAACAGTTAGGGCGGCAGATCAACACTGTCGTATATATGCCGGATGACGGAAAAGAGCAAAAAGCAGTTCATGGTCAGTGCACAAACTGAACCGGCATTCGTGATGCACTTTATGAAACTTTTTGGCAGCGAAATTTAATGTGAACACTTTCTTTGTTTCATGTCATTTCTCAGCTTAGGTTAATGTACGAAACTCGTGACGTACCGTTTTCTGAATGCCGTCGGGAAGTTCATATAGTAAAACTGCACCTATACCACAGCCACTTCCGTCGACTGCAACAGTGATAGAAAACTGAGGATTAGAATGTATCCACGGAAGGTCGGACACAAGAACATTTTTTTGATTTTCCCAAATACATCTTGACATTGCGGAGATCAGAATCACTTGATGCCCTCTTAAGTAGATTGTTCAATGGCGCACGTGACTGCACATTTGGTATGAAATTGTCACAATAATTTCTCTGTAAAGTAAGTGGATGATGAATCGGCATATCCATTATCCTAATCAGAAGTTTTCACACCTGCGAACACATGACGCTGATTATTTCAGTCGTTCAGCTTTGCGTAAAACCGACTAGTAAGATCAGTAAATAACGAACAGCCTAGTTAGCCAGGTAATTGTTCGATCACTGCGTTAATTGTTGTGGACCAATAAAGCCAACTTGATTAGTAGAAGTACCTTTTGTCTGCCGACTGGTTTTTCCCACTGGAGTTAGTAGGAACTGAAGATGGCCCACGCAGGAGAAAATCCATCGAGGATTTACGGTCGAAGTACCGCAGAAGTCCTTTCATTTTTCTTTCTATCAAACATTATTTATGCGTAAGAAGGACTGACACACCGCCTCGATTGATGAAGCAAGCAAATCACGGGGAAGTGATATTCTATTTAGCTCCAGCCTTCGGCTGTTCTGGTCCATTATGACACTGAGGCACCTGATTCGCGACATCAAAGCATGTACATTTCCACTTGAAAGTGGAGCCGCATGACTGAGTTTAACTACAACCCTCTTCTTGTTGTGTGCGATGTTCGTCAATTTGAGTGCTAAAAGCAGTGATGTCATCTATGTATGTTATGGCATAAGACAGAATACTGAGTATTGTAGCCATAATCTGCCGAAATTTAGTCGGTGCATATTTAGCTCCGAACAGAATTTTGATATAGAGCTAAAAGCCTCTGTGGATGCTGAATGTCTTGTGAACCTTCACTCTCTACTTGCAGGTAGGTATTTGAAGAGTCTATCGTTCAGAAGACCCTTTCTCGTTAAGTTTGGGCGAAGCTTTTCTGGAGTCGATAATCGGTACTGATACGTCTAAGTAGCCTCATCCAACGCAACTGATAAATCGGTGCCGTTTGCTACGTTCAAGACCACGATAAGCGAGTCCATATAGGGACGACACTTTTCAATGTGACTCTAATTGCAGCTTGGTAGTGGAATGACGTATAGGTCTTTTTGAGTGGAAAACAGGCTTGCTATCGAGAATGATGTATAAGTTTGCCTTGAACTAATGCAAAGAACTAAACCTGGTTAAAAAATGTGATTAGATCAAATATTTTTAACATTTTTCTGTCTAGTCAATTCCTGACATATTCAGGTCAACATAATCAATTCTAGTTTAGTAAAAATCTGGAAATGGGAACTTGAATACCAGGTCACTAAGAAACGAAATGGGCTGTCCTGATGCAGTCTGCATAGCACGGTACATATCTTCACATTTTGGGCTGAGGATAATTTACCAGGGTTGCTTGCAAAATTTTAGTGCTTTCACGGTATTGACTTGAAACGGTGCAGGAGACCCGATAATCTTAAATCTGGTGCACCGCCCACACTAAAGCGGTGGCAAATGCAGGAATTGACTGTCTTTTCAATCTTGAAGGCTGTGTTCTGGATCTAATTAACTGGGTAATTCTGCGCATAATCTTTCTCTGTGCCGAATTCGACCACAAGGTTTATACCTGTGAAAACGAAATTGACAGAATCGCACAACATGCCAGCCTTCGCGAAACTAGCCAACCCTGTTCAGTTTATCGAATGCACAGCATTCATTGGTGAAGATCTTGTAGATGGATTGACTCCGACCAGCCCAGTCGAGCAAGCAGACCAGTCCGTACATCGCTATCTTCTGACAAAGTTAGACAGCAGACGAATATAAATGGGTAAAATTGGTCATTAGTGTTCTTTGTCAACAAAGTATGCTCCCCTACCGACTGACTTCGCCAAATTAAGTAACAGTATCCTTCTTCGCTTGTCTGATGATCGTCAGAAATCTGTAACAAATACTAAATAATGAGGTCCACTCTCCAAAGATAACACTGAGATGTGTAATGGTATGCTTGAGGTCGAGATCTTGTGAATGCTACAACACATTTAAGTAGATGGGAGTTCCTATCACCACTGTTTACCACACCTGACCACGTTCCGCTGTTATGGTTGCCGTTCCCCCTTCCTCCATGTACTAACCTCTAGGGTACACATATAGTGCCTGGTTGTATTTTCTTCTTGGATCACATACGAACTTTTGCGGTCACCCATACAGGGGTCACCGACAAGAAAGACATCTTCGTACCATTTGCACCAAGACGCAAACTTTAGCCGTTATCTGCATTTCATGTGAATCTCAAAATAGCGATGGCTCACGAATTTTTTACTTGAGGTTCTGATTTTAATGTTATCTTGGACCTAATCGCCGACAGTTCCGTATTTTTTTGAGCCATCAACTTAAAAATCTTAACTTTCATTTGCTTGTCTTCTTAGAGAGGCCTGTTACTGTCGCTCAGTTGGCTGTTGCTGCAGCTTTACTAACTGAATGAAGATGCCTGGTTCGGCTATCTCCGTCGTTAAACTGTTAAAACTGTGAACCGTTAGGTCTAAACAGCAGCGGCGCTGAGAATTAATGTACTAAATGATGACAATTTGAATTCAAGTGCTTGCCTCAGTAAACTGATAGGAAATTTGATTGGCCAGTTGACGAACAATCTAAACAGAATTTCCATTAATACTGGTCGTTTGCTATAGGCCTAATGTAAGACAGAAGTGAAAGGGAATCACTCAATAAGGAAACGTCGTTAGTTAAATATCTGTATAATTGAGAATATATGAGAAATTAATGACGGTGGTCAGATATTTTTATCCTGGGTCCCTCGACGTCGGTTCAGTTTGATTTTTCACCAACTGACAGAACATTTGAAATCGATATGGCTGTTTCCTTTCTATTATTTCACCAGTTGTCGTAGCAACTGTTACCCAGCATGCGCCAGAAGAGTATTTTAGGTCGAACATTACCATTATTCAACGAGCTGCTGGTCAGAAATGGGTTTAACCATGTTTTGTGGGAAAGCCGGTGCCACGTTCTGGAGGGCCTAACAACAGAAGGAAATACCGTTACACACTAGAGTCAATAACGTCAACTGTCATTTTGTTTGACATAAAATGCGGGAAAAACTTAAGCAGAAAATAACTGCCAGGAAATGATATCGATTTGTATAATTCAGTTAAAATAGTTGCAGGTGAAACAATGCGGGCTACAAAATCAATCGTCTGGTCATTTCACTTGCACTTTATAATTTTATGGGAAAGCCATGCACGCTACGTGATATTTTCAATAATTGGGTTCGCCTTAACAAACTCTTACGTGATTTTTGACTAAACTCCATGCTTTAATAATGGAGCGCTATTTTCAAAGGGCACCATTAACCTCACCATGGGAGCCGTTGAGAGAGCATGCACTTTCAACTGTTCTTGAACAGCTCGCTAAATCTCAGCCACATTTAACAAAATAACATTATCAGACAATCGGTTTGTCGAAGAAGGCTCAAACGAACTACCTGAACATGGCAAAATCGTTATTAAATGACTTGCCCGCAAAGCTCTAAAAATCGCACTCGTTTATTGGACAGTAAAACTTCCTACTCGACCCACAACAAAAACGACGGCTTCATGATGTAAGATTTTCTCTCCAACGTGTCACTTGTGTGACCTAATGAACTCGGTGCTTTGTATTCTCACATGTTTGGCCCGTTCACATTACTTAGAATGACACGCAAAACCGTCTGTCAGTCAATTCGTTGTACTCTGTGTGATAGTACTGAAATGTAAATATACAGAAGGCAATCCTATACAGTTGAATTGGTTTCTCAAAAAAGCTAAACTCGCCTGTTTGCCCTCGATTCTAAAAGGCAAAAGAGAGTACAAGTGCATCCTATAGGTTTAAGCATGCCCGCGATGTCCTAAAACTCCGGGTACAGTTGAAACATTTGCAAAAGTTTGAAGATTACTATCCTGACGGTTTGCGCTGACCGCGTTGTTCATGCGCTCGGTCATTATT
Organism: Fasciolopsis buskii; assembly: GCA_008360955.1. NCBI lineage: Eukaryota > Metazoa > Platyhelminthes > Trematoda > Plagiorchiida > Fasciolidae > Fasciolopsis > Fasciolopsis buskii. Next base: position 278,931 of record LUCM01003052.1, on the reverse strand, counting down.
TTATCCGAATCGAAATAACCGTTTCTGACTGTTTGCGTGCTCTTTGAGCTCACTTCGCACAGCTTCAGGTGCTGTTATTCAACATGGTCTCGGCATTAAAACATATTAAGGAGCTAATTCGTTCCATCATTCGCATAAGGTCAACGCTTCTCCGGTGTTCGGTCAAATCCTGAACACAGTTTGCGAAATTTGTGATAAAAATGAGGTGCCACAGTAAATCATGACCTATTGAACCAGCGTTTCTTATGATAGCAAAACATTTGCTGGAACCAGACCTGAATTTCTACCTGCCAACTTAGAACACTTTGCGCCGCATCAAATAAGAATACATGTCGTGAGGGACAAGAATTTTGTTTTTGGTGCAGTTCGAAGCAAAAAGGGCATTCCCTAACATTGCAGCGAATGAGAATGCTTTGTTGTTGTACTTTTTAGTTATTGTCGATAAAAAACTTGTTCAAAATATATGAATTACAAATTACAATTGGTTTATACCGTTGATCTAACATTTTAGAAACAAAGTATCACAGCATCTGATTCCGATGGTTCGCAAACAGCCATACACTAGAATGTGCCACCGCTTGCAATTCTTCAGTCCGCATTACTTACATCATTCCTTTTCGGATGACTGTTTTTTACCTTCAGAAGTGGATGAATTTAAGTCGATCTATTAATCTCACGAAGGATTTTGGTGCCATATTTGAATTTTTTGGAATGAAATATTGCTTCTAACACGCATAGTTTGACCAGAATAACTGAAAGTCTCGCGGGTACTGAGTTTTGGCTTGTAGCTTGCGGGGTATATTTTCCGATTTATCTGACACCCGACTGAGAGTTTCAAAGCTGGCCCTGGTAACTCATTTTCATCCCAACAGAAACTTCCTGACTAGATAAATTACGAAACTGCGATGTGCTTACCTTCAGTTGATTAAGAACCCAGCATTAACTTCAAAGACATCTGGTTTGTAAACTATAAAAGTGCAGCCGGGTTTAATATTTTGTTATGTTTTACAGTTTTCGGAAACGTTCTTTGTCAGCAACAGAGCTGAAATAAATGATTCCAATAGGTTTAATTTCACACCTTCTTGCACTTAGTGAGTGAATTCCGCATGCTAGAGAAAAATTTTTCTGAAATTACTGGGTAAGTAAGGTTTACCTAAGAATAAACTTAACATTAACTCAATTTCCCCTAATTAAGGATAATAAAATGCATTGTAGACATTAATGTCAGATAGACTTGCCACAAAATTTTTGTGCTGAAGTCTCCAAAATGTGAATATTCCAAATGAAACAGATGATGATAGCGCAGATCGTTGCCCTCAACATTGTTGCGACTGTAGCATGGAATGAACTGAGGGCAGACAGAAAAATAATATGAACACTATCACTTATGAACTAACCAATCAGCGGATAAGATGATCGAGTAGCGAATCAAACGTGACGCAGGTTACCATGGTGTATCGTGATGTTATAACCGCAACTTATGCAGTGCGCTAGAATCACGTGAGTGCATTGTAGTTCATTAGAGAGACGTTGTGAGCTAACTGAAAGTGAATGTTTGGGTGAACTGAAGTTGTTCCATGTTGTAAAAGTCAGTTTCTATTGTTTTACATGGCATACACAAATCTGGGTTTATTCGCATGAGGCATATTAACGAGGTCTTACATAAGAAAAAAGTGCCATTTGTAATTCCTAACTTCGACAAGGAACTAAGTGGATTGCACTACGAAATTATAAATTTGAGTTGGGCGAAAAAAATCCCAGGTAAATTTGTTCACTTTTCGCCTTATACGTTCACCCGACAAATTCCAATAGATTTATTCCATTAAGCGGTTTAGCCTGCTAAAATAAAGGCTTAGTTTAGCCTTAAAACCAAGAGATAGCAGTGCATTTTTCTGGTGCAACCTTTGCCTTCCAGAGTGAATCCAATGTGCATTTATTGAGGATCAAACGGTAAATAAATCCGGCGCTTAGGCTATCTGATTTCGAGTTAAACAAACACAATGATCACACCGTCCTAAACACAGTTGGTTACACACTAGCTTATTTTCGCTCTTAAATGGACTAGCGCCCTTCATTAACCGCCCAGTTACTACCATAAACCTTTGTCCTGGGTGCAATCAAATTCGCACTGTAGATCCGTACAAATTGCTACAGTAGAACCATTTATTTCCGTAATGAACAGAATAAATGGATTCGCTTGCCGGCCTACCCATAAAGGAGCTAATTTAGTTTCACCTTGGGACATTTGGCTAACATTTTCCACTTGGAGATGTATTGCGGGCCTTTTTGGACCGGCATAATTGCTGTGAACATTCGTCTGGGTTAGTCTGCATTTTCTTGCAACGCGCAAACCTAAAGCAAAAAAACTGGTAGTTGATTTCAGAAACTTCCGGCCACAAACAGCAAGGACACAAATATGATCAATGTAGCTTGGATCAGTGCGCATTGGCTTAGCCTGAAGCTGAGTATCAACGGTTGAAAAGACAGTGCTGGCTGCACTTTGTGCAGGTTGCTTTTACATCATACAATGGCTAAAACAGCTTGGAGTTGCGTCCAAAGCCTAACGTGAATGACCCTTAGTTTCATCAATGTACTTGCATAAAATCTTGTATATCTCACAGTGGTTCGCATAGGGGGCAGAAAAGGTTGAGGGTTGTGGTGATATTTTGCGGGTGCATTTATCTCTGCACTATTGTGATTCATTTAATGACGCAAATCAAGTATTTGATATATGTATTCGGTAACGGATTTTATACCTGGTTCGTCTCGGTGGAAACAGAATCAAAAGTGCTGTTTATGACTAAGCACAGGGCATGGTTTCCCACCAAACCTACAGCAAAATCTGACGTGCATGGAGCAGATAAATTTCGCACTTCGGAGTCAACATCACTCAGTTTTCATTAAATAAGCGAGGTAGCAATCCAATTTTACTTTATTTATATGACGAAACCCTCTAGTTTACAAAAATTGTGGTGTAAAACAGGAATATATATATATATATATGAAGTACGTATTGTATTTACGTGCATATAATTTTCTTGACAGTTCTGTACTCTCAAACAGTCGTGCTGTCATTCTGGTCAGTAGGCTGAGAGTCGCATTCACTGAATTTACGTACCTACCACGACTAAAGCTTAAACATTGGTAAATGCACCGAAATATACGACGAAAACAGTGAAGCCTTTTAGATCATGGCCTTGCGCTGCCGTCGTGAATGGGTTGGTCTTCGACCAGCGTTTTCTCTTGATTGACTTTTGCCGATTGAAGGTCTGACTTAGCACCTAATTCAAGTGGCAGCATGTAGCACCCTGGTGCTTCGGAAGGGTGAGATCGTCAATCTGAACCGCTTGAATTCACAAATGTGACCTCTGTCAAAACCAGGTCAACTATCTCCAGTGACCGCTGTTGGTGTTTCCTTCAATGCGTTTTTATGGACATTACTTCACCGAGAAACCCAAGACAAGCGAGTGCTACAAAGTATGGAAAACGTTCATCTGCACAATTTGCCAAATGATTTGTCGGTGCTACAATCCCAACGATTTGCTTTTGTTCACTTCGCCAAGAAAAGAAATTGAACGAACCGAAAACCAGTTTTCGTGCATTTCATTAGTTCCCGAGATCCTCGAATAGAGACATTAGTCTAACGTTTGTGTGCGATGGAGCTGAGTTTGATTTTATCCATTAAATAAGCCACACGTGAAAAAATGCAACTGCTGTGTACGGAATATCCGCCGCAATAGGGTTTGATCTGGATTAAGCTCGAAAAAGACAGCAATTTCCATTCAATACGATTTCTGGCTCTCCATATCACCTAAAATTAAATGCAGATCAGTTCTTCAAATCAAACTGGGTCATTCGTTAAATCGTCAAATGGACAAATGAATCAAACAGCCCGATAGTGAATCAAAAGTTGCAACTCCTTAATGCCTTCGGCACATCATCAGTAACTACAGAATCTTTATGATTTAAATCAGTTTGAAACTAAAAATAATCGTTAAACTTTTACTAGAGCTGTGTAAACATAGAGACCAACAAGCCCAAGTATTGCAGGTAATTTGCCAAATCGATCGCATGATTAACAATTCGACAAAAATCATACCCACAGTGTGACTGCCTCGAAAAAAATTTCAACCAGGTAAAAGAAGGTTGAGACAAATTTTCCATTTGAGACCGGACCTGTATATGTCTAAACAGTGAAGCCAAATTTGTACGGCCATAAGATACAACCTGCAACTATGGATCTCCGGAAGTAGAGAAACATGAATTTGATTAGTCCGTCCATAAACTCTTTATCCAGCATTCACTTTCCAATAGATTCTTAAGTTTCTGGTCAACGCAATTTTTTCTGCCTGCTGATAGGAGTTTTCTTGACCAACTTTTTTCCTCATACAGCAAATCGCCACCAACAGTGGTTAATAGATACTACACATAAGAAATTTTAATTCTTTGTGTAAAGAAACGGACAATTCATTATCACAGGACAGGAACTCCGATGTTACTTAGTTAGGTAAACTATTAACTGGACTGCCGCCATACATTAGTGACCAACAGAAACATGCGTGCGCTCTGGTATCTGTCGGTTCCGTTGGGAGTTCTCTTTACGGCCTCATGTTATCGTACTCCTTTAGGAACGCGAAAAATAAATATAAACTCTTACTTTATTGAAACAGATTTCATAAACCATTCGAAATTCATTATTAAACACCAATCTGTTGTCTCAGTTCGATTTCTGGAAATATTATATACTACGTGGACTACTCATGGAAAAGTGATGAGTGAATCAGACATCCTATGCCACTGACGTTCACGAATATATGCCATTCTGAGTTGAACGCATATCATCACAGCTGATTAATTGGCTCTATAATAGACGTGGAAATTTCATATGGGCAGGAACAAACCTCGTCACAAAATGGGTAAGACTTAATTGTTCCATCGACCAAAGGGGGTTAGCAATAAAATTGCCGCAAATCGTATACTAGAAGGTATTCTTATGGGTTCACGACAAATGGACCTGCACAAGTTTTGTGTTCACGTTGGAGCAATTAAGCCGATAAGTACCACACTGATTGTGACACAAGGACATAATTTGACAATGATGAGCAGATAATGCCACTTGACTTAGATGAACTTTGCATTTGGTTTTATGGTAAATTCGTGTGGTGATCAGCACAGGACCAGATTACGACAAACGATTCAGCAGACCGAAATGTGGTTGCTTGTTGCACACATTCCAATAGTGTTTGGAAGTGAGTTGAAAATTAATTGCTTGAACTCATCTTAAGTAGGAATGTTTTCACACACATGCACACACACGCACACACACGCACAGAAGTGAACAGTTGAATTTCCATGGACAAGAATATTTATGCTTTTCCATACTAAGTTATTATTGTTTTGAATACTAATCGTGTTAATTACTTATTCATCACATACAAGTAAGCAGTGCGCCTAATTACTTCGGCCTCAGATATGACAATGTATCACGATCAACATGCAAGTAAAAGATGGACTTGTTGCTGGTCACAATAAAGTATTAGGCTCCCGCAGAAAATAGCTTAACCCCTCCAAGTCAGTTCGTATTTCCTGCCCATCACTAAAATTTTATGATCTTTATCACAATCGTTCCGGTACTTAATTGGCTAGATTCTTCTTGTATGACCAGAAAACTTGCGCAAACTTCATGGTGAATTAAAGTACGCCTATTCGTCATGATCCCACACAGATACTTTCGGGTGCTTATATTTTGAAAGGCGATCACAGGAAGAGTCTACTAGAGATTCCGTCTTGTCCAAATTTGACTCAGTTGTCCTTCAACTGGTCTTGTGGGACGCTGCTAAGGATGCAGCATTGTGCGCCCATGCTGCAGCTTGCTATTTACGGTAAACCGTGACTCAGTCGTTCTGACCATTTGCTGCTAATCTGATGAAAACGGGAAGTTTTGGAACGTTGTCCTTTATGGTTCTGATTTTTTTGTAATTTCGTTGCTTTCAGCTAGAATCTTCTGTGGATAGTTGTTATCTCGGTATGCTGGTGAAATAAATTAAAGACAGCGGCTGAGGGCACCTGTAAAACAAGTCCTTTTTGCACTTGTACATAAGGTTTTGCACTAAAGCTTTTTGACAAAAGCTTCTGAATTTCGTGCCATTTTGAGATTCACAAAATTAGCTGAGGACCGTGCTACAGGTTCTGTGTCAAATTTTTTGTTTGGGTGCCCGCTGTTGACAGTTTCCGGCATGCTACGTCCACCTGTTTTACATCCGTTCATGACAAACGTAATGTCCACAAAATGTCTGTGCAAGGGAGTCCGTCGTATGGATTTATGTAATTTTCCTCCTAGATAGCTCACAAAATTTTCTCTAATCTTTTTTATTTCCTTTATCAATGAAATAACAATTGTACGTTAATTCTAGGAACTGTACGTCATTGGTGCATAAAACTAGGACCTCGCTAAGATGAAAATTTGACATGTTTAGGTATTCGGCATTTATGCATACGACGCCAACTGTCGCTTCATAGAACAGCACATACCAGACAAACATTCCTGTTCATTATTTTGTTCGCAAATTTGAAGAAAATTTTCAGACAGTGCATTGAAACCAAAGTCGGATTGAATGGAACAGTTGGTCTGCCCAATGTGGTAGGTTTTGGTATCTCACTCACAGAAAGTTTAGAACTACTTTCCTTTTTTGTTTGTGGGTTTTGCGCAAACTACACATTACAGGTACACACGAGACACCGGAAAGGAGTTAGGCGAGGATGGATGCATGCATAAAATCAATTAATAAGCAAGCCGGAGTTAGAGATTCATTTAATTCATTTGTGGGTCTTAGCAAGGCTCTGCATGGTCATTCATGACTGAAGTCAAATAACATTGTCCGGCAGAAAGTTTTAAGCCATCCTAGACAAAGTTGGTCTGTTCGTTGACAGCCGGCATTTTAGAACTGCTTCTAGCTGAGGCTACCCTATAAGATTCTATCGCACATTGTAAATTCCGGTGACTAATTCTCGATTCATCTATATTTAACGATTTCAAAAACGGTAAGACCTTTTGATCAAATATTTTTATCACAATGGGAAGGTAGTGCGAGATAGTTGAAATCATTGAGAAAACACAAGTTGGCGAACAAGCTCGTTTTCAGTGATTCGTACTCATGCCATCACATCACTATATATATCTTGACAAAATATTTTCACTATAGGAAGGATTGGATTAGTCATTTACAAATATGGGTGGGGAAGGGATTTGTGGTGTTAATTGTTTTGTTGTCTAGGGTTTGTATTGGGACGGGTGGTGGGCCAAGGGAGTTGAAGCGCAACCACAAATTGTTTTTGAGAACAAAGTGGAGGACTGTGAAGACGGATTGCGACAGCTTCCGCAGTGCCCAAGAGGCGACACTTTGCCAACCTGGATTGTTGACCTCTGACCTTATACAGGGTCCGGAAAGTTTGCGTCACATTCACGGTGTGATTAGTCTGTGCTAGATGTGAAACCACTGCGCTATTCAGCGACTTAACTGTTCCAGTGCCTAACCATGCCGGGTGGTGCTCACCGATAAGTCCAGACGAACGCCTGGTCGTGCAGCCGATGTACATTGTCCCACAGGAACATGTGAATGAATAGATACAAACGAGGCTGCAGAATCAGGGACTTTGTCTTTCAACCATAATGACACTACGGGGCGGGATTTGAACAGGATACGAAGCTTGGCTGCGTAGAATGTCTTATTGATAGCACTAGTCAGTCTTCGTCGTGCTATTTCTGC
>LUCM01003052.1:152211-271025 GCA_008360955.1 Fasciolopsis buskii | reverse complement strand
AGGTTAATCCAGAAGCGCATGTGTTGATGACACGATACTTGTTACAGGATCCCATAACATTCAGTGAGTTATACGCGAACCCTGCATCATTGGTTCACATTTGTCACTTTAATTAGATAACGTTGTTGAGTTTATCTCTGTGCCTAATCTGTGTGTGCCTACTCCTAGAGTGACAGAATGACTTTTAGAAGGTGTGATTCTCATCAAGGTCGAGTTTTATGCTCCGTCATCACATAATGAAAAGCAAGCATTTGAAATAGACTTTGGGTAACATTGCTACCAATATCATGGCGCTAGACATAAACGAGTGGGTTATTAAAAGGCCAGAAACATAAAGACAGAAAGTTAAGAGAACTGCAGAAATAATGCGACATCATGTTATCTAAAGTCCAGGATAAGTGTTGCAGGGCATAGTTATCCGACACAGGGATGCGCTTATTGTACAAAAACATGCGAAGCACATTCTTGAATGACAAATCTAAATTTTGCCAAAAATGGCGATGTAAGATGATAGACGCCATATAGCGAAAAACTCGTCATGTATGTATCTTGAGCACGACTATGACAGAGATAGATAGATCTGGCGACATTCGAACGAATTCGGCCTACGGGAATACTATTCGAGATTGTAGCCTACCCAATTACATAAATGGCTGGGGAAATATACTATGAGGCTATTCTCGACTGTGCAATGAGCATACATGCTGTGGCAATGGTTAGCTAGGTTACTGAACCCCTGGCTCAGACAGAAGGTAGCAAAACCATGTGCTTAAAGACACATTTTGGCGCTATCCTTCCGTAAAAAATCACGTAAATTGAAAGGTACGAAGCGGAGTGCTTTTCTTTAACGTCAGGCCCTGGTTTACACTGTTGCGATACGTGGAGCGTCGCTACCTCTGTGGAATAATCCGGGAGACAGCTTAGCACATGTTTCCAAGATAGATTACACTATTGTTCTTAGTACCTACAACGTCCAATTAAATCACAGATCCTCTTGGGGGCAGAAATAGCACGACGAAGACTGACTAGTGCTATCAATAAGACATTCTACGCAGCCAAGCTTCGTATCCTGTTCAAATCCCACCCTGTAGTGTCATTATGGTTGAAAGACAAAGTCCCTGATTCTGCAGCCTCGTTTTGTATCTATAGTTGAAATCATTAGGTCTCTTGATGACTGTTCTACTTTTGCTTGATAAGCTTCTAAAGTCAACTAGATGCAACGAAAAACGCAGATATTATCTGACATTCTGTAAACCGGGAACTGTCTGCAGATGACAGCATTTATCAAACTACTTTTACGTTTTGACGGATTCATTTCATGATTGAAATATCACATTGATCCGTGCTGCCATGCGTGCACATACCTTAACTATTTGAGATGCCCACTGATGAATTCAGTTTACGACCACATCAAAACTGTTTGTCAAAAAAATAGAAATTTGTAAGCCCGTTTAACGTTGATCCGAGGCAAGTTCACCGTAACAACGGATGTTTCTTAAAAAAATCAACAAACAGAACTGCTGAAGTCAAATTCAATGGACTTCAATTTCTGTTTGGAACAAGTGTTTCCAGTCAAATCGGCAGTTTCATTATGTTCAAATAGAGACAACTATTCGAACTAGAAGAGTAGCCCGTCGTCCCTGTGATCACTAAAGTAGTGTATGCAGAGGAGAAGACCAACTTTGGACGAACATGTTCTGTATGTTATTGGGAGAAGTTTCCTTTGAAATTTTCACTTCACCGAAGTTAAATAAGCGATTTGAAGTAGTGACTTCATGATGTTTGTCTTTTGAGAAATGTTGTTTATTATTCCTCTGATATAGTTGACTAACTTCGTAACAGACCGAGTTTGCTACCTTTCCCGCTATCTACAGGACTGTTCACCTTTTCGAAGGCCGTCTGGAACAAAGCATAAAACATGAGTGAACTTTTGAGTCATGCCAAACGGTTAAGTGAAACGTTTACGCATTATCATAGACGCACCACTGGTAATGATTATGTTGTTCACCCCAATCTTTAAGTTAGAATTCACCAAAAATTCCCAGCGTAGCAACTTGGAATCCTCCAACTGAATGGGTAATACCCAATAATTAGGAAATGGAAGCCGAGGAAGGTAATGTCCTTTGGAATCTTGGTCGCCATAAGGAATATCAAAGCTCTATTGTTTGTGACCAGAAAGATTACATATGGTCTTTGTTAACAATAAAGGTCTATTTTTGACCCTGGTGGTTGAACAGTATGTTTCACACGTGAGGATTTCTGTAAGTGAATGTAAGCCGCTTTCAGCATTTGCCCTTGCTGGCAGTGCCTGTGTTGTTCACCTGCAATCTGGACTACTTCGGCAACCACTTGTTATGTGATCCATCTTGTCACAGGAAAAGTATTCATCTGGTAGGTGAGAAAATGAATGGCATATATGCAAAGAACCATATAAACTGCGATTTTGAGGTTGAAGTATTTAAGAATCGAATTTTTATTTTCCTGTTGTATTCTTCTCATATTTTTCTGATAAAGGCTTCTTGTGCTCCTCGACTCCTCCTTCTTGTTAGACCGTTGAATTACATTCAGTCGGTTGATGAGCCAATTATAGGATTTAATAACCAGTTATCAAAATGTTTATGGTTTCGCAAGATGATTTATCCCACACTGTTCAGATCAAAAAGCGGTCCTTGGTAAAATCGAAAATTAGTGTCCGACAATATGAAACGTGACCACGCTTGATGTTAGACGCAAATACTGGCAGTTTCAAGACTACTCCGTCAGTGGAACCGTTATATCATCGATGTAATGTACTCCAATGACTACCTCATTTACGTGATATGACATTTGTCTCGCAGCGACAAATGAATTTGCTTCTTGTACCATTTTTACTATACAATATTTTTGACAGTTTCAAGGCATGGTTTTTTTAAGTGTGTACTGAAGTGCACTGAAAAATGCCCTTGGAAATGTCACCATTGAATGGTTTTTCTTCCGCAACGCCAATATGCATTAACTTGTTTCCAGTTATGTGATGGACAAATGTCTTATTATCATCATCATTTTGTTGCATATTCTTGCCTTGCAATTCAAGGATTCGCTGGCAAAAAGAAACCCAGCCGGAGTCAGGGAACACAAGTCAGCTTTACTAAATGCATTAATGGGTTACTGAACGGAGGATACCAGTAAACTTGATAATGCAAGCAAGCCTACTTGCAGTGCCAAAGCAAACAGCGAAACTTCAAGCCAGTTGCTAAGACGTCCAGCGTAAAGAGACCACGTAGGTTTATGCAGTACACCGACCGATGGGATCAAAGCATCACTGAGAATAGAGCAACACAGACAGGCAGCACGGTTATGATCTCGGGCTTTTAAACGGATTCCGGCCGCGTTCCTTCTGGGATATTGTCGTGACTTGGTAGGTAACAATGAGTTCTATCACAGTGCAAGTTTGGATTCAGAGATTGGGACTGGTTTGGTGAAAGCTAATGCCGGCTTATCACACAAACGTGAATCTCATCGTCCTTCGTTATTCCGACAGGTGACGTGGGCAAGCCAGGACATAAGTGAAAAGAAAAATGAATCGAGGATGAAGAATGAAATTCCGCCAGTCGAAATTATTATTGGCCGATGGTATAATTATGCATCCGTATAACAACAACTGCAGATTCGCTATTAATACTGTGTGAACGGCCCTTAGATTTTTGAATGTAGAGCTGGCAAGATACAATAGCCATTTCCCAAAGTGACAGACATGAATCTGCATTAATATTATTAGACTAATACATATCATTCGAGGCGATATCCGCGGTATATCTCTTATAATAAACCGAACGAATTACTCAACCAGAATGGTAGGAATGTACAGAAGGATAGCATGAAACTGATTCTGTGCATTCCCGTATATAACCTAGAAGTACCTAAATCATGACGACATTGTTTGTTGATGTATTCGAAAAGATGCACCGAGTACTAGTTCTCCCTGAATGCTTTTGCAGCATAACGGTTGGTTCACGTATTCAAGGCACCCGCATTGAGGCTTCCGAACATATACATGCCTGTAGCGAAGTACGGGATGAAATGTAGCCATCATTATCGTTTTTGAAAAAAGAATCTAAGTGGGAGGTGAGGCCATGGCAGTTTGACCGAAATTGCGCCTGAGTTTGACAGAGCTACCTCGTTAACTGCCGATGGTTACGCGACTGTGAACCGTGCTAGAGAATTCGTAATCCGTGAACACACATGGATCCAATTTGATTGTGCAAGACTGCGGGGAGCACAGGGCGAAATCCAATCGGGAATACGTTATCTCATTGGTTACGAGGTGCCAACCGACATTGACGGGTGACTGGAAGGCATGCGTATGGATATACAAACTGAGGCTAAATCGTGAGTTGTGCTAACCAATCAGGACTGGTCTGAAATCGACAGCAAACCGCGTAAACTAACTCAGGTGGACTGTTAAGTGTAGTGTGCCAATCAAGAGGTGGCCCTGAAATTTGTGTAGTAATGGCAGTCATACGGGATCAAAAGTACAAACCTGCATTTTTTATAGATCCGCAGTTTTCAATTAGTAAAAAAATTGTATATCAGGTAAACCTCGGTTGTTCTCGTCTGAGTTAACTGAGGCGAACGACGTCGATCTATGGAGAAGATTGACTGACTGCAAATGAGATTTTGGAGCAATGATTAGGCGTTTACCGACATGAAGATACAGAAGTTATTCAACGGAACGTAATATTCGATTTCGTCAGCTATGTGAACTGAAAATGTACTCTGTTATCTATTTCACTCAATCTAAATAAGACCGAATAAGTTTTATTGATTGGAAAATGCGACAGCTGCTGCTACTTACTGCATGTTATTAGAATTCACCAAATGTCGGCTGCTAACTGTTTACCGTCGGTAGTGAAAATATAAAGTAATTAGCAATGTCCCCTTCAAACAAGCGTACTATAATGTATCACTAAACTCTGCAACCGTCCAGGGTTGAGAGTCATTCCATCCATCCTAACAATGACTGCACTGTGTTGGCAAATGAGGCTCACCCTGAACTATTCTAGCAACAGCCTGGATAATTCGACCCTCTGTTAAACGTAACCCTTGGGTCATTTGGGATACCTCAGAAGAAAGAGGATTTTACGAACTACGTTCATACAAAAGGAATGCTTGTAATCCATAGATAATCGATAGATGGATCGTCATTCCAAAACTGACGTAATCAAGTGGCGACAATCTAGTTTGACTTCTGAAAGGTGTGACGTATCATGGCAAAGCGTCATCTGCAAAACGGCGCGTCACATTATATTCGTGGATTATACTGCACTACGTGTACTTCCTGCAACTGCAGTGCCCAGAAGGACGTCTTCTGTATTTGAGCCGGATGGGCGCATTTAAACTACGCTCATTCATTGTGCGCTGTGGATTGCCGTGCTCTTCGTCTGATATTCGACCATGATATCCTCGAAAAACGCATCAATGTCTGTTAGCTGTTTTCGTCCCAATTTCTCACCCATCCTAAAGGATGTTGATAGTACATGCTGGACGACACGCTCCAGTATTGTTCAAATAGATTTTGTCAGAATGTAAATTGATGAAATCTGTCAATTTTCAGTTGGAGTACAAACTACGGAACTCCGGCGATAGCAGCGCTTATCACCAGTTTGTTCAAGACTGAATGCAGCCCGATGAGGCCGTGAATACTACCGTGAACTTTGAGTGCAACTTTGGTCCTCCGGATCCCAGTCACTTAAGGAAAGATGTCAGTAGACACATCTCCATTGATTGACTTCGAAGATGAACATTCATCCAAGGTACGGCCATCTGGTGTACACGAGGACATTGTCTTAACATCTGCGTATCATTGAGATCGGGATCAGTTGACGCACTCTACATCGAACAGAAAACGCAGGATCAGTCCAGTGAAAATTTCGGTCTTTTTATCCCACAGAATCCAGGGCACGCGAAGAGTAGACCCCAAAATGCTGGCAATCGAATTCTGGTGTTTTTCCCCATTTGATTTTCATCGTCGTTCTCCGGACTATCAGACATCTTCTGTTATCCCGAAGAAGCTACCAGCCCGTTTTTGGCCCCCACAGCCTTTATTTAGCTCCCACTGCTACGTCTTTCAGCTGCGCACTTTCCAACTAAGCTGTAACAAAACTGGAATCTTTCGATGCTTGAGCCAGTCATTAAAGCATAAAGAGGAAGCAACGAAGCAGATCCACTTTCAGCTGCGACTAAAAATGATTCATTTATGATTCATTTGTAAGAATACAGACCGAAGAGATGTTGGTATCATTCAACTTCTGGCAATCCGGGTGTGGAGGAATTGGTAGGCGAAAACCCTTTGGATCCAACCGAGAAGAACAACAGGGTCCCGTGAATCGGGATAGTGCATCGTCCAGAACTTCGATGTAATGTATTGTCTAGAATTTTGCGCACAGAATTGACGTCGCATTTCAAACAAAAAAGTGAGGGTGAAAATGAAATAGGAAAATTCTACACTCAGTACCCAGTACAAATGTGAAAATCACCCCATCGAGGAATGATCTGAGAATATTGTGATAGGTGGCGGCTCAGGAATTCGGCTAAAACACGGTCACAGTTTGTCAAAATGCGTGCTAAATATGGAACAGTGGAGTTCCTATTGACATTGATTTTCGATGGTATGGAACGAAAAGCGGATCTTGTTGAGACATAAGAGTGGACTTTGAAAGACCGTTGTGCAGAGAATGTGTGGGATCTGAAAGTATTTTGCGAGCAAATCTCTCACATGCTGATAAGTGCTGATCACACAGATTGAGGGGCAACTCACTCAGTGGAATGAAAGACAAACAGCTAATAATTAACAACACCCTGCGAAGAATTTTCAAATATTTTCCAAGTAAACCTGGAAAAATAACACGAGAACAGTAAAGAGGGATTGGGAGAACATATTGGTATACAAATCGGGGTATGGTGCTTTGTTCTATTTTGTAGTGTCGAAGCTTCCTGATTTGAAATGACGACCGTCGGAGACTCTTTACACAGGTAGAAATGTGAGAAGTCCAAAGGACGTAAGGAGTGCATCGAAAAATCGATGCGCCATGTATTTGTTTTAATTGTGAGCGATATAATGTTAATAACACAGCGTTGTTGGTAGATGTAATGTGCCAACGCTTCGACTACCGTGGGTAGTCTTTCTCAAGACAAGCTTTACAATCAAATGGCTGAGGGAACGTTCACGTGCCAATTGATGTTTAGTTATCTGTGCGTGTTTGTGAATGTGTGCACTTTGAACTATGGGTCGTGTGAGAGGATAGTTGTCCTTCACGTCATGTGTCGCCTTGGTGGTGGGGTCGACTAGCGTGATGACCTCTGGAATGTTTGTTTCTCAAAGGTGTTAGGGCTGTCTAGATCTCTGAAATCTCTACTCCACTGTTCCGATTGAGGCATGCGGGGTGAGTGCTTATGGCCAGAGCCTCGACGAATTTACGTTTAGCGCAGGTTGTAAAGTTCACTTCATTTTTATTATTAATCGACCCTACATATGTCACAGCGTCCATAATGTACCTGTTAGATTTATAAGTAAACTGAAACGGGTCGTCAGTACGATATATAGAAGAAAGCAAGGGCTTAAGTGTAGCAAGTTCCGTCAGTTTAGATTTCTTTGGGGGGAGAGAGCTTGAATCCTTATGTCTTCCTGATATGACGCAACGGCATCAAGACTGGCAGTTGCATAATTGAGAGCATGCTGGAAGTTTGCAGATGGCACAAGCAAACCAACAAAAGAAAACTGTTTTTGCAAGACCAAACAGAGAATTCGTGTCTCGATAAACTTGATCCACTCTCAGACGGCATTAGTAAATAGGCATCTTTCAGGTCGCTTGTAAATACCTTTGAACCGACGAATCAATAAAGAACGTAGTCTGGCTCTTTATTGCTGTATGTTTGGCGTATCAGCTTGTTTAAAATCATCCGATATTTGTCATCTGCCTTCGGTGGAACTAATTTAAGTGCCACACAGCTTGAGGTTGCAACGGGTATAACCAGTCCCTGTTTGCACAGAATTTGCATAACTTGACAGACTTATTCATGTAAGTCTGAACAATACAGGATCAGCAGATCTTCCACTTTGAGGGGGATATACCCTTTCCACCAGTATGTTCGGAGTAATTAAGAATAAGCTTGTGAATCTCAAATACACTTTAATTAGCTGTAGCCAGAAAAATGTTTGCACGTAGTTTCCGGAGAACATTCTCTCTATGTATGGCTGGGCCAGAATCTCAAGTCGGGACTTCACAGTCGACTAAACCAGAATCGCGCAAAAAATTAGGATTCAGTCAGGGCCCAAAAATAGGCAAATAGTAATCCCTAACATCACAAGTAGTTTTACACGTTGGTCAGATATGAGTTCCAAGATGATAGAACAAAGAATCAGCCTCGGAGATAGCGCACTCAGCACTTTCTGTATCAACAATAACCATCCAACTTCGATGTCGTTTTCAGCAGGTGAGGCAACTTATGTGATAACTGTTAATGACCTGGTTCTTCGTTTCTTCGGTTACAAGTTAATACTTGCAATACGACACTCTTGGAGTGAAAAATATACGAATTCGGATTATATTCAGTTCTCCCTACAGTTGAATATTTTCTTTCTTTCTTTCGGGTAACCGAGGAAACCTTTATACATTTCTGTATTAATGAAATCCTTGTCTCAAGACGACCAATCTTACCGCGAGAACAACATTTTGTTTGGAGCTGTAAACTGAAATTCGGGGTGTGATTGGCCACATGAAACGCTTTTACCGAGCTCTTTTTGGTCGCATTTACGAACAGTATCCATTAACTATGACTTGGCAGAATTTGTAAGTTAACTGCCTACAGTTATGTTTTGTAGAGTTTTTATTCGGATTCAAACTTTTGACCTCGACTAATCGAATCACATATTCAGTTGTCGATGTTGTTACTGACTTGACATCTTGACATCAGGCACAATCATTCTGTACGCTCTAAAAGGGCTAGTCTTGAAAAACAGCAACGTATGCTGAAGGTGTGAGACATTCCAATACTTAGACGGCTTCAGAGTTGATCATCCATCTGCTGGTTTTAGTTTCACGTTGCGGCTCAGGTCTGTAGTTCAAAGATAAAAATCTCCAACAGGCTGCTTTCCTCCATGTATCAACACACTGAATTTTGCTTTCTCAAAGGTAGAAAAATTTACAGTCAGGAATCGACACAAAAATAATGCCTCCAGCTTTTCTTATGAAAGCTTTACTAGAGGGGATGGTGTAGCCCGATTCCTTACTAACACATAATCCCCTTCCCAAAGGAATTACAGAGTAACGCGTCCCCTTCTTATCACTCAAGTTATTTTAAGTAAGAAGCTAAATTTTAAATTGTTCGAAGGGGTCTTCACATTCTACGCAGTGCAATTCGTATCTAGTGATTCCCAATCGGTCGAATGTGTCACGGAATTTACGTTAACGACGCCAAATATGGTACACTTTATGTCGGAATATAGGTGTCATGTGTAATCTAGTACGGAATTCGAATAAGAACACAGATCTGAAAATAGGTTTCACCTTGTGATCACAGAACTGTCGTGATAATATAAGCTATTTGTAATGCATACACATGCCTGGTTGGAATGATATCTCCGATGATAAAAAGAAAGATTTCAAGGTGACGCAGGTATTCACGGCTGCTTCAGAGGGTGCTCTTTTCCCTGCTTCTGTACGGACGTACATATTGACTCCCTCTATCGCGTCGGCCTCATTTGCCTCGTTAAACCAGTCAATGTTCTGATTTTCTCGATTTCGTGGATCACGTTTGGCGTTTAGTAAGTATATTTACTAAGGGCAAATGAATTAAGAAGAACGATTTCAGAAAATTTCTTCGTTTATTAGCTTTCAACTGTTCCCAGTGTAAATATTCCCAATTTTGCTGAGCCTCATAGTAAATCAGTCACTCGAACATCGATTTTTATGTTGTCTTCTTCGTCTGTATCTGTATAGGCCAGATAATTTTGTGGACGTATTCAGATTTCTCATATCTCCGTTCTGGTCAAATGGACCAGTTAAATACCGAAACCCAAAGCCCTTTAATTTGCTATTCTAAAATTGCGCTATCATTTTTTTCGTTGTCTTCTTGTCTGATATTTGGTTCCATTATGGCCTTCCTTCGCCGCTTCCATCGGTTGCAATTAATATTGTTTAAAAACCGGAACGTTCCTCAACATGGACGCGCGATCACGCGCTGTTGGACCTCAAATATGTTCTAATCCATCTGGCAGAGGCGATTGTGCTGGCCGACAGATAGCTCTTAAATGCACCACTCAGGCTAGGATGTCCATTGCGGCATTGTTGAATACCGAAATTCGTCCTCTGTTTACGAAAATGTCCGATCTGTCCCTTGCACTTTAATCACCGATTTACGTTCAAATGTGTCTCATCTGTATGAATGATTAGTGGGTGAACCCTGATATTGCCGATTCACTCGTGTCGATAGGCAGCTTCAGACTCTGTCGGCAGGGCAGAGTTCCGAACAAGAAGACTGGAGGCGGTGTGGCAACATACAGAAACTCCTGGTCCGGCAAGTCCGAATTTGTTTATATGTCCGAAATTGACTGTCTTGTTACAGTGTCATCCTAGGCTTTCTCGGCATTCATAGCGAACCTATATATTGCCCCTTTTAGCTTGCAACAAAATACCGCATCTTTTTTCCACTCTTCTCTAGCATTCATTGTTCGTCTGCTTGAGGATACTATGCATATTTTTGCAGGCGATTTTAATCATATATCTATCGTACCACTGACTGCGTTTGATTTGACTGACTGCGTTTCTCTCACCAGAGGCGGCTCCATTTTGGATAGGGTTATTACCAACCACCCTGATTTATTTTCCCTGAAACTGCGTGCTCCAATTTCAAGTAATGATCATTGTCTGATTCTGTTATGGCCCAAGATATACTCTAGGTCAGCCTTCCATTCGTTCAGGCAAACAAATCAAATCGGAGTTCGCCTCCGTAACTTTTCACGCAACAATCTTATTCCTCTTAAGAAATCCCCATGCTCAATGACAACGTTAAACTTTTCACAGAGATGACCCACGCAATCTTTGATATTTGTTGTCCCTAAAAACATTATTCGCATCAAATGGCCGTATGGCCGCCCAGAAACTGAAATCTCTAGGAAGACACAACGAGTGCTTCTACAAATCCCGCAATAACTCAGACGTGCGATATATTTTCACCCTAATAAAAGCCGAAATAAAGCGCATCGATGACTTTCGCCAGGCATCTCCTGAGCGGCAACAACAATCAATTGATGTGGCACGGCACTAGACCGTTGTGTGGGAAGAAGAGGGGATACGTGAAATGTTCTGTAGATGTCGACAGCATCAACCCTGCTTTCACCCATCACTCCAATTATACCCCAGTCATATTTGGTCAGGGTGATGATATGACAGTCACATGTTTTTGTAGAGAAGAGGTGCTCGACCTTCAGTACATAACGAAAATTGTCACAGGGGTTAGTCCTGACAGTCTGTCCTCATATCTTTTAATGCATGGTGTTGTGCCCTTGACGAATGCATTTACTTCTCTGATTAACTCATCAATAAGCTTGTCTTCTAACCCCGACTGCTGGAAACCCGTCAATATTATTCCCATCCCAAAATCTAGCAGTTCTACTGCTTTAGTGGAACAGTTCCGCTCAATCGTCTTGAAACCTGCTGCTTTCAAACTGACGGAGCTTGCTACACTTAAGCCCTTGCTTTCTTCTATATATCGTACTGACGACCCGTTTCAGTTTACTTATAAATCTAACAGGTACATTATGGACGCTGTGACATATGTAGGGTCGATTAATAATAAAAATGAAGTGAACTTTACAACCTGCGCTAAACGTAAATTCGTCGAGGCTCTGGCCATAAGCACTCACCCCGCATGCCTCAATCGGAACAGTGGAGTAGAGATTTCAGAGATCTAGACAGCCCTAACACCTTTGAGAAACAAACATTCCAGAGGTCATCACGCTAGTCGACCCCACCACCAAGGCGACACATGACGTGAAGGACAACTATCCTCTCACACGACCCATAGTTCAAAGTGCACACATTCACAAACACGCACAGATAACTAAACATCAATTGGCACGTGAACGTTCCCTCAGCCATTTGATTGTAAAGCTTGTCTTGAGAAAGACTACCCACGGTAGTCGAAGCGTTGGCACATTACATCTACCAACAACGCTGTGTTATTAACATTATATCGCTCACAATTAAAACAAATACATGGCGCATCGATTTTTCGATGCACTCCTTACGTCCTTTGGACTTCTCACATTTCTACCTGTGTAAAGAGTCTCCGACGGTCGTCATTTCAAATCAGGAAGCTTCGACACTACAAAATAGAACAAAGCACCATACCCCGATTTGTATACCAATATGTTCTCCCAATCCCTCTTTACTGTTCTCGTGTTATTTTTCCAGGTTTACTTGGAAAATATTTGAAAATTCTTCGCAGGGTGTTGTTAATTATTAGCTGTTTGTCTTTCATTCCACTGAGTGAGTTGCCCCTCAATCTGTGTGATCAGCACTTATCAGCATGTGAGAGATTTGCTCGCAAAATACTTTCAGATCCCACACATTCTCTGCACAACGGTCTTTCAAAGTCCACTCTTATGTCTCAACAAGATCCGCTTTTCGTTCCATACCATCGAAAATCAATGTCAATAGGAACTCCACTGTTCCATATTTAGCACGCATTTTGACAAACTGTGACCGTGTTTTAGCCGAATTCCTGAGCCGCCACCTATCACAATATTCTCAGATCATTCCTCGATGGGGTGATTTTCACATTTGTACTGGGTACTGAGTGTAGAATTTTCCTATTTCATTTTCACCCTCACTTTTTTGTTTGAAATGCGACGTCAATTCTGTGCGCAAAATTCTAGACAATACATTACATCGAAGTTCTGGACGATGCACTATCCCGATTCACGGGACCCTGTTGTTCTTCTCGGTTGGATCCAAAGGGTTTTCGCCTACCAATTCCTCCACACCCGGATTGCCAGAAGTTGAATGATACCAACATCTCTTCGGTCTGTATTCTTACAAATGAATCATAAATGAATCATTTTTAGTCGCAGCTGAAAGTGGATCTGCTTCGTTGCTTCCTCTTTATGCTTTAATGACTGGCTCAAGCATCGAAAGATTCCAGTTTTGTTACAGCTTAGTTGGAAAGTGCGCAGCTGAAAGACGTAGCAGTGGGAGCTAAATAAAGGCTGTGGGGGCCAAAAACGGGCTGGTAGCTTCTTCGGGATAACAGAAGATGTCTGATAGTCCGGAGAACGACGATGAAAATCAAATGGGGAAAAACACCAGAATTCGATTGCCAGCATTTTGGGGTCTACTCTTCGCGTGCCCTGGATTCTGTGGGATAAAAAGACCGAAATTTTCACTGGACTGATCCTGCGTTTTCTGTTCGATGTAGAGTGCGTCAACTGATCCCGATCTCAATGATACGCAGATGTTAAGACAATGTCCTCGTGTACACCAGATGGCCGTACCTTGGATGAATGTTCATCTTCGAAGTCAATCAATGGAGATGTGTCTACTGACATCTTTCCTTAAGTGACTGGGATCCGGAGGACCAAAGTTGCACTCAAAGTTCACGGTAGTATTCACGGCCTCATCGGGCTGCATTCAGTCTTGAACAAACTGGTGATAAGCGCTGCTATCGCCGGAGTTCCGTAGTTTGTACTCCAACTGAAAATTGACAGATTTCATCAATTTACATTCTGACAAAATCTATTTGAACAATACTGGAGCGTGTCGTCCAGCATGTACTATCAACATCCTTTAGGATGGGTGAGAAATTGGGACGAAAACAGCTAACAGACATTGATGCGTTTTTCGAGGATATCATGGTCGAATATCAGACGAAGAGCACGGCAATCCACAGCGCACAATGAATGAGCGTAGTTTAAATGCGCCCATCCGGCTCAAATACAGAAGACGTCCTTCTGGGCACTGCAGTTGCAGGAAGTACACGTAGTGCAGTATAATCCACGAATATAATGTGACGCGCCGTTTTGCAGATGACGCTTTGCCATGATACGTCACACCTTTCAGAAGTCAAACTAGATTGTCGCCACTTGATTACGTCAGTTTTGGAATGACGATCCATCTATCGATTATCTATGGATTACAAGCATTCCTTTTGTATGAACGTAGTTCGTAAAATCCTCTTTCTTCTGAGGTATCCCAAATGACCCAAGGGTTACGTTTAACAGAGGGTCGAATTATCCAGGCTGTTGCTAGAATAGTTCAGGGTGAGCCTCATTATACTCTAGCTCCTTCGTCTGGATCACTAGGGTAACTCTATCCTGATCACAATTGCAAAGTAGGTAGGATTCCACAATACATTTAAGCTGTTGTGGTAAAAACGCAAACGGGGATGGAAATCCACACATCTGCTGAATAACTGCAATAAAGCCGTCTTATCGTAATCACCTAGCGTAACATACCACCTTGCCCTAATATTGGCAACAGGTTAAGTTACCCTGCTTTACCACGTTGCTCACTCCATTTTGTAGCTGTCCATGATATCTTGGTTATTTCCATTGCCTTATTGCTGAATATACGAAGAATTCTCTTGACACTAGTTAACTCCAACTCAGTCTGAGCCAACTGGCCGACGTAAAACACCTTAACTTTTCTGATTGGCATGTAAGATTCTAATAGCCTGCAACCAGTAAAACCAAGGTATCGTCTTAGCCCTGTTCTGTGGACGCATGTGATCACTAGCCCATTAGGCCACTATTATTAGGCATTGTTGGCGCAATTTCATATCTTTTTCTCCCGCTTCCGTATCCATCAGTCCCCGCTTCCGTATCCATCAGTCCCCGCTTCCGTATCCATCAGTCCCCGCTTCTACTGCTGCACTCATTTTAAAACTCAGCTGCAACATCTCAAGACTGCCACCGTTCTCTCGATTTGGATTCCAGGTACACGCACTCACAGTGTTCTGCACCAGGAGTCCACTATTCAGGTTGTAACTGGCACCCGGAATGTTTCGTCAGTCCGCTAAAGCAATTTAGCGTAACAGCAGCATCCATGACCCCAATTTGAATGAATATGATCTACTTTTCAGACCGTCCTGAAGTAGAACAATGACGTAAATCTACATGGCCCACCAACGACAACTAGCATTCGTCGCTGCAAGTCTGTTAGGAACTAGGGCCTGCGTCATGTGGGTCCCAATGACAATCTGCAGTTAGCAGACAAATCATCTCGGCTACAGGACTTGATCGATTGGTCTGCCTGACCATGGCTGACAAGCCCATCCGATTAACGGTGAGTATCTACGAGACCGCCCACATGTAAACCCCGCCGTTCGGATGTCACCGTAACCCCGGATATCCCCTCAGCCCCCTCACGGGTAGTTATGTTTCCCTCTAGCCGTCAGAGCATTGAACCCACACTAAAAGGAGCGGAAAGATCTATCTTCATTTCATACTGGATTAAAAGCGTTAGATATTTTATTTCATTTATTCCCTACTATTATTTGTTTTCCTCCTCGCCTTTGTTAAGTTTTCTCTCTCCTCATCCGCAAACAATAGTTCACCATGATTTACGTTGTTGTTCTGCTGTTCTTCACACTTCCAAACGGTTTTGCACATTATCTTGGCTGCAGAAACCACCGTACAATGCATGAACCCTCGTTTCTGTTCCCATTTTAAAGTTACTCATCTGTTGTCCTTCTCCGTCCCTTCTTCCAGCCTCTTTGGATAGGTTTGGCAATTTTTTATCCATAACTTTTAATTTCGCTGACCTTTCTTCCGTTGACATGGCATAAACCTGTTAAATTCTGGACACGTTGACCGCTGTCCTCCAACCAAATTTTGCGCCTGCGACGCGAGCCGTTGGAGTATTTAAATGCTGAAATCCATGGTGAACACGATCTATGCTAATCTCCTGGACACCATGTTTGGTCTTCAATGGTCCGACGTTTTGCTCTCACCTTTGAACCTTAATGTTCCATGAGTCGTGTAATATCATTGTAACGTTTTGCCATGCAGTCAAGCATATATCTCCATTTTTTCGAGAAATAAGTGCCCATGCCGCCAAATGTGGTCACCTGGTGTCAGTGCAATATCTTCGCACGTATAATGTGACATTCATAAGCATTCTGACTGTCGAAGACGTTCGTCTCCAGAAAGTTTCTGTTCATTTTTCTGGACTTCCCTCAGTATTTGAAATAACTACCGAGCCAGTCCACAGCTTATTCTTGGATATAATTCCAAAAAGGAACCTTCGCAGTGCTAAGGCGAGCTAAACAGATCTCTTTGCTACTACGCTTTACAAACTTCTTGCCCACGTAGTCTTTTCTCCCTCCGCCTTTCCCAAATAATTGCTCGCGTCGCGCGCTGTCCACAATACAATCATGAAGAAAATACTCCGCAACCAAAATGAAAATTTTCGCAGCACTCACCATGCCGTCTGCACGAGGACCTCCCGAACGGCCGTAACAAGCGGTACATCGGGCAATAAAATCCGTCACGGGGTTACTTTTTTGGTGACTTTCGTCGATATGCAAGGCGTACCCAACAGGAAGGCCACTGACCTTGAAAAAAGACCGTCGCTCATCAAAATTACGTCCAGTCCATGGAAGATATCGTATCAACGTTGTCTCCAGGTATCCTGGAGAATGCAAAGAACCCTAGTCCTCGAAATCTTGACATAACATGTCGTTATCTGGATTCTCTTGCCACGGAACTTAGCAAGCGAGTTGCTGTCGATAACAGTGCAATAATGGTTAACTTTCAAAATGGCCTGCTCCTAGAAGGAGTTATGTCTCGCAAACTGGATGGGTGCAACATTTTCCGACATCCTGCATCGGACTGCGGAAAAACCCCGACAACATGAGTGTCCTTTTCTTTCGATTTCTTGGAGAGCTGGAAGCGAAACGGTGTATCAGCAATTTGCAAATAATTGGCTAAGTTACGCCATTTAACAATTTCATAATCTTTGTCAACAGGTCACCAATATCAAAGGAAGCAAATCAGAGCTCAAAAATTCCATCGGTGACAACCATCCACGTGGAATCAAAGCACCCATATGCTTTCCTACCAGGAAGTTCCTTGGATAATATGTCCTCGTTAGATGCTAAGACCAGATGCAGAACAAAACACAACAGTCGACTTAAATGCACCCAAATCCATTTTCCCATTCTATTCACCCAGCGAAAGACTACATACTGCATCTCCGGTAATCGCTTCCATTTCTGAAAGTAGGGTTGGCGATAACGAAAATGGTGATATCTCGTGCCATCACATAAACGACCCTAAGACTTTTTCCTTTGCGTCTATATAAAGAATGTGCAATATCAAATTCTTTGTAAGATCTCGCTGTCTGGGAATTTCGTCATGAATATTACGGAAAAATGAGTCCAAGAACAGCTCCAGGTCGTGTTTATGTACGTGGCCGCTCCACAACATTGATGTGGAGATGAGGAAAGGAAGTGCTGAGGGTTGCTCGCACCCAGATAGAACCAAAACAGCCCTCGGAGCATGAACAATGGATCAGAGTACTATGCGGTGGGTTTTTAATCTTTTGGTTGTTACTACGGAATAGGCAATAGCACAGTGTCTCCTGACTCAGAAGTAAGGTGTGGAGAATTATTGGGTGCAAGCGTGGTATGTGCTAGCAAGGCGACAGATATCTCGGGCAGTTTTAACGGGTAAAACAGCTTTGTGTGTCACTGGGTGATTGTAGTGACGAGAAAATAGAGGGTGAGACTGAGGACGTCTCCGCATCAACTAACGGTTGATTCCTGTTTAAATGATCCAGCACAGGACACCCGTAAATTAAATCCTTTTGTACAGCAATAATATGTATTTTCAGTTTTCAACGCAGAAACCCTGGTGCAAACACAAAACAGTGACGCGAACTTTAGAGGTCAGTTATACTTGGGAATTAAACCTTTGCTGCAAGCAAAATTGGTTCCTGCGAAATCCGCAATTTCTGTCATGCGTCAAGGGGCGTTGCAAATGCATTTACCAATGGAGGCAACCAGAACCCATATTACGAACGTGTAGTGCGCTGCACTTAGAAATATATTATTTTTTATGGCCAAGTTTCTCCTAAACGTACGGGCATTGACATTCGGTGAAGGCACGAGAGTTTGCGGGTTGGTAATGGGTAAGTTCAAGATTGTATTGCTTCCAACCTGTAGATGTTGTTCGATGTGCAGGCTACCCAGGAGCCACCGTACAAACAGTGCGAGAAAAGATGAGGCCATGCGTCCAACGCTGCAGGTACTCCGCTCAAGACGACATCAGAAGCTCAAGCAGCATTGGAGCTCAGTTTTCCGTGACACCGATGAGGCGCCTGCCAGGTGTTTTTAAAGTTATCTTCATTAAGAAATGAGATATGCATTCAGACTGAAAACAATGAAGACATATATCGGTCGATTTTACATATATATACCCCGCGGCTTTACTTCCATAGTCACATAACGTTTGCCAATGTGAATTTATATTCCCACCATAAATACCTTCCATCAATTATATCTAAATAATCATGCCTTTTCCCGTTTTCTTTTTCAGATTGAACAAGATTTCCAGGAGAATTTTTCGCCAACGACCGGCCAAAAATTTAGCTGCAACCGAACAAATCCACATTCATTGTACATTGTATTTCCGAAGATTGCTACTAAAAGATGCATAAATATGCCGAGGATTTTTGTTTCTTCCTGACGGGTCCAGTTAAGCGCGTGATGCGCCAAAAACGGCAAAAGTGCGGGTCCGAACGCTACAACGTACATTAGTTGCGGAATTTAAGTTCGTCTCAGGCATTCCGAGCAAGCGAATAGATTAGTTGCGAATTTTGCTTAAGAAATTAAAATTTGCCGTTACCTTGGACTACAAGAGCCGATTTTGGGCAAATTCCAAAGAGGACCCAAAAAGGTCCTATTTTTTGTTTCAAAGGGGTACGTTTGAGGTCGTGTCCGGGTAAGTTTTTGGGCGTTTTTGCGGAGCGTGTAATGTGCATTGTCAAATTTGTTTTGTAATATATTTCCGGACAACAACGTTGGCCTTGCTTTGTTTGGCTGCAGACCGTTGCATTAAGAAAAGGCAGTCGGGTATACAGACCGGCGCATGCAGAATATGGGCTTCCTTAACTTGCGTTTAGATTTCCGTTGTGCATCATAGGGTTTCTTTGTGTGGGCGTTTATGTTAAGGTCGTTGTAAGCTTTTATTGAGAGATTTTGTGAGGAAATGCTGCAAAATGCATACCAGGATGTTCGCCGACATTTTGCAAAACAGTCCCCAAAACGACCCCTGGTTGCAGCAAGGTGCCTGTCTCGGGGTCGGTTTCGGAATCTATGAGGGGTAGGTTTGAGGACTGTTTGGGGCCATTTTCGTGGCGTTTCGGGGGCGTTCGTGATGGCTGAGCTGCAGTATTCACCAACCTCAACTCTAGCCCTTAAATGATACCTACAACCCAGGATCCCGATTTATAGCATGAACTTCATGGAGCAAAACCACTGAACGCCCAGTATAAACCAACCTCGGTCCACCCAACATTCTGACCTCCCACCCTGCTGCTCTAAAAGCAACCCCAACTCAGTCTATGAAAGTAATCCTATCACATGACTGTCATCATCATCCGTCCACTTCCGTGGGCGACTTATTCATAACCAGGTGAATACGCCGTCAGTTTTGTCTCAAAGCAAGAGTCGGCCTAACTGCCGTAATTCCATGAAGTAGATTTGCGTGCCATTCTTCTATATACAGTGCGAAACTGACAAAATCACAACTACATTCAAAAACCACCCAAATTCTGTCCACTCTGTAGTCTAATGTACCAGGATGGCTTATTCATCCGCAAATGCCACCGTCCGCCGCTGTGAAAAGAGCCAGAATTTTCAATCCTCCGCTTATATGCCCAAGGAGGACATTTGGACATCGCCTCTCCGGCGGATCCCAAATGGCAGACTGACTACTGCCTCTTTTCGGCCTACTATCTACCGACCAACGTCTTTTTAAGTGCCGTGCCTGAATGTTATTCCCTGAGGATGTCCACCGTCAAACCAGGCCGGTAACCAACATTTAGTCGTCAGACTACAGTTGCCACGTGCCACCCTCATCCTGGATTTTGCAATACTCTCCTAAACCCAACAATCCCGAAGCCCCCATCCCCGTGGCAATTCAATCTCCCCGCTTCATAAATGTACCCTTAAGATACCACAACTACGCAATTTCTGCTTCAGTCCCGACGAAATTCCATTCATCTGCCTACATCGTCCGCTCCATGGATAATCCGTTGCACACACTTATTCTCCTCTTTTCAGTGTCCTCCTACCGGATCAACGCCCCTCCCGTCTGCCTAGTCCTTTGGTGCCTACAACCACAAAACCCCCTACTACGGGGATTTACCGCCATGGGTTTAGTTTTGTCTTGAACAAGCCTTGAGTCTCCACCAAGTTCTTTCCGAGGCTGTCGAGGCAGAATTACCCTAAGTTTGCAGCTAGCCATATAGTTTATTAGTGCCACAAACCTCCGGCGCTGCCACAAAATAACCCCCAAGGTCAATTTATTCACATCGCAGCTATAAACCCCAGACCATCCAAAAAGTAGTCCAATAATCCTTGGTACTTAAAGCTCCTAGTTCTCAGCCGCAACCTTCTGCTTGCACACATTCTATTACTCGTGAACCATTACAAGAAAACCCCGTGTTTATGCAACCTCTTGAAAAAACGTCCGTATGGCCTTGGCAAAAACGATGACGTAACATCCGGAATGCATGAAAATCCTTGTCCCTTTTCTCTCATTCTTTTGTTTTCTGATATCATATTTTGACTGTGTCGTGGGTCTTGACGTGACATTCTGTTCTTGCCTGATAGACTTCAGCCTTTGGTTCTCGTTTCCGTGTTGCACTGGACGCAACTTTTGGGTTTTTAATTTTGTACAGTTTGAAGATTGTCCAGTTCAGTACCGTAGAAAATTGCAGATCAGTCTTTTTTTATCTGAAACTCGCACCAGTTTGGCTACTCGTTGCTCATATACTCTGTATTGAAAATATAGAGCAAGTGTACCGCTGTAGGCCGCTTCTCGGGAGCGCAAGTAAGAGCAGTGGGTATGGGCCGACTGCTATCCTAAACCACTCGTTATTCGGGGAAGTTTCGGCTGTCGATGTAAAATACGACTTAATTAAAAATATTCTACCCATTTTCTTCCATTCTTCCATTGTCCGACATCAGACCGTTGTTGCCAAACGCTTTCGTAAAGGTAGTCATTTGCTTCGTCACTTATTTTCTGCGGTATACATTTAACTTTTCAGGTTTTATCCCCGTGCTGTTTCATTAGGCTCAATTTTCGGACATCCGATGTAGTCACGGGTCTCCCGGACTTAAGTTGCGTGGTTCTACTAGAGTTCACAGACCGTGGACGCCTAGTCCGCTTGCACTGACTTTTCTGTCACGCTTGGGAGAGTGTGTTCGTTGGGGCTTACCAAATGTGCGGAGGCTCGTTTATTTGCTTGAAATGTAGGACAGGCTGTTTCTATTTACTTCTTTTTATCGAGCTTTCGTTTCACATAGTTCTTACTAATTCTTGGACTACTCTTTGGCTGCTTAGTGAATGAAACTCACTGTAAAAGGTATGGCGGCTATAAACGTAATTTTCAATTTATGAACAGCGCCGTAGCATTTGCAAACCGATCTTCTTTCCTCCTTGGTAAGCATCAAAATGGGCTCACCGTCTCCTTGACACTTCGAAGCCTCATCCAGTATCACTGGGCTAAACGGGTTGTGAATCTCTGATCGAATTCAAATGGACCACGATTTGTTTGCCAAACTCCTGTTTCCGACAATCACTGGTCGATCAATCTTAGGAGAACTCAGCCAATTAAATGCCTCTGCGCATCTGCCAATGTAGATGGTATCTCCATAACCGAGTCCCAGCGAGGGAAAATTTATTAGTTTAGTTCCGTTTTTAGATACCAAGCCTGTGGGGTGGTACAAACGACTACCGCGGGAGCAGAAGCCTTGTCTTTGTATGAGAAATGCCTGAAGTGCCATCTGGAACTGATCTAGGAGTCTGCGTAGTCAACTAACAAGATATCATTCTGCTCTATCCACATGGTCTGTCTCTTTCGCCCTCAATCCTAAACTGAATTGGAGCTGTCCGACGCAGCTGATGCATTTGACCTCCTTTCCTGTCCCCTATCGACGTCCGTGATTATTGCAGAGAACTTCAGTCACCTTGAAGCGTGTCGGCAATTATTGTGGCAGCATCAAGCACTATCTCTTTCCTGCCCAAATCGTGGTGGTTCATCGTGTGACGTACTGTCACCCACCAGAATGATAATACACTGGATCCCATTTACACAAACAAGAATCAAACCCTTACTTATGAAATATGTAATGTTAATAACACCATCCTTGGCATATATAATGTGCCAACGTTTCGACTAACGTGGGTAGTCTTTCTCAAGGCAAGTTTTACAATCAGTTTTTGAAACACTCTACGTCATTTGGTCCAATAATGAAATTCTTTTGTGTAAGTTGAAGACACGTTTCCAAGGAGGGACGACAAAATACGTCGTGATAACATCCAACCAACGCTCCTTTCTTATTACATTATCCATACATCATGACAGGCAACTCTTGCTCTCTCTTTTATGCTATGCTGACTGGGGCGACATCTTACTGGCGACTCACCCACGAAGGACCGCAGTCGGGTTTTATTCCAGAGGTGTGAGCTGCACTCAGATGCTGACCACTAACTTACGAAGAATCAGAAGCAAAAATTCACCTGTGTCCTACTCGAAAGCCATTTATATTAAAGTAAAAGAATTCTTCCTGACACGACTCTTCCAGGTTCATTGTTTGCATCGCCTGTCTCACGCTGTCTCTAGCCATGGTGGACCTTTTCTTCGAAAGAAAAACACCAAGGCGCTAAGACTTCAAAACTTCTAAAAAATTTTGAATCCCATAAAGTTAGATCCCCTGGAAGCAAAACTGCCATCCAGTTTCTAATTGTTCCGGATGGAAGTCCACGGCAGCCCCGAAGGACATCTACTTCCACCCTTGTTATAATCAACGATTCAGCACAAACACAGAATGAAAATGACCACGCTTTTGTATGCAGCTTTCTGTGAGACTCAGACTATTGCAAGCATCTAGCACCCTAGGCCCCGGACTAGAGAATATTTTGCAACACCGTTTCTGTTCTACCTGTTGTTTTGACTTTCGTAATCTCCAAATCAACTCAGCTTTCACGGGCGTGGCTTCTGACATTGTCCACCTCGATAAATCCAAGGCATTTGACCTTATTCCTAACCCGCATTTTATGTATTAGGCAGGGTCCTTTAGCATCACCGGCCCCCTCCATCATTTATATAATCATACTAAACCATGGCAATACTAGATTCATCGCTAGACCCGCCACCTAGTACCAGTAATCTGGGTAGTTTACTAAGGCCTTGGTACCCACTAGGGATTTCGGCAACCCACTAAATTCACCTTATCCCTTAACTGCTCGCCGACGGCATAAATGTAGTTTACCCTCTTAATACCAGCGAACTTAATGCTTCGTTTAAAAGTATGTGTGTCGATTTTTCTGATTTGGGCGGTTGGTGAACTCCTCTGATGGTAAGACTCTAGAGTGGATAGCGAGATTTTACTTGTGGGTAAACATTACTGAGTGGTTCAGTTTTGCAGCTTGGATATTTTGTCCCATGTAGACTTGCAATCAGTCCCCGTCTCCCCAAGTTTCTCAAAGCAGGCAATCGTTCAGACGACTGAAGCTAGTGGAAGCTGAAGCCTCATTTTTCACACAGTGAAGCCCTCAGTCAGCATTGCTTGTTTTTTATAGAAGAATTTATTGAACCATTCACTGAATGTGGAAGTTTGATATACTCCATTCTAACAAAAAGAATAGGAATAATATTTAAAACACCCAAGTTTGTTTCACTAAGCAACTGTTGGGAAGTTTAACGACTATAAGTTACAAAGACTATTGTTCAGTTCTCAAAACTTGGCCGCTCTGGTTACGCCACCTGAAAATCGAGGAATATTTTTGAATAATTAAATATATAATTTAGTCCACCGACACAAATAAATTCACATCTGTTAGCCTACACTTTCATAGTCACAGGTCTGTGGCTATCTTTGGGGATAGTGCCAAATCTTATGATTCCACTTCTTATTGTTTATTCCAAGCCTTTGAATGAGTCTTCATATTAGCTTGCACTGCTTCCAGAACCGATCCAATTTTAGAGCTGCCACTTAAGCATTACTAAAATTACTCAAATGACCAAAACCCGCAACACAGAACCGATTGGCTTAAATTCATTCACCGGTTTTAAAACTTACCCTGACACCTTTTTCTGCTCCATCCTTGCATGAACAAGACCTAAATAGCTCATATTAAGGGCAGAAACAACGGTAAATTGACTTTCGCATCATGTAAGTTCATGCCGTATGCCCTTAAATTCCCCATTCTTTTTTCGCCTTCTTTTTAGGGATTTGTGAGTCACCAAAAGTGATTGGACTTTGTGACGGTCCAGTCACACAGTCCGACGTGCGCTAATCAACACCCGTTAAACCTCTCGGTGTGATCGTTTATTCACACCCTGCTTTTTTATAATCCTGCACAGCAAAACCTCTGACTGCAGCAGCAAAAATATCGTGGCTTGCAAATGCGAGGAAAAGGGGACCACCTAGGGGAGCTGCAAAATTTTTCTGGCGAGCGGAAACTTAGGATTTGGAGAAGGGGCTATTAAAATTTTCTATGCGGGCTAACCCACTTCTCTGTTTAAAAAACAAACAAAAAATGGAATCCTGCTGTGAATGAAAATGTTCACCTTCGGTATTTGGTATGCCATCCATGAACCTAGACGGGATCGTGCGAAAGAGGAACCCCCGCACTTCCCGCGTTTACTCGAGATGTTGGTGATTCTTAAGCTGCAGACTTAGTCGGGTATAAACCCACCGGAAATTTCACGTGTCCATGACGCTATCTAAGTTTCAACCACCTACCCCGTCCTGCCTACGCACGCGAGCACGTAGGCCCATACAGCCTGAAAGTACCATCATATAATCACGTGTCCACTGCCTTACAACCTTTTCGCAATTCATCACTAATGCACATATATTGACATTCCACTCCGAATGAAAGCTGCTGGTGCTTACTCCTCATTATCGCTCAATTTAAACCAAACGACATTAGGTTATCTGAGGTAGCTCCTCCCCGTTCACTTATCCATCAGTTGTGCCAGAAACAACTCAGTTCTACTTTTGCAAGTGCTTCGGGTAACCAGAGCCAAACCGCCATATCCGCCTCCTCCTTTAAACATTCCGACATGCCGGTTTTTTCTTTAGTCTTTTTCAATATCCCCCACCCTAAATCTTTGGATTCTTTACTTCCTGTCACTGTTCCTCTTTTCAACTTAAGTCTCCAAAGACACATGCGACTCGGCTTCTAAGCTGACCACATCTACTTGGTTATCTCAGGCATTAGTTGCAAATACCCTGACTTCTAATTGGCCCCCGTATCCCCAACCACAACGCAGCGGGAACACGCCTGCGTATGTATCTTTAGTAATATCACAGGCTTACCCTCATACCAAGGAAAGTAAATCAAACAAATTAATCACTGTCAAACCATCATTATCGAAACCTCGCTTTTCACGGGCGTGTTAACGCCAGGGATCTCATTCGCATGCTTTCCGACTCTCCCAGTGCTTCATAAACATTTTGTCTCTTTCGTCTTACTAGTCATCATAATCCCGCATTCGGAGTATATTCCAGATTGCAATTTCATACTATCGAGCAGCATCAACATCCGTCGTAATTTTGCCCTTCGTTATCATCCCTATGATTTTGGCCAGGCACCGCTAACTAAACCGCTTTGGATTTTCGTCACAATCCAAATGTGGAAACTGCCATGCCACCCCCTTCGCACAGAGCACTATCCACGACCTACCAGCTCGTCATCCTCTACCACGGCATCCTGACTGCTGGGTAAGCCTCAACCAACATTCATTCTAACCTCATCGCTCTTAAGACCACTTGGTGGGAAGGATCAATTGCGTACTCATGAGATTGTAAGGGGATCAAGATTAGAACAAACGCACATATTATGAACGACCATTTCTTTGTGTTTGCCGTCCCATCTCTCCGTTTGCGAGCCCCTCGCCACGAACAACGCCCCAGGTTTCAGTACACCTGTTGATGGCTGCCCACCAATTAGATGATTGACAAAGAATACGAAATCACGTTATCATTTATATCATCAGCGCTCGATCAAACCATAGCGCTTCCTTACCCGGTCTTACTGTTTTCATCTTTCATCCATTTTTGCTTCTTTAAAGATGTTCCGAGCTTTATGTCGTTTAAATTCACCTCACTTAACGTAATCTGCTCTTCACTTTTGTTTATTAGCAGGTTATTTTTCATTTCTTTCATACTATTTTCACTCCATCACGATGATTTTACCGATTCTTGCCCAAGTTCTTCTTCCATTGGCGCCGTTTCATGGGAAGGATCATCCTTCGAACTTTTCCTTTTATTACCTCTTCCACTGATTCCGACATAACATAACTTTTCCAGCTGATTTATCCATCGTGCACCCTTGACTTTTGCCGGTGGGTGACCGGTGATCGTTAACCGTTCTCGGGTGTTCTTTGCGGTTTTATTGAAAAAATTGAAAAGAAAAATTATAGCTCATAACAGGATTTCGGGATGTTTCCAAAGCTAAAGGCCCAATGTTATTACATGGAACACTTTAGCATTTCTCTCTTTAAAGCATATCCCGAGCCACCTAATGAATACTCATATGAGGACCCTCATGGGGCCTCCAATCTGGTTATCCACTTTGGGCCCAGTCTCCGGGAGTAGGGCCACTACCCACGCTCGTAAACCCAATCCCAATCCGGGGGAGTTTAGAACCCACTGGCCAAATGCCGTAGTGCCCACTGCCACCATGACTGCCCTCCCTCCGTCGATTCTTAATCCCCGTCACAACACTAAATAAAAACCCATAGTAATCACCTACCGATCTCAAGCTCCATCTTTAGAAGCCTACCGCTATGCGTTCCCCTCGTTAAGATATTGCATTAATCCTTCAACCATTGGCTTCTCACGATCCACTTCTAGTCTTCCTACCCAAGGCCCTCTCATGACTACCGACCACGGCTATAGAGATGTTTTCGCTGCCCACACGGACCAGTCATCTCTATTTACTGAACGTTGGAGGGGAAGTGGAACGAAGTCAATTATTCCTTCTAGCTGGTTCTCTCAACCATCACCTGCGGCAGCCATGGCCCCGACCCCCATGGGCTTCCATCCATCCATGGCTCATCAACCATTCTTCAATTCTCATTGCCCATACACAACTTACCCCTACATACTACTACAGGCTTCTTTGCCTAACAACCCTCCTAGGGGTTTCTTCAATCCCTTTAGCAGCGGTTTTCCCCATCCCAACTATCTTCTTCGTGAGAACTACCGTCCTGCTGCCAGTAGATTCATCTTAGGGACCACACCAAATCTTCCTATTACAACCACCAAAACGACCAAGTTGCATACATTCCGGCAATGACATAATTTACCTCCCTACCCATCACAGTCGTTAAGAAAAAACGTCACTACCACTGTTGACAACGACTTCCTCTGTGGCTGTATTTGACGCCAATGGATTATATTATCCTGGTCTACTACTTACCGAAGTACCACCAGTCTACCCTGGACCGACACCACAGCACTCAAACAATGCACCACCTTCCCAAATGTGGGAGGCCATGAAGGAGAATCAGAACCATTGGGAAACATTGGCTGAAATTCAAAATCCTCCTCCCCCATTTTCGTTGTTTCCAGTAAATGCTCGTTCTCTACTGGAAAAATGCGATTTCTTCGTCTGTTAGCACTCTTCGCAAATTACGACTTCCCACTAATCACCGAGACTGGGCTAAATGATGACCCTCCGGACGATGCATTTGCTACTCCTGGATATCCATCATTCAGAAAACGTCGCCCATCTCAGCCTGAGGGCGGCTGCCCTTTGTATGTCTGTAATTTAATATTGGCCTCATTGTGCCCAGACCCTCAGTTAAATTGCTTTCAAAATGCCTTATTGCTTAGAGCTGACAATAATAACAAAGGGAACCTCCTGATGGGATGCGTGCACTGCCCACCGGGCTCTTGTTAATACAATTTCGTATATTTCTCGGCTAGTTCGAGGAGCATGCTTCGTTGCATGATCAAATGTTACAGGAGTATTGCAAGTCACGTTGAACAAGCAGAAAAACCTTTAGATGCAAAATGAGAAGAAATGGTAAAAGTGGCATACCAGGAGGAACAAGGTGTTTATGCGCACCATCGATGCGTATCGCAGGTGCAGAGTTCGACTGGACGATGGTGGCGAGCGTGGTGTCTGCAGTATTTGGATATAATCGGTCTATAAAATAGACATGAATTTTAAAATGTCATGAAGAAAGTCTCCGAAGACCTTGACTGCAAGGTAAAACTTGTCAAAACGGACCAAAACAGCTGGCTGGAAGAGCATTGATGGCCTATGGATATTATATAATGGATATGAAAAAGTACGTCGGCCATCTTACCATGGATCCTGGAGCCAAGAAAACGGTCAAAAGCCTTCTTAAAATGCGGAGGGACTGGCTAACCACTGTTCCGTGACATGAAGGATGGAAATGTCGTCGGCACTGAGGAGTAAGGATTGATATGATATGCACTGAATAATATATATTAAATGCTGGTAAGCCAGTGTGAAACAAAATCGGGTTTCTTCGCTCCTTTGTTTGCGTTTGTGGGCTTATCTGATAAGGGTTACTGGCATAGTGATGGCCGCGATTGCCGAAGCGATGATTGGGGTGATTTTCGCGGTAGACGATGGTAGCGACATCTGGAAGAAGAATCCAAGTATGGGTGTCTTCGTGGCAATTGGATGTCAACGTGGTGGGAACGTTGGACAAGGGTGGGCAGTTCCAGCAGTAAATCTGTGCAATCGGGAGGACTTGTCTGCTCAAAGAGTCACCGGCTTTGTGGATCACGTTATGTGGCCTCGATATCTAGGCAGACTTGAAACGTTGGTGATTCATGAAGATCAGAAACAATGACCACTTCACCGCGGCCGTGGACCAGATCGTATTTATCCGTTCTGGGATAGGTAACCTAAGCCTTGGGTCAGCTTGATTTCACCGTGTGTTGGGGCTTGCGAGAATGGGGCCAGAAACTGGACGGCAAACTGTTGGCGAGACAAGAGTGCAAACGGACATAACTGGAATGGAAAAATGGAGAGACGGCAGACTGGAGGTATTCCAGCTGAGGGTTATGGTTCGCGCAAACCAAAGAACGAGACGTGATGAATGTTATGTAGAATGAGGTATCAGGTTATGCCGAATTTCTCGCTTGGAACGGTTTAACCATTAATAATAATAATAATACTGCATATTTCTCGATTTGCGAGAGGCACGCACAAGGCAAGATCAAATTTTTACAAGGATCATGCACTGAAAATGTAGATGATAGAAGTCGAATCGGATAAGATGGTGGGAACAATATTGAGTTATTGCAGAAGCTCACTGGAATGTGAAATGAGATGCTGCAAAGCAATAGGGGAAGTACAAGTATGCCAGTGAAAAGCAAAAAAGCAGAAAACTCAATTTTCAAGACCAGAAAATAGTTTCCTGGGACGGTTTGCAAGTAGCGGACTACGAATCATTTCGTGTTTAATTGCACTGAATGTGCTTATTGCTGGTGCCCAACAATGTCGGGGCCCGACGGCGGATATTGATGTATGGCTAGTGACACCAAACGTCGGAAGCGTTACGTAATGGACGGAAAAGTTAAGCTGAAGAGAGGACGAGCATTGGTAATGCGGCACTTGGATAGAAGTGGTGAAAACCAGGCGGAATGTCAGGCACGTAGCTGACAACAAATGGCCAAAAAATGCTGAGAGCAGAAAAAGATTGTCTCAAATTATCTGGAGGAAATTTTTGAAGCTTTGGATGCGGAACTCCAAGGATATTGATAATATCTACATACGGATAGTGGTAAGCTGTACCGAGAGGCGCGTCAGATAAGGGAGGTTGTGTGTGAACACTCCTTAAATACAACAGCCAAGAATGTCCTCCGTGCCGTCATTTACGTTGTCGCATCTTTTAATCGTGGTCAGCAGTACGGGTCCGAAATATAAGGTGCGCAAGCCGTTCCGGAGACAGCAGCAATCACGGTTTCAATCGATTGCAGAAATGCGAGTTGAGATATCCAGTGCGATAATCCAGGAATGATAGGGTAGCAGATTCGGAATCGCCGGTACGAGGACGGAAGCGTTAGCAGCGCGTCTGCTGCGGATGCGAGATCTGAACTGCGAGAGAAAAGTAGTCTGCCTTGGGTACCAGCCTGGGGTGATGGTGATTATTGGATCGCGCCAAAATACTTGCAACATAGTGCATCTATTCCGTAGAATGTGGTAACTAAAATGAGCCACGGTAGCAGTTTTAGGCGTAGTTGAATGTAAGGGGCTACCAAGAACTACCTGTTCAGCTCTGCCAAGCCAGTAAAGAAGATAAGATGGCATGAAGAGCGAGAAGTCTACTGGCTGGTGTTTAAAATCACAGGATGTGAAGAGAACATGGATCCAACAATAAGTACGCTGACATTTTCGTCTACCCACATTGGGGGAATTTCGAGTTAGTTGCTTAAGCCATTGGTGGAGAGGGTACATCACTGCAAGGGAGGTCAAAAAATACATTAGTGGGGAAGTGTGATAAAGTGAAGAAGTTAGAGGTGAAGCTGAATCCCTGATGGTGATCTCAGCAAAGAATCGGACACGAACTAAAATTCCATCTCATGTTCGTAAGCCCCGTCTAGTCCAATGTTAGCTCGTGTCAGGTTAATTAAGAAATGGACATCAAATAACTGTGCAAGATGGGCTTTGAACTGAGCTAAATTTGGGCACGACTGCGGGAACTAGGGAGATTGTTCCACAATTTAGAGTAGGCAACTGTGAAGAATTTAGCCCTGATCGATAGTCGAGTCAGAGGTATTCTTAACGAATAGTATCTACTACGAAGTGGATATGGGAGGCTACCGACGTCGAGTAGTAATAGAATGGAAATTATTACAGCAAACATTCAAGAAAAATGCAAGGTTTAATTTAACTCGATGAAGCCACAATGGTTCAAGTCCAAGCAGCTCGCATTTGGCCCTGTAGTTTAAGCTAGATGAAGGACCTAGGAGATTTCTAGTAAATGCGCGTTGCACATCCTCGGCTGCAATCCGATCGACTTTACGCATATGCGTAAAGATAATCGGGCAGTACTCGAGGTGGGGCCGAGAGTGGGGCTTGAAGTTGATAATTCTGCGGTCTTCAGTGCGGGATCGTCGTGGCGGTTCTCTTAGCTATAGCGGTCCGATAGTGAGCCTGCTCGTGGAAGTTGAAAGAGCATAAGTATTGCAACCCTAAGTCCTTAATTGTGTGTGATACAAGGATTGACATGCCGTTTATAGAGAGGGCGCCCGGAGTAACATGGCACTTATTTGTTACCAGAGAGCTCTTGTCAGCAGAGAACTTCATATGCCACTTGGAACATTAGTTATCAAGAGACTCTAGGTCCTCTTTGATGGTTGCAAGAGTGGAGCTAAATGAATCAGCCTCAAAAGCGTACACTATTTTAATGTCATCGACAAACAAGAATGATGTGCCATGATGAATAATTTTAAAGATATCATTAATGTATAGCAGGAACAGTAGAGGACCTAGGACGCTCCCTTGAATGACCCCACTGGTAATAGCAGAGGGCTAGGAAAAACAACCATTAATATTGACCACCTAAAAGCAATCGGAAAGGTAGGATGATAGCCAAGATAAGAGGGGATTTCTTATTCCATAAGCCCCAATTTTGGCCAGAAGTCGGGAGTGAGAAACACGGTCAAACGCTTTTCACACGCCTAGAAATATCATGGGCACCCACCGATGCAAATCAGCACTTTGATTAACCAAGTTTAAGAATTCAAACTGACAGGTGAGGCAGGATCGGTCACTGAGGAAGCCGTGTTGGGAGGGGTTGATAAGGTTGTGAGTAGTAAGAAAGTTAATCACTTGTTATTTAACAATCTTTTCCATAAGCCTGGATAGAACTGGAGTGTGGTTAATGGGGCGAAAGTTTTCAGGTTCATGCATGGAGCCCTTTTTGTGATGTAGGACAATAATGGATGTTTTTCATTGTGACGGAAAAGTAGCGCCGGACATGGAGAACGAGAAAAAATTTAGAAGAAGCAGAGGAAGATCTGGACCAGCGGTGCGAAATAAGACTGGCGGGATGCCATCATAGCCAGGCCTGTTGGACGGTCTGGCATATTTCATTACATTGATGATGCCATCAACGTCGAGGGAGATGGAGGATAATCTAACCGAAGTTAACATGGGGTGGATTTCAGAGGGCGTCCGATTCTCATTAATGAGGGTAAAAGAGAAATATGTATTGAACGCTTTTGCGATGTCTACAGGGGACCCGATGTGTAAGCTATTGTATATGATGAAGTTCGGAATAGTTGAGGATTCGGGTTGCGAGCGAGCTTTGAATATATGGGAAGTCTTCCGAACTGGGTTGGGCGACCCAAGAGCTAGAATCTCCTGACTTTTTAACCCTATTTCAGACTCCTTAAGAGATTCTTGTTGCAAGCAGTTGACTTGCACTAGGGGCGGGAGTTCTCCCGTTTTGTTGAAGATTCTTTGAGCCTTCAAAGTTCCGTCTGGAGCCGACAAATTCTACTAGGCTTCTTGGGTTTATGTTGAGTGGTCGGAGTGGACAGACGAATAATATTAAAAAGAAGTTTTGCGCAAAGTTCGTCTGCCGCTCTCTGCGGGTCAGACGATAAAAGGAAGCTGGACCAATAAAGGGTTCGCAGAGCGTCAGGGATCTCGTCCCAACGAGTCGACATATAGGAAGAGGCAGCATGCTGTGTTCACATAGACGAGAAATGTTTGTTAAGGAGAGGGAAGCTACTTGTGACCATCTCGCGGTCACTCCCAGGGAAAGGTTCTAGCACTGAAACCTTAGCATTAGGAGTGCTATGCGTGAAAACTAGGTCTAGCATATTATGCAGCCTTGTGGGCGTAGTCACATGCTGAGTCCATCCTTCAGCATACACTTCAGAAACAAAGTCGAGTAGGGTAGGTGAAGCGGATAAAGAGGACCAACAAATTTTAGGGGCACTGAAGTCACCTGCAATTATTTTACGGTTGGGGGGGAGATCAGAAAGATAAAAGAAGGCTTGGGTCAGACGAGAAATATCAGAACTATTCGAGTTTGGTGGTTGGTAAACACATCCCACGTCGATTGGGAGCTCGGGTAATTGTACCAGAAGCCAAATGGTGTCAGGGATAGAATAAAGAAGTGGTTGATGGAGAACGGAAGCTTTGTGTGGCTGCCTCACGTAGGCTAGGCAACCACCTCCTCTACGATTCGATCTATTTGTTTGGAGGGGCGTATAACTCGCCAGTGAAAAAGACGGAGTGGAACTGTGGTCTGTTAGCCATGTCTCTGTTACCAAAATAATGTCGTAAGAGTTTTCAGCTGCTAACAGTCTCAGCTCCCTAATTTTATGAGTCAGTGATCGAAAGTTCAGGAGGAGTAGGGAAAATTCACTGGAACATTTAAGTCCACATGATATTCAAGAGGTGGTTTCAGTGTGGGGTGAAATAACCAAGGGATACATTGGAGGTTCGGATAGTGCATAGTTGTGATAAGGGAGTAAGTTCAGTAGAATTAGGTATATTGGCCGGCGAGGGACTGTCTTTGTTAAAGGATTTGTGGGCTGAAGACAAGGTGATAAAAGAAACTTGGGAGTTGATGATCCGGTTGTTTGAGGATGCCAGTGCGGGTGGTGCTATCAGTGGGGGCGGGATAGTGTTAAGTGGCTAAATTGTCACCTTGTTCCAGTGGGACTGACAATCTAGGGGGATTTGGAAAATGCCATAGAAAAAGTCGGTTAGCAGGCATGCGCATGAATTTTTGGGGATAGGCGTTACTTTTGGAACTCGCGGGAGTCAGGAGAGCAATGCTTTCTAGCTGAGGCAATTAAGGTAAGCGCTGGACAAGAGAGGGTTAGTAAAGTGGTTTCATGATAGGTTGTGGCTCAATGGGCGAAACACAGTTGTCAAATGTTTGCCAGGTAGCCTGGGAGGATCCAGGGGTAAATCGTGCAAAATTATGAAGATACCGGTAGTTGGGGCGAGGAGTTTGGAGTGCAGCAGTAGGAAAGGGGTATTGGAGTGGTGGAAATGCATCAAAATAGGGTTGAATGGTAAGTGGATGGAAGTAGGGAGGATAAGCAGCAGGCCCTAAATAAGGAGGGGCATTAGTATCATACTGGAACTGGGCAACTGTTACCAAAGGGGAGTGGAGGTATGAATACAGTGGGCCAATCAATTCATGATTGTAAGCGGCGGTTAGTAGGCCTTCGTGAGTTTGCGAACCTTCCGGTTTGGCAAAGCTCATGCCGGGATGGCTTGCTCGAGTTGTGTGCCGAGAGTGCCAGACAGTCTAGGTATGCAGACAGGCAGACCTACTGAATTAACAGGATGGCTAATGAAGTGCGGGGTTTTGTGGCTAGTTGAATAGGTCACTGGTATGCGCTTCCTGTGGTATTCAACTGTTTTTGGCTGGATGCCATGCTGTTGTTTGACGGGGGGACGAGGAAGTGCTAGAGGGGTTATCTGGGATAGGGTATATGCCAAACGGTTAATATTAGCCGAAGAAGGCATAAGTGAGACGGCAGTCATCTGCATGGTTACACCGTTAGTGCTTTTAACTTGGGGTACCAGATTTGGTAGGTTAATATGAGCACGTTTTTGGGGTGGTTGGAAGGGTGAATGCGACTGAGTTTCATCTAGGTCAACCGGTATTGGTTGCGACCAAAGGAGATGATGTCGAGTGATCAGCACTTTCGCAGCGGGTATACGCGAAGGTGAGGTGCCACTGCCCTCATTAGATTTATTCTCAGACAGACTAGTAATAGATTTGTGGGGTGAAGAGTTTGGACAGGAAACTGAGCGGCGTAAGTAGGAGAGAGGTCGGTTATGCAAATTGCTTGAAGGTATAGTTTTCGATGGGTTTTGTATTTTAGTCCCGGTAGTGAACACCGGGCACGGAATAGTCGGAGATGTGGGGCGATGGAGACTGTCATAGGGAGAAGGTAGGTTAGTTGAAACCTTGGCAGTAGGCTCGAGATTTGGCCAATTATGAGGAACCTGAACTGACAGCGCACTGGTCAGAGGGGGAGCGACCAATACAATCGAAATCCTACCAACTTGAGAGGCTGCGGTAAACTTTCGTGACCGCAATATATCTCTCTCTAACGGAGTTTTATGCGTAAATATCTTGATACTTTTATAAGGCTTATAGTTGGCAGTGTTAGCCTTTTTTTGCTGTAACCCCCTTAGCAGAAAGCTCATCACGAAACTAGAATAAAATTGGGCAGTTATTTTTGGGGGATTTTTCCGGAGCCTACAACACAGACAGGTTTGGTGGATCATGCTACAAGCAATGAGAATGGTAGACTGGACCAGTGGCAGTGGGAGGCGGTCGGGTACATTAAAGACAACGACATTCTTTGCATTCGCAATTCGTTTGTGAGCTTCCTTAGGTACGCAGTCAAAAAAGCGTCCTGTGACAGAAGAACGGGTTTAGATTGAGACATTAAATGTTAGTTTGCGAGTAAGTGAGAATTTCATGTGAGTATTTGTATTTTTATATACCTTGCTACATGCGCACTAAACGAGATAGAAATTTTAAATGATACAATTAACTATTCTTTTAACTTGGCAGGTCCCAAGGTCTTGACGGTAGACTACAAACCCCCAGTCACTTGCTGGTAAGCATTTAATGATCCCAATTCACTGCACTCAATTTTTGCTAACATTCAGGCAGGTAGATGGATAAAACACCTGGCCGGCCCGAGAGAAAGC
Organism: Fasciolopsis buskii; assembly: GCA_008360955.1. Classification (NCBI taxonomy): domain Eukaryota; kingdom Metazoa; phylum Platyhelminthes; class Trematoda; order Plagiorchiida; family Fasciolidae; genus Fasciolopsis; species Fasciolopsis buskii. The sequence goes on along the minus strand of LUCM01003052.1, from coordinate 235,057 downwards.
AGAAGATACCTAGGGGTCATTTTTGTGACTGGACTAATGCATCAATGCTCATCCGTAAAAAAAGATTTCCTGGATATGATCACGCGCGTCATCTGCAAATTCATCCGAAATTTCCATAGCAGCATCCCATTTCCAATCGCTAGGCCCCAATTCAGAACAAACTGGGATGGCCTGCCAAATCTGGTGCCCAGGTGTAATTGGGACTCCTTCCTAGCATGCGAGATGCAAATGGCAACTGACAAGCTTTAAGCAATCCTGCACAAATGCTTTGGCATTATCAAGCCGGCACGGACTTAGTTGATACCTACAAAAAGAACAGCCATGACCGACGAAGTTGTAAAGTTCCCAAACTTCAGGAGAGCATTCTTAGAACCCGGGACTTTTCTCTGTATCTGCGACTCAGTCGCCCGTCAAAAAAACCGAAAGCGATAATAGATTCCCGTAGTAAAATAAAAGAACTACGTGCTCTAAACCTTCCCAACCCACGAGAAGCTCTAGCGCAACTAGTTAAATCAAGAGCAAATTACGCCCGGCTCTCGGCTACTTCTATCCACAAAACTCACCGACGACAGCACCTTTCCCGACAACCCTCAAAATACCGTTGCGGCATCTGGAGGGTTCTTTGCCCCATCCCTAAAAATGGACAGTAATCTTTCAGCCTCGTGTCTACCACGCCTGACTTCAGAAACATTGTCAACAGCTTTTTTCTTCCCGAACGAGATAGCTTCGCTTGTGATAAAAACACAAGTCAAAGCACCGACCTCTGGACAAGAGTCGTTGCCTCCAAGCTTCTTTAAACTATTTGGGGAGATATTTCAATACCGTTGACAAACATATTCAGTCGTTCTGTCCAATGGGGTATTTTTCCTTCCCAATAAAAACGACTGTCATAATCTCCATATGTAATAAATGTACAGGACTTAGACCAACCAACTATAAACCGATCAACCATACCACGATTGCCTCCAGAATTGTGGAGTGCTTGAATAAAATGCAACTCACCACGTGTTATATGGACCAAAGTTTTTCAACATTAGTCAGCATGGTTTTTTGTACAACAGAAATCTTGCGCTACGTCTGTGACGGATCGCCTAGATACAATCACAACGGTTGCTAACGCTGAAAAGCCGGTGATGGTGGTGCACTTGGACATGACAGAAGCTGTGGCTAGAGTGTCCTACCGTAGGGCGATAAACAAGATCAGCTCCTATGGGGTCACCGACCCTATACTCCCATGGTTCACGTTAAATATTTTGTCCAGTAACCGAGTATTGTAAGTAAGTAGTTTCATCTCACACCCTAAAACAATAACTAATGGCATATTCCAAAGTAGTGCGCTAGACGCCCTGCTGTTTCACTTTTACGTAAATGATGTCTTTAACGTTGTCAGAGACGGTGTTCCTTCCCCAATCGCCACTGACATCAAAGTCGTCTACAAATTCCAGCCTGATGCTCTAGTCTCTATTGTCGTTGAAGTAATTCAAGACCAAATACCCCTCAACACGTAGAACAACGAATAGGTGATAAAGTTCTCAGCCGAAAGAAGTTGCGATCTGTGCCACGAGTGCACCTTATCAAAAGGGAAGCTTAGAACTGGCAAGCAAACCATCCCCTTCAACAACAAGTTTCGAGACTTGGGCCCAAACTACTCCTGCGGCTTCAAAGTTTTGGAACACGCCCTTATTCAGGTTGCGAAAGTCAATAACATAGTGGCATTGCTATATAGGACACTTAAGTTGAACGGGAGTAACCTGAATCTCTTCGAAACACGTCAGATCTACTTTAGATTATGGTTTCTTTATCTGCTTAACGTGAGACATTGGGACCAATTCGCAATGGAAAACGATCAACGTGCATTTACAAAGCGGCTGATAGGCACTTCATCAAACCTAGGTTAAAAGTAACGACGCACAGTGTAAAATCTTGAAACTGTGGCTTTGGCATTTAAAAGTAAGCTTAATATTCTTCAATAGTCTGAAAAATTTTAATAAGTGTTTCAGCCTTTCGGTTCAGAAATCAAACTCCCGATTCCCTTCGAAACACAAAACTGGTCGTCAAAACTGACAGCAAGAACATTCGAACAGCTGTTTAATTGTTTATTGTTCTTCCTTTTGGAATTCACTTCCCTGTCTGTTACCTCTTGTAGAGGGCCACGGCTGCCTTCCTCCGGATCACTTGTTCAACTGAATGGGGACCGCCAAGCACGGTCGCCATCTGAGTGGTGGTCACGCACACTCCTGTTAAAAATATATCGGGTCTGTCACGGCTTCCGAATGTCTTTTCGTTTTACCGGCCAAGTGTCAGGATTACCAGTATTGCATTCTTACAGAATCGAGTAATTTTGACGCACAGGTGGTCACTACGGCTAAGGGCAAACAACCGCAACACGACAACTGCGTTAGGATAAACAGTTCTGCAAATTGCTAGGCCGGACGTGATTAACTGATCATGCGAGTCCTTGTTCGTTTTTGGGGATATTCTGTTTGCCTTTTCACAGGTAAATTTTCCCGTTGTTTTTTACCGTTTTTGATAACTGACTTTACTTGTTGATTTGCACTAGCTGTTTTTTTCTATCGGTAGTTTTCAGCACCTTTTTTACTTCAATTCTTTATTCATCAAATACGGATCGAATGCCGTCTCCAGTCCCAATGGTAAGGCGCTAATTCTTTCTATGCCCTCCTTCATGCCGATTCTCACCTCTGGTTTACTTTAGTCGAATTAGCGTTTCAGAACTACAGAATACATAGCGACATCAGCAATTTTAGTTGGGTCGCTGGCCGTCCTCCTTCAAATGTGACCCTTCAGATCAGGGACATCATTGTATCCTCTCGTGGTTGCGCTACGTTGAAAGAAGCAGTTATATCTCGGACAGCCTCTGCTGAAGATCAACGCACCCACTTCAAGCGACTGAGCTCGAGAATAAGAAGTGCCCAGAACTATTGCGGAGAATGCGGCTTCATAGCCCACCGTTCGGTTAAGGCCCGATGCTAAGAGAGCTGTGCCGAGGTTAGCGTAATTCCCCGTGCCCCGAGCAATTTGATCGCTGCATAGGCGGAAACGCTACGGGCTGCAAACGACACCGATATCCATCCATACAGGCATCGTTCCCTCACTCTCGATCTAGACCTGAATCGTAAACCTCGTGAGTGTTTGTCGTTTTCACACTTTGTATCCTGTTGTTGGCACAGACTTCCTCCAGCATTTCAACCTGCTAGTCAATGCTCGGCACAAGAAAATAATGGATCGTCACACGTCGCCGACCGTGACCTGCTCGTGCGCCTTCGTCGACTAAACTACACCCCAGTGCGCTAAACCTCCAGCCCAGCAGCCATACACCAAGCTACTTCGCGATCATCCTGGCATATTGTAACACACCGATCCACTCGTAGCTGTCAAAAATAAGGTAACCCAAAACGGAGAAAACAGGATCCGCAACGTTTGTTTGGCCTCGCCGCCCAGCTCTTGACAAATTCCGCTTATCCAAGGGGAAATTGGACCACATGTTGGAACTGCGCATCATCTGAACGCCTGGCAGTTCTTGTGTCTCTCTTCTTTACATGGTCCTCAAGTCCATTCGCGGCTGGGGACCATGTGGAGACTACAGGACACTGAACAGGGTTACCGTTCCTGATAGCTAACCGATTCATTACATACAGAAACTCAATTCGTTGCTGTCCGGTCGATGGGTATTCAGCTGCATAGACTAAGTTCGAGCCTACAATCAAAGCCCTTAGAGAAGATAGACAGGCAGAAAACGGCGGTGGCCAAACCTTTCGGACTGTTCGAGTTCGTGACGGTGCTTTTCCGGCTCAGCACTGTGGACCAAACCTTCCGAAGGTTTATGCACGAGGACAGAGAATATGCATATGTACCTGGACGATATCCTAGCGCCTTACCACTCTGGGGAGCCAAAATCCGCACGTCTACGTGCCATTTTGGCCGCCTCAGTTAGCATGGCGTAACGGTCAATGCTTCAAAATGTAAGCCCGGAAAATCCGGGGTCACAGTATTATGGTGTATTGTCTCGTCCTCGGGTATAGCTCCCCTGCCAGATACGTTCACCGCTATTCAGGACTACCCGGAGCGTCATTCTGATTGGCACTTAAGGCAATTTGTCGGCCTGCTTAACTTCTGACGGCGTTTCATTCCCAAATGTGCAGAAGCGATTGCCCCCTTACAGATCTGATGCGGGGAGTTAAGCGCAAGTTCGCATTCGCTGAGGATGCAAAACAGGCGTTCCTTGTCAATAAGGACGCTTTCACCGAGGTTGCGCTACCCGCACATCCTCACCTGTCTACCTAGCTGTCCGACACTTCAGGCACGCGTTAGAAGGTCGCCCATTCAAGGTGTTCATAGACCACAAGCCGCTGGTGCACGCGCTGCATTCAGCCTCTGATCGATACTCGCCAAGCGGGATCCGCCACTTAGACTTTGCTTCATAGTTCACTGTGGACATACGACAGGTCTCTGGGGAAGATAACTCCGCCGCTGACACAGTTCCTCGCATACACCGTCTTCGTTTGTCTCCAACATTGAACATCGACCTCAATGCGATTGCATAGGCCCAAGTGACGGATCCCGATATCGACAAACTGCGACGAGACAACTCGTTATATTTAGCGGTCGTACCTATCACAGAACCACAGACTACAATTCCCTGTGGTGTATTACAAGGTCATCCAAGGCCGGTGATTCCAGCAGCTCACCGTTATACCACATTTCTGGCGTTAAACATCCTCGCCCACCCGGGTGTGGCTGCTGCGTTGAGGCCAGTAACAGAGCGTTTTGCATGGTTCATAGTTAAACGTAACTTGCACCAGTGGTCATTCGCCTGCCTCCAATGTCAGAGAACGAAACTCCATCGGCATACCAGAGCTCCGCTGGCTAGTTTCCCCGAACCAGAGACACGCTTTCACCGCATGCACATTGATCTCGTAGGCCCTCTGCCGCCATTTCACGGCTATGTCCATGCGCTCACTTGTGTCGACCGCTTTACTCGCTGGCCACAAGCCATACTAATTCCCTGCATTACGTCAGCAGAGGCCTTCAAAGCCTTCTTGTCTGCCCCGCTTTAGTGACCACCGACCGCGGCTCATAATTCGAAGCGGCGGTTTCGAATATGATTAAAGCACTTGGATGTAAGTGTATTAGAACAACCGCCTACCACCCGCAAGCTAACGGCCTGGTGGAAAGATTTCACCGACAACTAAATACCGCTCTGCTTCAGAGCGAAATAATACAATCAGCTCCCCTAAGCCTTCGGAGTTAGGTCAAAGAGAAAATGCACACTACACCAAACGAGTTTGCAATCGTTCGCACGGGCTGCCTTTCCGAGGAGCTGGTTGCTTCGTCGAGGCCCACATACTTCAGTCACGGTGACTATGCAATACTTCTCGTACAGCACATGCGAACGCTTTGCGCTAATCCAATGCGAGGCCAACTACATTCGGGCTACATTCCAACCGCTTCGAGTATTTCAACTCAATTTTTCGTACGTGTTGGTTGTGTCCGACCACCACTGCAATCACGGTGTGCTGGTCCATTTTGCGTGGCAAGAGACAGTCACGTTGCCGGCTGACACGACGCGGTGTCTATCAATCTTATTAAACCTTCCACCATGGAATGCAGGTCTAAAGAAGGGCTCCTTTCATCTGATGAGCACCGTCAACGTGATCGAGCCCAGCCATTAGCAGCGCCGTCCGGGGAGACTGATGGTGTGGACGAAGCCATGGCACTACCAATCGCACCAGGAATACCAGATACACAAGGCAGCTATAGCGGCCGCAATGTAGAGCACCCCGTTCCTTTATCTAACTTTCTTACCATATTTAAATCCGATGGTTATAAGCGCGTAGCCGCATTCAAAAGGACAACAGGTTTGTCGGGGTAATTTACGCTCCAATGGACATGTCGCTCCCATGTAACCGACGAGGGCAGCACAGAACGCTTTTAGGTGCCCGCCCCCAAGTGCAACACCCACCGGTGCTCACAAGCACAATTTCGGTCAGTTTGCCTTTGCTTTACCTTCTCATAGCAGAACCCCTGCGACCGAGGTGGTTTCACTGGCTCCGGCTTGATAGCTATCCTTCCGATGGTTGACATTGTGAACGTAGCAGAAGACGAAGGGAACCCGAGGTTAGACATTCGTTCTCAACCCAGCAAGACGAAGATTTGCGAGTCGCCTGCCAAAGCCAAATCACATTTGAACGTGGATGACGCAGAAAAAAGCGGTTAATGGGAATCGGAAGGGAATCGACGATACATGCCATTTTGGATTACTCGGAAGCATGGTCAGAATCCACAGGAATCATGCAGTGCAAAAATGTGCCAGTCAAAAACAAAAATTGGACAAACCGTTTTACAAAATTATGTAGGGCTTTTTGTGACTTTGCGTGAGCAGCCTACTGCAATTCATTTTTTGTTTATATGCACTAAGTTTGCGTGTCGCCGGCGAGAAACTTGACAGGAGCTGGATGGCGTATATCAAAATATGGCCGCAGGCCAAAAACGTCAGAAGTGTTGCGTAAAGGACAGAAACCTTAGGCAACTGAGATATGACAGCTGAATGAAAAACAGTCAAAAAACCAAGCAGGAAGTAATGGGGCGTGGATAAGATAATCGCATTTAGTAATAGGAAAAGGCCCCTAAAATGCGAAAGAAAGTGGAAATACTTTAAAAACTGTGCCGGGATGTCTGAAAAATGAGAATATATGAGGCTATTTATTTCGCAGAGAAGATATGGAACTCACAAGACTACTGCATGCATTCATGCAGGGCTGGAGGCATACTGGACGAATAGGTGTGTTGGAGAAGAAAAGTTTTTTAAGAATTAAAAGCAACCCCTAATTAAACTAGTCATTGATATTCTCTATGCTATCCTTCTTGTTGCCGCAGTTTTTGAATTTAGGCGGTAGTACGTGCGGGGAATTCGAAGGGGTGAACAAGCCATTCCAAGGGAGGTAGTAAATTTTTTGTTCAATCAGGAAGGTCTATTTGAGTAGGGGTATCCAAGGCGGTTAGCGCCGTGCTTTCCGTTGAACGGACCACTAATCAAGATGTCAGCAATCTAGCAGTAATGAAAGTTAATACAGTTTCCGTTGCTCTTATGAGAGCGGAACTGTCAATATCGCCTATAGCTCGGGTACGCGGTCTGAAACATAAAAGAGAGAAGGCAGCCTGGCTTGGTTTCCAGAATGTGGTTATAGTGAGTAGTGGACATTAGGGAAATAGAAACATCGACGGGCATGGGAGTGGCGGTGAATAAAAATTCTTGGCAGGTTGCAGATATTGCCCTCAGTGTGAGTCTGGTGGTGATGGCCGATCTCGGGATTTAGAAGAGCCCACCCCCCCAGAAAATAAAAAGCACTTAATGGTCAGCTGCACGCATCTAGGACGCAAGCCTGTTATTTAAGGCAGTCACGAGTGACGGTGAGTCAAAAATGAGCTTCGGGATCGTCAACGGGAATCTCCATCGAATTCGTTTGGCTTGATTCTTACCTAGCAACTGCTATGAGGCTCAATTTTCGTCTTCTGGGATACTGAGGCGCCACCACAATATCTGCAAACATCGAATTAAAAATATTGACGATCATTCTTACTGTAGAATTGCTTCCTTCGCCCCGCCACAATGGTTCATTTGTGGTCTTTGGGAGGCAACTGCCTGAGCCAGCAGCGCACATGGCTTAATTTCCTTTGCTGAGCGAATAGAGAAATATGATGATGGCTAAATTCCTAATAATCACCCTCTAATGAATAAAGCAGGTTGCTAATGCCAATGATTAGAGGCTGTGCTGCAATTTTGCAAACTTATTAGGAAATTCAGAAGCGAAGCGACGTGGGCACTTGTGCTTGATGCTTCCGAGAGGATGCGGCTGATGAAAGTCTTGGCTGGTCTCAACGTCTCTTCGAAAATTTTTCCATATACCTGACATAGGAAACATTAGGATTGGACAATTCACGTAATTCCTTCACGCGCCTGGACTGACCATGAAAACAGTGAAGCGGAAAATCGAATCGCTGTTCTATATCGTTCACTCTTGGTTCATTGATGTTTCCGCATTGCCTAAAAAGCGGATGATAAATTACCATCTGCCCCTTAGACACTGTCACTTGGGATGATGGTTGGTTGAATAGCATCCCCGCCCTGAAACCTGTGTTAGAAAAAGCTGAATATCACTCGATTTGCAAATTTAAACAATTTTTCTGCCAATGAGCTCCAGCTTTTTGAATGCCCACAGCGACAGCCTGGATTCTGGAGAGTTCTACTTCTCGTTCTACTCAAATTATTCTTAAACTACATACGTTACGGCTCGTCGAATAGGCTTCTTCGGAAGTTTCAGGGATTTTTTCCTGTTTGGCTGTCGTGTTTCCGTTGCTCAGATCGATCAAGCTGCTCATTGCAGGGTTTCGATACCGATTATTAGAGCACCTATTAGCCACGATGGTGCCAATCTCAAACAAAAACAAGATACATCCACAAGCAATTTTAACTCTAGATTAGACAGTCGTCAAGCTGAACAAACAGTGCAAACTTCAAATACAAATTCTATAAAACAGTACAGCAGGAACCGAAAGTCAAATTCTTTCGTGGACAAACAGGAGGCCACGTGTAGACTCTCGTCAAAAACAAAGTGACGAATTTCAAAATGAATGGATGCAGCAACCTAAGTGATAGACGCAGCATGAGAGTGAACCACGCAAAAGATCAGATATGTGTTATTTCTAGTAAATACGAGTGGATATCCACCGAACTTGAGAGAGTTCTAAAGTAATATTTTTCGCTTATTTTTTCTTATGCAGGTATTTTTTCCCACAGGAATATATTTAACAATATTTTTACTTATACTGGTGGGTTTCTGCGATGATTCCTTAGGATTAAACGTAGCGCAATCGCTAGAGTGGCCTCCCTGCACAGTTAACGATTTTTGGCATCACCTTGGTTCTTCAAGCGAAATGATTCTGGACAATTGCTTGGTATTTTCGGTGATTTTACCAGTTGCATTTGATAAGCAAAATGTTTTGCTTTGTTCATTTTTCCTCTGGATGCTGAAGGTGGTGCTTCAAAAACGATGGTGAACATGCCATAAAAGGATGGTTTGAAAAGGATAGAAGGAGAGAATAAGTTGAAATAATTATGTTGCTCCTCTCACTAGGCGTGGTGGAGAAGCGGTGCTGTCGGTCAGTTCAACAGGCCAGATGTATTTATCTAAAATGTAATCACTAGGCCGATCTATCGACCCATGGGCTTTCAAGGCTTTATCTGCAAGACACTTGTCCTGCTGAGACGAAGGAAGAAATAAGCAGACTCTATGTTAAATCGTCCTTTGCGAAGACGTATCCGCGGTATCCCACAAGGACAAACAGAGGTGAATGCTGGTCCGTTGATTCACCTTGATGTTTAAAAAGCAGCCGTTCAGGTGGTAACCTCACTGGCGTTTGCACTTCCAATCTTTTGACCGTAGCGGATGAACGTCCTAGTCCGAAGTACATATTTAGATGGTCTTGGACCTAATTTTTAAGTGAGCAACCATTGGAGGGCCATGGAAGCGGTGAGAAGTATCGCGGAAGCTGAGGCGTATTATGCATGTTACAAGGTCATCTTATGTTAAAACCATTAACAGAGCGCTCCGCGTATGGGACACAGAATTCTCAACTCAAATAGTTGCATTAAGTGACACTGCGGGAAAATTGAAAAGGATATGATACCTGATGGCCTCCGCCTGAACGACCAAAGTTTCAATAATAGCAGTGGCGTATTTTTCCGAAACATTTAGAAAAGTGCTTAGCTGCGTGAGTGACCAATGAAGCGGTCTTACCTAAAAAATCGATGGGTAAGATTCAAAGTTGGAAGCAAAATAAAGGTTACATGAACAGTAAAGATGGCTTCCAAAAAATGACGCAAATCATAGTTAGCCTAGAACTCTGCGTTTAAATAAATCAAAAAGGCCTAACTTAGGCGCAAAGTTTGTTTGGAGGATGGCGGCAAACGTCAAGGTATGTCCAAGTTATTCAGAGCCTGCCAAGCTTTTATGATATACACGGAAAGCTTTCTACTAGAAAAGGGCCAACGAAATTTTGAATGACAAATGAAATATTGTAAAACCTTGCAGAAACGACTGGAGGAGAGAAGGAAAAGGATAGCAGAGGAGCTAAAGCAAAATGGAGAGGAAAGCGAGAGATCAGTACTGGTATATTTCTGGAATACTTCCATATACATGCTTGGCTGCATGACCAAAGATCACGTGTATCACAATTTGCAAGGATGAACTAGGTACTTAGGTGAAGCAAAGATGAGAAAAATTAGCGTTTTACTTGAAACAAAATATAATTACGCACCAGTGACCTATAGTGTATGCGCGAAATTCATTTTGAGGATCTCCGCGGGTATCAAGATGTGTCTGCAGTAATCGTATTTAAGGAGTTAATGAAATGGACATGAACGTTTAACTGCGATCACAAGCTTAACCAAAGGTCATGAGTGAGGAGCGAAAATGTCCCGGTGGACCCAAACAGCGTGGGTAGAGAATGCTGGTGGCCGAAAGATGCCCAGTATTAGAATGGTGATGAATAAACTTCGGTCAATTTACTGTGGATCCTGCTGCCAAGAGCATAATTGAAAGCCTTTCAAAAGTGCAGAGAAACGACCAGCAACGATGAAAAATTGTTTTAGAACATTGTTTGAGGACATCAGGAAAGAAGTCGTCGTCATCAGTAAGGCGGAGAACGATTATTAGTAAGGCATGCATTGGCTAATATATTCAACACAGGTAAGCCAGTGAGAAACAAAAAGGGGTTTCTCTGCTTCTTTTGCTTGCTTTCGGCGGCCTAGCTGACGGCGGTTACTCGTACACTGATAGCCGTTGGTGTCGAGGGGAAAATTTGAGGTGATGTTCGCGGCAGCCAACGGTGCATAATTCTTAAATTTCTCGGTGTGTGCATGCCTCCTTTGCGATTGGCTGTCGATGTGGTGGGCAGGTCAGCCACGACCGGGTAGTTACAGTAGTGAAGCTGTTTAATTTGGAAGATTTGTCTAATTAAAAGACAGCAAGCTTTGGGGGTCAGATTACGTGGCCTTGATTTCTGAAAGAACTTGCAACAATGTCATCAGTTTCCGTGAGTGAGTCATGCGGATGAAATTTAATGTTCACTTTATCGCGGCAGGTGGAACAGATGGTATTTGTCTGTCCTGGGATAGTTTATCCCAGGCTTGGGTCGAGTTGCCTCACGGATTGTTGATACCTCCGAGGATAGATTCTGAAAGTAAACAGTGGACACTTGGTGAGACACAATTGCAAACGCGTACTTCGGAAAGGAAAAACGAGAAAACGATGGCAGCCTAATGATATTCTTGGTGAAGGTTATGGTGCATGCAACAATAAGAATGAGAAGTGCTAAGTGTAATGTAGAATGAAGCATTAAATGCTGCAAACCTTGGCATCTGGAAAAAGGGGGTTTAGTTGAGGATGTTTGGCAATAAATGAGGATGTGATGGGAATACTTGTCTATTTATATACATTGATACATAATTATTAAACCAGTTAGAGTGTCAAATAAAAACTGCGTTCATTGTACGGTGGCTTCCACTTTCAACAAGGTAAACAAAAACCATTCTGAAGCGTGGAAAGAGCAGAACGGTGGTGAGGGTCATGGAAAAACATTGCTTGAGAACGTGTAGACAAACGTTCAGTTAAGGTTAAGGAGGAAAACCAGGGAATGTATTTAGTTACAATAAATGTACAATGCTGACAATCCAATGTGAAACAGTAATATCTATATTATTGACTTGCATACTTCTCCATCATCGAGGGATATACGCGACAGCACAGCCAAGGTTTTGCTTGTACGAAAACATGGAAGCGCATCGGTAAAGGAAGAAGTGTTTAATACGCTAGTTGGCAAAGGCCTTGACAGAAGCGACGCAAGAAGAATATGATGGCAGAAGGATATGGGTGGAGTTAACTTTTTGAGAAGCTCTTGGAAAATGGTCGTGTACAAATGTCACAGGTGAAATTTGTTCACGTGCACCAGTGTTGGTCGTATGCATATCAAGGAAGTATAAACTTCATGAGTGAGACTAAAGTTGATTGTGCTGTGATATTAAAGTATGCTGCGGTGAGAATCATAAGCATGCGATAAAGTAACAATTAAACTGTTGACAGTGGTCAGGGATACTCGATTTCGAAATGGAAAAGAGTTACAAAGTCTTAAACGATTGATCTCAGACGTCTGAAATTGGCTGTAGATACCTTAAGAAACAAGATTTGGATGAAAACAGCTCGGTTAAATTCCGGAGGTTGAGGAATTATCTGCTCAAAGACGTCTGCCGGATGACGTGACAGACATCCACTGGTGAAAACGTATTTGTCGCAAGGGGAAGATAAACTGGCCTAACTAAATTGTAGATAAACGTCAGCGTGGTCCTTGTGCCCATAAAGCTTGCTATCTCAGCCCCTGGGGTAACTCAGGCTGTCCGTGTCACGTTAGGACGAGCGGCGGTGACGTATATGCGTACGTCCCAACAGCATAATCAATGGTGAACCAAACCTGCCAATCGTCAGAACCAGTCTAAATGTTCACTAGAAAACTGGATGGATGTGAACGGGCGGAGAATGGTATGGATGTCAAAGTAAGTTTGGTGAGGACCAAAAATTGATGAGGGGATGAACGTCATGAATAGTTTCAAGCGTTACCAAATTCAGGAAGGTCATCGACATCCACAGTGCCGTCTTATTTTATCTTGGGTAGTTAGCTATATTGCACTATGGGGAAGGAAAGCTTTGCATGTGCTTTTGGTACATTCTAGCTATTTGCTCCACTGCGTTGGCTTACGGATATCTATTTGGGCCGGCGGTAAAAATGCAGTTGTCCACGTGGTGAATTGAACATGTAAAAGTACGTAGAACTTGAGAGCCTGATCTGAAACCTAAGGGAAAGTAGTCTGGCCAGCTTCAGGTTATGGTGACTAATTAACCGCAGGCTGTTAGAGAATAATAGAGGCTTAACCTTAAATTCCGCTGGTCATATAAATAAAACTCACAGACGGATAGCAAATAGTGGTTATTTCTGGGGTCTGGTCACATTTACCAGCCTTGGAATTGGGATGCAGCCTCCATGTTACAGCGAAGGCAGAAGGAAAAGTCAAGATTTATAATGGAGACCGGGGGTTGAGTTAGATGGGCAAGAGTCAGAAAGTTAATTCAGCTCTCGGAGGTTTAGTCTGAGGTAGAAAGAACGGATGCTCTAGTTAACACTGGAGTGATTGATTTGGAATAATAACTGGCATCCATGGGGTTGTCGTTATGGTGGCAGAGTATTTACCATCGCAAAATTGTTCGCAAATATCTCGGAGTTATCAGGTAACGATTTTGGGTTATTTTAAAGGACGCCATTTATCACGATCAGCCTACTCCACAGTGCTGGACCCATAAAAGAAGCAGGAGGACGTGAAGAAGAAAATTATTGGGGTGAGATGATGGGAACAAGGAGGAGGGATTAATCGGAGCCTAGATTAGTCCACTTTTGATTGACCTATTAGATATTTCAGTAAAGCAAAACCGACAAGCTAATGGTGCAATAACTCAGTCATCAGGTTCGGCAGTAACGCTGATTTATCTACTACAAGAGAACAAGCAACATAATACCTCACTTGCGTAAAGTTTGGTAAATGGTCTTGAGTTATTAGGGAACGTTTTCGGTGTAAATATAGACTTTTAGATATCAACAGGGGTTTACGTAGTTTTGCTAAGCCAGTGAAAGCGGACCGCAGAACATAAACAAGATAGAGTACAGAAGCTGAAAATGTTTTAAAACCAGCGGCTGAAGCGGTACGGAGCATTAGTTCATCTAGTAGCATCCTGGAGTTTTTGGAAAATCATGTGTCGAGTGCTACAGTGCTAAATCGCCGTTGCCAGCGGTATTCAGGGCATGTCGTTTTGATTCTTTTGGGGTTCCGATTCTTAACAGCCTAAAGAAGAACAACCCCGAGGGAACTGGAGAGGGTATTTGGAATTATGGCAGCATCTAGACGGCGGGTTTATATGTGGGTGGTTTCGTAGATATTCACCGTTAATTTGATTGGATTGGCAAACATAGCTGGGCAGAGAAAACGGTCAAGCCCTATAGCTGAGATAATTTTTTTGCTCATTATGGCCCTGGTTTCCAGGCATACTATCATAGTCTTTTTTCTTTCTAGAACCTGGCGCATTTTCACGATTATGGGCCTGAAGCGAGCGATTCCCGTTTCTGCGAACGGTCATGGGCCGTCAATTACTCTACTGGAAGTGGGACTATCAGTCGTTTTCCCAATTTCACATTTCGTCTTTTTTCGGTGGAAGCAGCGGTAGGTTATCCGCTTTATCGTGAGCCTACTGGTTACAATCCAAGGCCTTTGACATACACTATTTAACAGATGATTTTTCATGGCCGCCTTTCTGTTAGATGCTGATGCCTATTTATGTGACCCGTCTCATGGTGTTTCCTACATAATGCCTGGAGATATTTGGCTTCACATTTTAGTTTTCCTCCCTACAATCGCCCTTCAACTTTGAACAATTCTTCAATCAACACGGAATTGGTTTCATGCAACCGGAAAATATTATCGCTGGCATACGCAGTACTATTTGGTGCTTTCATCTTCAATGTAATATGTCCTACCCGCTGCAGCATCTTTCCTTGTAGTAGCCATGGTGAAGCCAACCATAAAGGAAAATTGAAATTGTACACCGACAACAAAATCCCCCTGGACTCGTAGGGATTTCTCGCATATCAAGCGGAACGAACAATATATCTTCAGCTGCGTCCCATTGGATATCCAACGTATCGCTGACAACTTGTCACTGTGTGTTCCTCCAAAACTACTTGCTCTTTCCTTTTCTTGTATGGCCCGCAATACTTGTCTAGATTGCAACATCCACTTAGTTCAGAGAAGAAATCGTTCAATCAGTTTAACATGGATGCTCAGTTTCTTTAAAAAATGGATATGTCGGCTGATGTCACCATTCCTTCAAAAGAGTTTTCCATGAAAATACCATCTTGTTGGGAAAATCTGACTCTTGGGATTGTTCGAGGCCTTGAATCGACAACCTTTTCGGAGCGTCAACTTAATGACCACCGGCAGCTTAGGTTAAAACATTTCTCCACTTGGCCAGAAGTGAAGGTACGTTACGTCAGAAAAAGATCCCGGGTTCATCGCAAATCAAGGGGTAGAGGTTGAGATTCAATCGATCAGACGGGCAAGAGAAATATTCAAACCCTCAAACAATTTTGGGGCAGGTTCCCTGAAATCTTTCTGCTGCTTCCGATCTCTAAATTGGCCAGAGTGTACGGCATGGCTCCCTTTTTCTACGGAGGGCAGAATAAATTCGCCGTGGATCGTGAGTAAAGGTGTCAGTTTATATATGCGTGAAAGGCCTGATGATCAGGTTGAGGAAGCAGTAAGCTGGTGTTGATTTGAAAAGAAACGGCATTGTCCGGCCAGAAACCTAATACTTTGTGACGATCGACCCCGACCAATTTGGCAGCCTCGTTAACAATCGTGCTTTATTGGTTTGCTCTGCCAAGGGACATGCTGACGCATATCTTGCCGTTAGTGCTAAGGCTCTAACCTTTGGACCATATCTTAGCGTTTTCGACGGGTGAATGGAAAAGTTCGAGTTTTTGGCTCCAGAGGGTCACGTCGTCCACGTGCATGACAATGGCGACGGGAAAGATCTAAGGGAAGTCATTGATGTATATAAGAAGAAGGAGGTGTCTAGAATCGGGTCTTGTACTAATCCCACAGTGATTGGCACTGGTTTTAAGGTGGTATTCCCTACCTTAGCTGCGGTTTGACCTACCAGAAAGCTGCGTAGAACTTCCGTCACTAGACCGAAGGCACCAAATCTTTGAAGCGTAAGGAAAAGTATAGTGTACAGAATCCAGTCGAAAGCCCTGTCCAATTCGATGAAGATGGCATACTGAAAGCTGCCACCGTCGTAAGTCTTCGTCAGGCAATCCATGCTGTTTGGCATTTTGGAGGTGCATGAGCTGTTGGAAAGGAAGCCACGCTGGGAAGAGTGGAAAATGTTGGTTGAACGCAGGTGCTGAAGTAGAGCCTTTCAGAATGCGTTCAAACATTTCGCCTAGGAGGCTTGTTAGATTGATTGGACGAGAGATCGAAGGGAGATGCCAGTCACCGGCCATATGTCTAGGTGTAATGGCTGCCTTTTTCCAACCTTTTGAAGAATACACTGCCGCCGGTACCTGAGTGAAAAATAAGGATGTAAAAATTTGTTACCGTATCTGCCGTCTGTTTAATTATACTTGGAAGGAGCGACTCATGCCCCAAGGAGTAGTGTGGGATTTTACTTCGGGTGCCTTGGAAAAGCGCACACGTAGGAGCAACTATGTAATTCAGTTTAGTTGCTACAGGTGTGGGGCAAAACACGAATGGGTGGTTATCGGTTGGATTTTAAAACGGCCGCAGAGCCTTGAACTCGAACCTTCTGCCACCGTAATATGAAAGGTAACGGGAGTACCATTAGCAATGAGCCAATTTTGTGATATGCTCTGCAGGTGTCGCATTTGCTGGAAGAAACTTATTGTGTTTGATCGAGCTTGGGTGAGGACTGCATGTTGCACGTCCATTCTATAACACCTTAAGTTAAACCCACATTTGTTGTCGATAATTCGGATGATCTCCGCGCCTTGTGCAAGGTCATTTAGTTGGTATCTAGCAAACAGGAGCGATCGTTTTTCTAAGAGACGCTAAATTTATCTTTGGAAAGGCTGCCCTTGCAGCAAATGGCCTTGATCCTGGGGAAAGACTACCTGTCCTCAACAAGCGCTGTTTCAGCCTCTCAGCCATGGCATACAAAAGGGGTCCGTGCTCTAAGATATTGAATTCGGATTGAAGATGAGCACTCAGATGATCAACGTTGGTCCTTTCGACAGAATCTGGAGAAATGGATGGCCGGCCGAAACTGAATTCAAATTGCAGAAGCAAACAATCACTGCTGCCAGGTGATGGCAGTTGTATGACCAGGTCGATCTGATGGTGTTCATCGGTGATAACCAGGACGGAGAGGGACGATCATCTTGTTGGATATTTGGATGGACCCCTTACGTTTTGCGTTTAAGAGTTCCCGTGAGCACCATCTGCAAAGGGTCTTCAAATGCGATGTCATTTACCCCGGATATTGACAACTCCGTGCTCTGCGTGTTGATGTCCCCTGCAATTAAAAAATGGGGGAAGTTGGTGGACGTCTTCAGGGAGCCACGCATTGTTATGTGATCACTGATGTGCAACAGACTGGAAGCTGTGGAACGGTTAAATACACCTAGCAGGAGTTTTCCCCAGCCTGATATGGATGCGACTAGTTGCAGGCCATCCCTAATGTTATTAAGGGAACTTAGGTCATTGTGGCTGGAGGGTGACATTTATCCTGATGAATGTCCACACACCACTTTTTGGACTCGAGCACTGTCGAAGTCGGAAAACGTTTAGCAGTGGAAAAAAGCGGTCGAATTTAATGTTTCCGACATCCCTCTTCTTTATGTATTGACGCCACGCACCCCTAACGCCTGTTGCAAGGCTCATTATCGATGGACTAGCATTAGCTGAGTAAAAGTCTCAGCGCAATGTCCGCCCTTCACATTTCACAACAATATCAATAGGGTAGGTTTATCCGTCCGTGAGAGCCACGCGCAGGGCAAGGTCAAATTTTTACAAGGATGGCACAATGGAAACGAGAAAAGCAAAGGCCAGACATGAAACTTCAATGTATGCTCCCATGAACCACTCGAGCACGAACGGAACCTGCAGTGCAATAGGCTGAAAAATGGTTTCTAATTTTTAAATCAAATCTAAAACACGCTTTGCCAAGGTTACACAAGACTTTATGAAACTTCATGCTGGTCTTTTACTGTGATATATTTTATGTTCAAATGCAAGAACAGCTCATATCGCGCGCCCAAAATTTGGATGGAAAAGGATGGCAAACCTCGTAAAGTGACAGAATTCCAGGAAAATGCAGAGGATTACGTGATGGATGGAGAAGTTGATTTGATGATAGGGGAACAATATTGATGCCGTAAGGTGACAAAGGAGAAGCAAAACCAGAATGAAAGTCATGTGAGGTGGACTGAAGAGTAATAATTGACAACAATAGGGGGCCAATAAAATGGTTGAGGTGAAGCAGAGAGAAATGGCCAAGGTCAATCCAGGTTATTTCAGGGACATTTTATGACGAATTGCAGACGGAAGGACAGTGGAGTTCCGAAGAATTTTCGGTGAACTTGGGCTGCCGGCAGCTCACTGGAGTGGTAGATGTGACGAAGAGGAAAGTAATTCATGTGGGAAGCAATTACGGTTCTTGCACACACACTTGCCATGAATGATCTCCGTGTTTTCATTTTTCATGTCGAGGTTTTCGGTATTCTTTGGAAGTAGCGATCTGAAAGTTAGAGGGCTGGTGCACGCCATTCTGGTGATACTTAAAACGGTGCTTTGGCCATTCCTAATGTCGCATCTTAGCAGAGTTACCGGAGGCATTCATCGTCGAGGTTTGGTTTGCATTTGGGTTAAACGGACCAGTGACGGAGCGCAAGCCCTGGTGTCTTAACAAGGACAAATAATACGCTCGTAGCCTACGGTTTTGCTGCAATAAAGTTCTTTTTTGCATAAGCAAGTTATTTTAGCCGGTGAATAAATACTGTGGACATCGGCATACTTGAGGGAGAGCCGGAGATGGAGGCAAAGATTTCATTCACTAATTTGTCCAAACTAGTGTTATGGTGACTAATAAAAAGGAAAATTGGTATTAGTCAATTTCTTGAGAGCGTTTCTGAGTCGGGACGATTGTCTTGAAATGTGCAGAATAACGGATTCTTTCGGTGACGGGGGCGTATGCAACAAATGTTTAATAATAAGATATACCTCTCGATTTTCGAGAAGCATACGCAAGGCAAAATTAAATTTATACAAGGGCAATGCAGAGGAAACGCAAATAACGGAAGCCAAAAGGGCAAAAGGGATGAATACAACCTTGAGTTATTCAAGAAGCATACGAGAAAGTGGAGTCTGATGCTGCGAAGCAATTGCCATTATGAGGACGGAACCGATAACGGCGCGTCTATTCCGGGTGCACGCTCTGAAACACAAAAGAGAGTAGTAGTCTGGCTTGGGTGCCAGCCTGGGCTTACGGTGATTATTGGACCGCAGACAACAGACCTGTAGCGTAGTACTTCTATTTCGCAAAATTTGGTAGCTAGAACGTTTTGTCTATTTCGCATAATCTCTTTTATCGGATTTCATCTTAGCTCTTCACTAAGGAGACCGGACTCCTGAAGACTGGAAACCAACGGAAAAAAATGCATAAAAATGATTAAAAAGAAGATAGTTATCGATAGATGCATGGGGAAATCTGCAGTAAAGGTTTCTGTATAAGAGAATTAGTTACAAGCAGAGGGTCATCGTTTTCTGTTCTGGAGGTGTGAGCAAGCTTGAATCAATGCGGCCAACTGATTGCGTGAATAAGCTTTTTGCTAGCGTGAAGTATATAGCCAATTCCGCCCGCGGGGAGCTGATTTGCGGACATCTATGAGTTTTGTTGGACCTGTGTGCGCTGACAATCGAGGACGACGATAGCGTGATTTGTTGGTCCGTACCTCTCTTGATTGAATCAATGGAATCGGGGGATTAGGATGCTGCATCTGAGAACGACAAACGTCTAACACACAGATGAATCTCATACGGGGCCACCACAGTTCAGTTAGCAATTTTCTAGTGAAACTATCGATTCCAGACTTCAAGAACCAAAAACATAAACTTTCAACTAGTTCATAAAAAGGGATTCAACAATTCAGCGACCGTGAACCCCACCGCACTGGACGAGAATGAGCACATCGTGAGCATCGCCACTGCCAACCATCCACTTGGTCATCACACCGCCTCAAATATATGAATGGGTGGCGGGGGCAATGAAGACAGCACATTCGATTTCGAATGAGACGGGTACGAGCTAAATGTATCAAAATTGGTTCACTTGTGCGCTTCACGCCTGACCGGACACGCACATATTCTCGTGTAGCAGATACTATGGATGACTGTTCACCTGACCATCGGCAAACGGAGCACGCGATTGCAGTGACTCATGTGGACCAACCCAGTTCTAATATTCGGGGAGGTGACTGCACTCCAGCGCTGCGAACAAATAATGGTGCTGCCTGGATTCCTACACTGGATGAATTGGTGAATGGATCAGTCTTGACCGCTCGACCGAATGTTCACCGTCCTTCACGTTTTCAGAGTTCAAACGAAGAGCACCTTCCAGTATTTTAAGCTCAACCATGGTTTAGGTCTCCTTAGGGTCGGTCCATGAGGAGCGCGAAGGACACACAGTCAACTGAGCTACAATACCAGTTTTAGGGGCGATCGCAGTTGTGGGAGCTGCCATGAAAGGTCTATTTAGTCCGGCCAGGCCAGTAAACAGATGATATTAACAGCGCGGAGTAAACAGGCTGAAGGTGTTTAAAATCATGCAAGTTTGTCAGAACGCTGATCTATCAGATAGCGTGTTGATATTTTGGTCGACTCGCATTGTGAACGGCTCAAAGGTTAGTCACCGACTCCGGTGGTAACGAGGGTACATCCACTATAAGGGAGATCAAGGAGTGCATTGGCGTGGACGTGTGGGAAAGTGCGAATACGAAACGTCAAGCTGAATTCTGAAAATCTCAGATGGTGAGCGAAGTTATGATTCCGCTATAAACTGGAATTCTAACTCATGCTCGTAAGCCCCATCTTGTCCAATGCTGGCATGTTCCAGGTAAATAAAGAGTGGGACATTAAATATTTTTGCCAGCTGGGCTTTGATCTAGGATAAATTTGGGTGCGATCACCTGGAACTAGGGAGTTTCTTCCACAAATTAGAATAAGCAACTCTGAAGAATTATTCTCCGACTTATAGTTGAGTCAGGGTGATTCTCAACGAGTGGTAGCTACAACGAAGTTCATAAAGAGACTGCCAGCGTCACGTATGACGTTTCTAGCATGAGTGAACATTATTGTGGCAAAGATTAAGGAGAGGTGCGAGATTTAATTTGACTCCACGAAGTCATAATGGTTCAAGTCCAAGCAGCTCGCATCGGTTATGTAGATTAGGCTAGATAAAGGGCCTAGGAGATTTCTAGTGAACGCCCGCTGTAGATTATCGATTGCGATTCGAACAATTTGACGCATATGCGCAAAGATAATGGGGTTATTTTTGAGGTGAGGCTAAGCATGGGACCTGAATTTGAAAATCCTGAAATCTTGAGTGCCGAATGCCGGTTTGGTGGTGGAAGTTGAAAGAGCAGGATTATTTCAGCCCTAAGTTCTTAATGGTGTGTGACACAGGAATGTGTTTGCCATTTAGGGAAAGGGAGCCCGGGGAGCCTTGGCATTCATGTTTCTAGGGCAATCTTCTCAGCGAAGAACTTCATAAGCCACTTGGAACACCACGTATCAAGAGACTTCAGGTCTTCAATGATAGACACCAGAGTGGAGCTAAATGAATCGGCTTCAGGGAAGTGGACTGTTTAAATGTTATCGGCAAACAGAAATGACGTTCCGCGACGAATAACTTTAATGATATAATTATCATATAGCGGAAACACAAGAGGACCAAGGACCCTCCCTGAATGACCCCATGGGTAAAAGCACAAGGCCGAAAAAAGCAACAGCCAAGAATACGTACCTGAAAGCGATCAGACAAGTTGGGTAATAGCCAAGATAAGAGTGGATTTCTTATTCTGTAGGTCCCAATTTTGGCCGGGATTCGGGATTGGGAAACGCGATCAAATGCTTTTGGCTTGTCTACAAAAGTTGTGAGCATTGACTGCTGAGAATCAGCAATCTGGGTAACTGAGTTCAAGCGGTTAAACTGACAGGTGGGGCGAAACCGGCCCCTCAGGAAGCCTTTTTGAGAACAGCTGACAAGGAGTGGATAACTTCCATGATGATGGAGAGGTAGCGCGAGACATTGAGAGCAAGAACAGATTTAGAAGGAGCGGAGGAAGTTCTGGACCAGTGGTGCGAATCGGGGCTGGTGAGATGTCATTGGGGCCCGGCCTGTGGGATGACTTAGCACTTTTCATCACCGTCAAGATGTCAGCAACGTGGAATTAAATAGAGGGTAACTGTGCCTTAGTTGGCGTGGGGTATATTTGAAAGTGTGGAAGACTGTCAACGATAGGAGAAGAAGGGGAATATGTATTGAATGCTTCGCAGACGTCTACAAGGAAATGTATACCTAAGCTATTGGATATGATGAAGTTCGAAATGGCCGACGAGTTGTGCTGACGGCAAGCTTTGAAAATATAGGAAGTCTCTCGAATTGGGTTAGGCGACGCGAGAGCTGACATTTCCTGACTTTTGAACTTTAGTTCAGATCCAGTAATAAATTTTTTGCAAGCTGTTGGCCTGCATTAAAAACGGGAGGTTCCGTTGAAGATTTTCTGAGTCTTAAAAAGTTTTATCTGGACCAGGAAAACCTTACCAGGTTTCCTGGGTTTGTGTTGAGTGACCGGACGGGATAGGCGGTTACTGGTGACAAGAGGTTTTGCATGAAGGTGGTCCGGTGCATTCTGTGGGTCAGGCAATGAAACGAACCTGGACAAATCAGTGGCTTGCAAAACGGCAGGTGTTTCGTCCCAACGAGTCGACCTATAGAAGGCTACAGTACGGTGTGTACTCATCGGCGGAGAGAGTTTGTTACGAAGAGAGGAGCTACATGTGTCCAGCTTATGGTCACTCCAAGATAAGGGTTTTATTACTGAAACCCTAAAATTAGAACTTTGCGCAAAAACTAGGTCTGGAATGTTACAAAACCTGGTGGTTATATGCCCACTCCGTCCAACTACGTGCGTTGCAAGAAAAAGTCCATTAGGGTTGGTTGGGCGGATAAAAGGTGTCAGCAAATTTCAGGAGCATTAGAGCTATTAGTTCGATAGGAATCGTACCACGCAGACTAAAAGCAGAAGTGGAGCTTTGGTCCATTAACCAAACTTTTGTTTTCAGGATAATATAGCAAAAGTTTTTGACTGCCAGCAGTCTTAGCTTCCCTATTTTATGAGTTAGAAAGCAAGAGTTCAGGAGGAGCACAGAAAATTCACCAGAAAACTCAAGTTCATGTGACACCGAAGAGACAGGCTCAGTAAGAGCCAAATAATCAACAGGTGCATCAGGGGTTGGGATAATGCATAGCTGTGGCGAGGGATTATATCTAGTCCAGTTACTTATACTGGCCGGCTAGGGACTACCTGTGGTAAAGAAGTTGTGAACTGAAGTGCAGGGTGAAAAATCTTGGAAATCAATGAAGCGTAGCGGAACAATGAGATGTTCCTTCGTATCGCTTGTTTAATCGAACATTGACCACCCAGAGCGGTCGCCATTTGCGCGTTGCTCTCCCATGCTTCGCTGGCACGCTGCCGTTAAAGGTTTACTGTATATGCTGCTTTCGACTGTCTTCTTTTTTTATCGGTAGAATGTCTGGGTTGTCATTATTGTAATCATACAGAGCCAAGTAAAAGTGATTCATAAGTGGTCACAAGGGCTTATGTCAAGCAAACGTAATAGGAGATCCTCGTTAAGATAGTCGGTCTTAGAAAACGGAGTTTCGAAGGATTTCGTTTTGGGAGATATGGTATCGGTGGGAGTGAGACAGTGTTAGATGGTCCATTGATTATATTGCCAGGGCGTTACTGGCAGTCTAGGAAGATTTTGAGGGCGCCTTGGGAAATTCAGGAGAAATAGCCATTACGTGCAAGTGTTCCCCGGAGTAGACGATAATTTGGGAACTTGCAGGATTGAGGGGAGCGGAGTCATTTGGGTGGGGCAATTCGGGTAAGCGCTGGACAATAGATGGATGTAAGACGTACCGCCTGAATGGATTCCGGATCACTGGGTAAAATATAAATGTCTGGATTTTTCTAGGTAGGCTGGGGGAGGCAGAGCTAATTCGAGCAAAGTTATTGGGATAAAAGTAGTTGGGTTGAAGACTTCGAGTAGGAAAATTGCACTGGAGTCACTGGAACGCATCTGAATAAAGCTTCCTTCTAAGTCGGTCAAAGTTGGGGGATAAGCGGCAGGCTCTTAATATGTAGGCGCGTTAGTGTCGTATTGGAGGTTATCAAATGTATTCCCGATGGAGTGTGATTGCCCGGGTACATTGGTCCAATCAATTAGTAAGCTTAAGCGAACATTATTCGGCCGTCGAGCGTTTCTGAGCCCTCCGACTTTTCAAAGCTCTAGACGAAATGGCTCAATCAAGTTCAGTGTGCCTAGGGTGCCAGGCAATCAAGCCGAACATTTAAGTTGACCTGGTAGACTAGAGGGGTAGGTACTCATGTGCGGATTTGTGTAGTTTTGGGGCTATGTGGATGGCATGCATTTCCTGTGGGATTCAACTGATTTAGTTTGGGTGCCATGATATTGTTGGACAGAAGGAGGAAAACGTGCTTGATAGCCCATCTTGAGTGGGATATATGCGAGGTAGCTGAGGTTATTTCATGACAAGCTATCAGCAAGGCAGCGATCGACTGCGTAGTTAAACCGCCTGCGGT
This sequence comes from Fasciolopsis buskii, assembly GCA_008360955.1. Taxonomy (NCBI): domain Eukaryota; kingdom Metazoa; phylum Platyhelminthes; class Trematoda; order Plagiorchiida; family Fasciolidae; genus Fasciolopsis; species Fasciolopsis buskii. Next base: position 210,478 of record LUCM01003052.1, on the reverse strand, counting down.
TCCAGCTTGTGGTGCTGAGGTTGACAAATTTAGATGAGCAAGTTTGCGGGGTTTTGAGACGGACGAAGTGGAGTTGTTTTTATCCGGATCCCCAGGTATTGTTTGGGACCAGCAAAGATGATGTCCAGGGTTCACCGCTTTCGCAGCGGGGATGCGCGAAGGTGGGTTGTCACTACATCATTGATTTCTTTCTCAGACGGAAGAGTAGCAAATTTTTGGAGTGAAGAGCTTGTACAAGAAGTTAAGTGACGTAAGCACGGAAGAGGCAGATTACGCGAATTGTCTAAAAGTTTAGCTTTTGAGGGCTGCTGATTGATCGCAGCCTGAAAGTAGGTCCGGTAGCGCTCACAGGGCATGGGACAGTGTGAGATTCGGAGTGAGGTAGTCAATCGCAGGGAGAAAGTAGATTGTTTGGGATCATCGCAGTATGCCATGAATTTGATCCGTCGGTCGGTAACTGTACTGGTGGCGTACTGTTCAGAGAGGGAGCGTCCGAGACAGCTAAAGTCTTGCTGAAATTTCGTTAAACTTCTGTGACCGTATTACACCCCTCCAGAAGGGAGTTTTAACAGTATATATCTTCATATTTTTACCAAGCCTGTAGTTAACAATGGTTGCCCTGCTCGTTTTCAGCTCCTTCGCAGATAGTTCATCATCAAAATTTGAATAAAATTGGGCAATTATTTTGAGATTTTCTCCGAGGCCTAGAGCACAGACAAAAGTGGCGGGTCATACTGCAAACACTGAGTACGGTAGATAGGACCAGTGGTAGTGAGAAGCGATGAGGCATGTTAATGCCAACAGCTTCCCTTGAATTCGCTCTGCATTTGTGGGCTTCTGTAGTTACGGATTCAAAGAAGCGCCCTGTTTCAGCGAGATTGCTGGCAGTTGTCCCATGGGTGGGTCAATTAGGCCGGCTAATGGGGACAGCTTCAATGACAAGTCTTTGGTCTTTTCGGCTTTGATTTTAGGCCCTTTAGTCCTTTTGAGATATTCAAAGTTTTGGAACCAGAATTACTAAATACGTTGATGAGCGGAACTTAGCATGTTTTAGTGAAAATCAAGGTTTTAATGGTTTCCCGAGCACAGCGGCGCAACGCTGATGTCGGTTTGGATCCGCTGGCAAAGGCATTGGAGGGGTTGTCTAAATTCAAGAAAGCCTGGAAGTTCTGAGATTTTATGAAAGTTTCGCAACTTTTAAACAGACAACGGGATGCCGTTAGGAAGTGCGGGAGGGTGCATGTAGAAAGATAAGTAAACAGGCCAATCATTAATCTTGTTTTTAAGACAAATTGATAGACGGATAAAATATGTGAGAAAAAGCATAAAGGCTTTTAAATTAGATGCACGCTGGAGCTGAAAATGTAAGTACTGTTTTGAAATAATTAGCGGCAGAATAGTCAGAGAGAGATGTGCTCAAATTTCTATGCTCAAAGAAATTAAGGGAAATGTTTGAACTAGTAAACAGGTTCTAATTCTGCTAAAAATGCCACAATGACACTAAACTCCCAAAACAACGAGGTCACCTCACAGTGAGGTGCATGGCTAAGCCAATCCTAGGCCACATGGTCTGTTTATAACGTTCCTCGGTCAGCTTTCGACATGTCCGCAGACGCCGACTTCAATGATCTGGTGAGACTGCTAGCACAGTGGTTAGGGAATAAAGATCATTATTTGCCGTTTTTTAAGCTTGGCTTTCTTACGAGCCCTTTGCACATGGGGCTGAGGGATCCGTTATAATTAACCGTATTTGAGGCAACTCCAGTGGTTCTGCTTCAGATTGCCAGGAAACAGTGCCACTTAACTGGGTCGCGAACAGCAAGGTGGATGCTAGAATATATATATATACATATAGGGGAAACCATGAAGCGGTAGGAAGGGATAAGCGTAAAAATTCTGGAATCAGTAATTTTCGTCTAAGCTGGATGATAGAAACTTCTACCACGTAGCAGCCTCAATGAGCTCGCGCCACTAATTAAGAAGAAAAGGAAAACGACGGAAATCTTTCCAGACGTCAGCACACGTGAGAGGTGTTTGTTGTGAGAACAGAGGTAGGCCAAAAACTGGAAGTGTGAGCGGTGAAGCATAAGTTGACAGTGTGATGCAATACTTCCATGGTTGTTCTAAAATGCAGCCAGATGCTTATCTAGCAAACAAGGACGGTGTGGAGATTTTCCTTTTTCAGGATGAGGTTTGAGCTGATGGCATAAATATCCATTGCTGGAAATGGCTGATTCCTTCGCAGCTCGAGTTTGCTTCTATTGCCGGGTCCAAATTGATCACCGCAGAGTTGTTTTTTCTAGCAGAGGCGAGGTTGAGCCCGAATTGGTCCTTTCCATAGTCCCTCCGCCTGAAATTCATTTTTCGCCAGCTACGGTTTTTCTCAGCTGCTCGAAGCGGTCAGTTTTCTCACCTTCGGGGAGGCCGAGGCAAACAGGCCATAGATGCTTTGGATTTCGTTTGCGTGAACCAAAGGGAACCTAATTGCGTATAAGCAAACACATGGGGGAGCACAAACTTGTATTTAGGACTCCGTCATCACCAACGCAGTCTGTTCATTTCACTAAAGAGTGCCACTTAAAACCTGCCAATCTGTATTGCTTTGTTACATAAGCGAATCAGGTCGCTTGCGTGATACGGACGATAGTTTTATGAAAGTAAGCCCGGAACTCGGGGGCCAAAGAGTTTACAAGATTCAAGTAAGCAGTTTGCTGGGGATCAAGATGGGTGGGCAAGAATCGAGAAGGAAGCCTTGAGTAAGTCCTCGGGTAAGTTATCCGCGAGGAAAGAAGCTGGTTTCGGTGATAGCCGACACGGAGATAGGATCTTTATGTAGTCAACGTAAGCAACCCACGGAGTAATCTATGAGAAAAAGATCCTGGGAAGAGATCTATATAAGAATAAATTTAGCGCGCTAATATCTGCTGTGGAATCTTCCATTTTTCTGTTACCATGGCCCGTAATATTATGTACTGTCGACGTTGATTCAGGTATCGAAGATATTACTGTAGCAACCGCTTAAACTCTAAACCAATTTCGTATGCCGGAGTCCCTTAGAAATAGGGATCCTACATAGAAAGCGGCGTTGGCAGGGTCACCAGTCTCTGGAACTTGTTTTTGAAGGCAGCAACAGACGGTTTAGGAAGGAAAAACTTTTGAGGCAGTAAATTACACAAAGAAGAATAACAAACAATTAAACAGCTGTTCGAATACCTGTTCTTGCTGTCAGTTGTGGCGACCAGTTTAGTTTTTCGAAGGGAATCGGGAGTTTGATTTCTGAACCGAAAGGCTGAAACACTTATTAAAATTTTTCAGACTATTGAAGAATATTAAGCTTACTTTTAAATGCCAAAGCCACAGTTTCAAGATTTTACACTGTGCGTCGTTACTTTTAACCTAGGTTTGATGAATTGCCTATCAGCCGCTTTGTAAATGCACGTTGATCGTTTTCCATTGCGAATTGGTCCCAATGTCTCACGTTAAGCAGATAAAGAAACCATAATCTAAAGTAGATCTGACGTGTTTCGAAGAGATTCAGGTTACTCCCGTTCAACTTAAGTGTCCTATATAGCAATGCCACTATGTTATTGACTTTCGCAACCTGAATAAGGGCGTGTTCCAAAACTTTGAAGCCGCAGGAGTAGTTTGGGCCCAAGTCTCGAAACTTGTTGTTGAAGGGGATGGTTTGCTTGCCAGTTCTAAGCTTCCCTTTTGATAAGGTGCACTCGTGGCACAGATCGCAACTTCTTTCGGCTGAGAACTTTATCACCTATTCGTTGTTCTACGTGTTGAGGGGTATTTGGTCTTGAATTACTTCAACGACAATAGAGACTAGAGCATCAGGCTGGAATTTGTAGACGACTTTGATGTCAGTGGCGATTGGGGAAGGAACACCGTCTCTGACAACGTTAAAGACATCATTTACGTAAAAGTGAAACAGCAGGGCGTCTAGCGCACTACTTTGGAATATGCCATTAGTTATTGTTTTAGGGTGTGAGATGAAACTACTTACTTACAATACTCGGTTACTGGACAAATATTTAACGTGAACCATGGGAGTTTAGGGTCGGTGACCCCATAGGAGCTGATCTTGTTTATCGCCCTACGGTAGGACACTCTAGCCACAGCTTCTGTCATGTCCAAGTGCACCACCATCACCGGCTTTTCAGCGTTAGCAACCGTTGTGATTCTATCTAGGCGATCCGTCACAGACGTAGCGCAAGATTTCTGTTGTACAAAAAACCATGCTGACTAATGTTGAAAAACTTTGGTCCATATAACACGTGGTGAGTTGCATTTTATTCAAGCACTCCACAATTCTGGAGGCAATCGTGGTATGGTTGATCGGTTTATAGTTGGTTGGTCTAAGTCCTGTACATTTATTACATATGGAGATTATGACAGTCGTTTTTATTGGGAAGGAAAAATACCCCATTGGACAGAACGACTGAATATGTTTGTCAACGGTATTGAAATATCTCCCCAAATAGTTTAAAGAAGCTTGGAGGTAACGACTCTTGTCCAGAGTGGTGGCTGACTTGTGTTTTTATCACAAGCGAAGCTATCTCGTTCGGGAAGAAAAAAGCTGTTGACAATGTTTCTGAAGTCAGGCGTGGTAGACACGAGGCTGAAAGATTACTGTCCATTTTTAGGGATGGGGCAAAGAACCCTCCAGATGCCGCAACGGTATTTTGAGGGTTGTCGGGAAAGGTGCTGTCGTCGGTGAGTTTTGTGGATAGAAGTAGCCGAGAGCCGGGCGTAATTTGCTCTTGATTTAACTAGTTGCGCTAGAGCTTCTCGTGGGTTGGGAAGGTTTAGAGCACGTAGTTCTTTTATTTTACTACGGGAATCTATTATCGCTTTCGGTTTTTTTGACGGGCGACTGAGTCGCAGATACAGAGAAAAGTCCCGGGTTCTAAGAATGCTCTCCTGAAGTTTGGGAACTTTACAACTTCGTCGGTCATGGCTGTTCTTTTTGTAGGTATCAACTAAGTCCGTGCCGGCTTGATAATGCCAAAGCATTTGTGCAGGATTGCTTAAAGCTTGTCAGTTGCCATTTGCATCTCGCATGCTAGGAAGGAGTCCCAATTACACCTGGGCACCAGATTTGGCAGGCCATCATAGTTTGTATTGAAGTGGTTTATAGTGGTTGGAGATGGGTTGTTACCTTGATAAGGCCTTATGAATTTTAGACGAACCAATGAATTATTGGCTTATTAATGGGTGTTGAATTAGTGCCAGAAACATAATATAATCAAGAATTTGATTATTTACCGGTGAACTCCACTGGAAATTTAGATTTATCAACGACCTGGAATTAACCCTGTGGCTCCTGCTTGTTGCAGTTCCAGGGGCCTCCTACTCACCTTGTCAGGAGTCACAAGAAATATTCAAAAGCGGCCCTGTCTGTGACTCCCTTAGAACAGCTTTCTACGCTGGACCGTGATCTGTTAATTTTACCCATTTCTATCAAATCACTGAGGAAAATCTGCACCTGAAGTTACCTCGAAACTCCACGACTCACGGATCTGCCTACCTAATCCACTATCCTACCATCGGCCCGATATGCCATCCGACTACTCGAGAAGGCCACACCAGCGTCCATTCTATCCACTATCACCTCCTATAGCCTTAACATCTAATAGAAAAATTCCCTTTTCGTCCAAAGATGAACAACTTCAGCTCCTTAAATTCCATGGTCCCCAAGCCGACCAAGCCCACACAAACCGTATTTGGCTTCATACTATCCCAGAACGTGTCGCTTTATATACGCTACCTCAGTTATCCCCGCGCGAAGTGCAACCCGTGCCATTTCTCTAATCCTCGTATGAGGACCACCATGGGGCCTCGAAGCCTATATCATTCAACTTGGACTCAGTATCCGGCGGCAGACGCACAGCTCACCCACATAAACCACATCCTAATCCGACGAACACTAAATACCATCAGTTAAACGCCTTAATACTCCTTACCCTTTTGCCCGCCCTCCCTTACTAGCCCAAACTCCCTGAAACAACACTAACCACGAAACTATAGTCAGCACCAGCATACCTCAAGCTCCAATATCAGGAGCCCACTCACATTCCTTCTCATAACCCCCAAACTAACGGTTTTCCATGATCCACTTCCAGTCTGCGTGTTCGGTGCTCCCCCTAGAGCCGACCAACTCTGTGCAAATACCCTCACTATCGATGCGGACCAGTTATCTTTAATAATTGTCCGTTGGGATGGAAGTGCAGTGGCGCCAGTTGCTTCCTTCCAGTTGGTTGTGACACCCATCCCCTGAACCTGCCCTGTCCCGACCATCATGGGCCTCCAGCTACCACGGCTCACGATTCCTCAACTAATATTTTTCATACATACCATACCCCTTAAGCGCCGTCACTTGCTCCTGCGGGACACTCCACTCTCTTTTTAGCCGCGACTCGCCCCATACCAGCCAGTTTTTTGGAATCTACCCCCTCCCTACGAATAAATTCATTCGTTTTCCGTAATCATCAAATCTTTTCATTATTACCATTGCACCGACAAAAATGCGTAAATTCCAGAACCTCCTCTATCCACAATATTCAGGAAAATGCTGAATCCTGCTGATCAGTGCCAGATCGCTGTCCGGAAAAATGGCCTACATGAGAGTACTTGCACCCTCCATAAACCCTGACAAATATGGATGACGGATACTTCAGCCATAAGTCACTTTTCTACGGTGTGATACCGAGCCTTTTTCGGCTCTGGTTACAGTAGACGCAGAGGGGGTTGTCTTGCTCACTTGTCATCATCGATCTGCACAGGGCCGAAATCCCAATGGACAACGCTGGAGTATTCGACAGCCCCCCCTTCCTCTCACCCAGATTTGACCCCTGCCCATCCTCCTCCTAAATCCCTAATTCGCGAACATCCTCCCCAACTTGATACCGTTGATCTTTTGACGACCACGCTGAGGGGAACTTAAGGGAATTTTCCACTCTTATTGGTCTCGACGTATCTCCCAGCATTTATTCATTTAGGTGGTTTAGATGTCGTCCCGCCATTGTCAAATTTATTCATTTTCCTGATGGGATATAGTACAGTACCTTCTTAATAGAAATAACCCGTAATCATTCCATTATACAAAAAAGACTTTTCCTCCGCGATACTGCGAGATATCCATCCATCAGCCACACTTCCACCATCTGCGAAATTATGGGAAAAACAGTCAGCTCACAAATATATTACTATCTTCTCGATGATAACCCGCATTACGAGACACAACAGGGTTTCATCAAACGGCAGCCGCAGTCATTATATCACTTTGACGTCCTTAGTTCATTTACTTCATCTGGTGACAAAGACATATTGCATATCACAATCTATCTAGACATGACTAAGTCGTTAGGTCGCACAGCCCAAAACCACCAAAATCCGTACTTTGGGATCATTTGCCCGCTGCTTTCCGTCTTCTCACCTTACGCACCGCTCTTAGGTGATCGAGGTCGGCGGTCGCCTATCAGTTCAAACCTGATTATCAGTGGCGTTACCCAAAGCAGCGACCCTGGTTCCACTCTTCCTTATGAATCCAATGACTCCCTTCGCTCAATGCGATATCATTTCTGCTGATGACATCAGACTACGCTGCACTTTTCCTGTCCGACATACCCCATTTAAACTACCGCATCCATTGCTTCTTAAATCCCCTCGGTCAATGGTGCTGTTCTTGGACGATGCGATTCTCGAATACAACAGCAACATTTTGCCCTCTAAGTGTGTTCGCCACCTAGCACATTCACTGACTGACCAGCATTCGGTGTGTTACCTGCTGAGAATAATGCATATCGGCAGGATGTTCTGTTCAGCGCTCACGATCCGTATTACGTGCGCAATCGTAAGTTAACTGCCGGGCAGGAAGCGCACGCAATGCCCGTTATAGAAATGTTGGCAATGCTAGAGAGATTTACTGATATATCAGGAAAAAAATCAACCGGCCGGTGACATTGCGAGACGTAAAAAGACTAAGGCGTTCGTTTCGCCTAATGGATGGCCGTATTGAGGAAGTTCACGTGAAAGGCTTGTTGCGCGGACGATGTATCCTGCGGCCACCTAAAGGGGAGGTTGTGGCACGGTTCGCCTTTTTCGTGCCGGATAGCGTTCGCAATTTGGTAGTTATGTGCTGGTGCTGTTAGTGGACGTTACCCACCATCTGAACTGCAATGGCCATACACTTTAACATGCTATGGTAATTTACGATGGCGCGTTTGACGTAGGTAGACTGCCAGTAGTCCGTATGGATAACCAGGGTGAGAGTGAAAAACGTCAATCACCGTCATTAGGGGAGGAGTGTAACACGGCAGTAGAACATTTCCATACAGTAAAAGGGATAAGATGTCCCTCCTAGCCGATGCTTCACATGACATTTATGTGCCGTTATTGACCGCAAGCAAAGAAGTGGTAGGGCGACCTTTAAGGAAAATACAAAACTTGGACGAATTGATAGGGGCGGGGAAGTACTAAACTTACTTCGCCGCACCTAAGAAAACCGATTTCGTGATGCACACCGCCAATGACGTAGAAGTAAATGCATCAGTTTGCGACCACTTTCCTAGTAGTGGGACAGATAAATAAAAAGTCTGTTGAACGTTTCCCCATTAGGTCATCCTCCGTATTGTTATATATGGGTCTTCAATATGCAAGGCTTCGGTAACATCTAGATTGGTTAAAAATTCCTTTCCCCTTTTCTTTTAGTTCCACTTTTGATGCAAAACTCTTCTTACCCAACTTGCCCGTGATGACGATGATTTTGGTCGACTCAATATATTACCTTTAGTTGTTTTGTCCATGTGCTGTTAATTTCAGATTATCTTGCGGACATTCAGTGCAGTCACGGGTTACCTGACTTGGACGGCTTGTTTTGTCGCATTCGATTTTCTTTTTATGTCTCACTTTGGTCGATTCTACAAGTTTCGTTAGTCTGCTTTGATTTCTGACCATCATGCTCAAGCAAGCGTTGCTGAACCTGATAAAGTGTGCAGAATCTCTTAAATTTGGTTGAATTACCTGACAAGTATTTTTGTTTATTCCCCTTCATCGAGTGTTTATTTATTACACAGATCTGGTCCCGTGTTTCACTAGTTTTCAGTTGGTTAGTGGCTAAGACCCACCGTCAAATGTATGGATGTTGTGTATACAGTTTCTGACTCATGAATAGTGCCGTAGAATTTGCGAATCCATCTTGTTCTTTCTTGGGTTTCCCATCAAATTGGGATTCGCGTTGTTCTAAGGTTTTCAGGCGCTATAAAGAATGAGTGATGTCAGTTTTGGCGCTAGTCGCTCTGTGAATCGCCGGTCGACTTCACCCGGACAAAGACTCCGGTTCCTTTACATTGCCAATTACAAGAAGTATACAAGCATTCTTTGCGACACGGACTGTTGCACACGAAAAATCGCAGACCTCAAAAATGTCTGAGATGACCTGCTGGGGGTACCGCACAGCCATTAAGTTGCAGAAAGACGTCTTATCACCGGGTAGCCTTCACGTCGAGCCGAAATCCGCGGATAGAGAGATAATTGGCTACGCACAGTTCGGCAACAGGTCTAACGCAACCCTTATCAGCTCGGATGCGCTAGCCCGGTTTTGCCTTAGGCAGAGAAGTGAGCCATTGACAATGAAAAGGATTTGCGTGATCTCATGGATCAGCTTGGTGAGCAGCAAATTTTAGGCGAACCCAGTGTACTAGTTGGAGTCAGTGAACCCCGAAAGTGCCATGTTTGTTAGCGATCTGCCAGTACCGAGGCCGGCCAAAAGGGCATCTGAAAGGATTAAAAACTAGCCCTACTTGGCTGGCAGTCCATTTAAAAAAGTCAACATGTTCTGGTTTAAAAGGGATATGACACCTCCCATTCGGTTCTGGAAAAGAGGCTAGGGGGCAGAAAGAGCCCGTATGCCGTGCACACTCTGCTGGGATGGGTGGCACTGCTTCTGTCTAGCTGCGTGTTTGCCGGGGATTTTGGATTAAAAAACAACTAGCAAGGATGCGCACAAAAGGTTTTGCAAATGTGCAATCGTTGGATAACGGGTACTGAGCGGAGGATGCGGAAGTTGGTGCTGTCGTTGGGTCATTCGCCCAAATTCTGATGGTTCTATTTTAGTTCATCCACCATGGAGGTGTGGAATGAAAACGGATCCGCAAACAATGCATCTGAACTTATGAGGCTACACCAATTGCAGTATAAGTCGGCATGGGATGTGAACACACGCATAAAGTACTCGTAATCCATGTAAAGAACGATGGAATTGGAACATTCTACAGCAATGCCGTCGTCTCAGTCAAAGTACTAATAAATGATTGCCAAGGGCGCCACTTCCAGCTCTCAGAATTGTCTCGTGTAGTGTTGTATCCTGTGTGTTTATTCAAGGACGTCTGGACTTATATAGGTTCCCGTGAGTGCTTTGATGTGGGGTTGATGTCAAGGATTGTCTGTCGCATTTCTGGGAATTCGTTAAGCACATCTGGGCAATTGGTTTACAGAAACTTCGGAACATGGTCCTTAGCTGATGCGATATTGCCACCATCGGCTGGTTCGCCGATAGGGGTAGGAGTAGCGGTAAGGGACCTGAATGGGTTGGCGGCGTCGGATCAGTTGGTATTTGTTGCAAGGGGAGTGATCTTGGGTGGAGATTTGTGCGCTCAGGGTGGGGGTCTGTATCCTCCACCCAAAGTGACAGACGTCCAAAAGGACGGTCTAATATACTGTTCACTAAAGAGGGATTTCGGCTTTTCTGGGCTTTACACTGCCTCGATCGACTGCCCCTTTAGAAATGTTATTCCGAGGCGCCCTTTTACACAGTGTAGCTTTAATACCAGTCGCAGAATCCTCATGCAGATAATTGGGATCACGGTTCTCGGGAGACACTTTGCTACCGACATTTTCAGAACTGGATATGCCCGTGATGAGCCGCGCACAAAAGTCTACCATTGCTATTTTGGCACTTCTGCATTGGGCCTACTTTGGTGTGCGCTGATCAGAGAGGGAGAGGCATTGCTCAGTTCCCCCCAAGCGCTCCACTGGGACATTTCAAAATCTAGGCTGGTTATCAAGACAGATGGGAGGACTCGTAATTTAGGTCGTGGCTGTGGTTGCGGCTCGTGTATGCTGAGTTACTTGTCCGCTCATACACCCCACAAAAACTTTGGGCCTAATATTACCTTTCTGCCGGGAGTGAAAATTTGTCTTAAGATGACTGATTTGTTCATAAATAATGAGAGCCCGTTTACAGGTTTCCTGCGTTGATTCCATGGCTGCATACACTTGCCAATAATGTGAAAAGGAGACTGAGGCAATGGAATACGTGTATGCACGCATTGTGAGGATGGCACGAATAGATAAGCCTAGTCTTTCGGCGCACTGCGGCCTGCACCATATAATCTCAGCAGTCTCGCTCTTCCTCCATTTCCGCTGGCAAGGGCTCAAGCTAAGCTTTTCATGCTGTTGACCTCGCTGTGATCATTTGTCTTCGGCTATTTCAATGGTTGATTCTATGACTCCGATGGATGGATTTAATTCTCTGATTAACTCATCAATAAGCTTGTCTTCTAACCCCGACTGCTGGAAACCCGTCAATATTATTCCCACCTCAAAATCTAGCAGTTCCACTGCTTTAGTGGAACGGTTCCGCTCAATCGTCTAGAAACCTACTGCTTTCAAACTGACGGAGCTTGCTACACTTAAGCCCTTGCTTTCTTCTATATATCGTACTGACGACCCGTTTCAGTTTACTTATAAATCTAACAGGTCCAGTTTGGACGCTGTCGCCTCCCTTATTCATTACATTTGTAAGTCCTTAGATGCATCTATGAAATCTATGCATTGCACCTTTCTAGACTATTCGTCGGCATTTGATTCGGTCCCACGATGTCTTCCACTTCACAAAACGGAAACATTTGGTTTTCCCAGGCTATTATTAGCAAGGCCGTCTGATTACTTTACTAACCGAACCCGGTGCACACTAATGGGCGGCAAAACTTCAAAACCGTTGATCGACAACTCATAAGTGCTTCAGAGTGCTGTTTTTTCACCGTTTCTCTTGGCCACTTATATCAGCGACTTATCAACTACCTTCCCTGTCATCTGTTTAAATATGTTGATGATACTGTCCTCTCTCAAACCGTTTTGAACAACGATGATTTTCAAATTTTTCCAACAACCTATTTTCTATCAGTCTACTGATTCGAAACGTCTTTCGTCAACTCAACAATACTCACCAGGGTTGATTCTGTGAAATATTTAGGAGTTCCTCTTGATAAAAATCTGAAGTGGACTACTCACATTTCTACCTGTGTAAAGAGTCTTTGAAGGTTGTCATTTCAAATCAGGAAGCCTCGACACTACAAGGTGAAACAAAGCACCATCTCCCGATTTATATACGACTATGTTTTTTCAATCCCTCTTTACTGTGCTCCTGTTATTTTTCCAGGTTCGCTTAGAAAAGACTTCAAAATTCTTCGCACGGGGTTATTAATTATTAGCTGTTTGTCTTTCATTCCACTGAGTGAGGTGTCTTTCAATCTGTGTGATCAGCACTTATCAGCATGTGAGAGATTTGCTCGCAAAATACTTTCAGATCCCACACATTCTCTGCACACCGGTCTCTCAAATTTCGCTCTTATTTATTAACAAGGGTCGCTTTTCGCTGCATAAACTCTAGAAGCAATAACTATAGGAATGCCACGGAATTTCTAAGCAAATACGTGATATGCTACGATAATTCCTCAATTACTTTTCTTTTGTTCTCGTGGAAATGTGTTTTCATGTTATTTTTCCCGTTTTATTTTTTCCTCGCATTTCCGACGTAAATTCCAAATTATTCAGTATAAGCAAACGTCTATACAATATAGTACAATTTTATTGGGCACCGAGGGACTTTCTTTTCTTTCCGTTTGTGATTTCCGAGGAGCTCGACTTCATTCATGTATGCAAGACCGAAACACCTGATTTCAACTGGTTCCCCCGCCGGCCACCCTTGCTATTCCGACTAGCGACAGCACCGGTCTGGAAATTCCTTGAGATCTGTACACTCGGAGTTAGCGCATGACATTGCACTGACTGGTCTTCTAGGCATTAAGTCTACAGAATCCACATGAACAAAAGCAAATACGCGAACGGCCAATTACTTCCTGCCCAAGATCAAGTGAGTTGGATCTTTCTGTATGTATATCGATGGGTCTTTCTTTAAATGATAGTGAGTTGAGCAATAAAGGCCTCGATACTGACTATTCGTACAGCAAATAGCCTAAGTGATGCGGATTTCAAATAAAATTTCGGCTGATCCGCAAATGTCTGCCGCGCCGATTTAAACAATCACCAAACCATCCAAAACATGCGACCCAGATATGTCCACGGAACAGCACAGTGAGAGTCAAAGTTCAAGGTCTATCCAACTCGAACTAGCAGTTACGTCAAGACCCCCGACACAAACAACCTGGGACTTCTCAGCAGGGACCACATAAGCAAGCGAACCGGTGGACACAGTACGTGAGTTAGCCGTGTAAGTTGTTAAATGTGAGTTGGTTGTATCCAAAATAAGTGGTCATGGAATAAACACGAGGATTTTCAAAATATTCCTTTACAATATGGCACGGCTTTGGAGCAGAAAACGCTGCCCCTGATTCCTTTATCTCATATAAAAGGATCTCTTTTTCTATCCGACACTCAGCATCGGTTCGCCACACCGGAACACCACATGAATGAGCCTTTGAAGCCTCTGACATTCTTTTGCAAACGGGGCCATCCGGTAGGGTCTACGTAGAAAAACCTTAGTAGAAAGATCCTAGCTGTCTTTCATGCTCTTTGGCACATTGGACGCGATCTAGAAAATCGCTCATTCAAGTCTTCTACAAAGGACAAATCGCCAGAATACGAGCTATATTCAACCCGATCTGTACTTGCTATGCAGAATTCCCCACCTAGACATCGTTTCGCAGTTCGCCGTAAAAGTACATCTCCCACGCTACACAAACTCGCCGACCAGGATGTGGTTGCTTCGTATAGGATAGTGACAGGGAGTTTAGTGTGGTTCGACGTTAAGCGCAACGTGCTTCTGTGGTCCCAAACCTGTCGACAATGCTCTGGGATAAAAGCTGAACTGGAGACCAAAGGTACACTAGCCAAGGTCTCCAAGAACGAGACACGTTTTCAACACGTTTGCCTTGACCTCGCAGGCCCTATTCACTGCTTCCCGAGGACGCCTGCAAACTCACCTAAGTGGGCAGGCGAACTTGCTAGTGACAGTCAATACCATCAACTTATCCCAGTCAGAAGATAATGCGAAAGATGTATTGGTCGTCTGAGGCAGTGTACTCGGTTGTTCTCCATAGTTGACCACCTTCTGTGGGCGACATTTCCTCACAGCGTCCTCCGGTCTGCCTCAACCAATGCGTCGTGAACCTATTATATATTATCATCCGCAAGCTAACTGGTGTGTGGAAATGATTCACTGGCGTCTAAAAGCACTCCTCACCGCCAGTCCCAACCCGATTTTAGGCAAAACTCTATCGTCAGCTGTTTAAGAAATTCGGAGATGCCTCGGAGAAAAAATACGAATCTCACCAAACAAACTTGTGTTTAACTGTGCGGTTCCCCTCCCCGAAGAGCTCGTAGCGCCGTGAGCGCCCAAGCATTTCATCCAGGAGGGCTGCGCAAACTGCCCTGCACAGCAAATGCGAACACTTCATACCAGTCCATCGTGGTACATCCCGGCCACACTATCACCTTAGCGTACGCTTCGGCCTCTGTTGAAGGTGCTCGTCGATGTCGCAACAACCGTGTGCCGGACAGTTTCATGGGACGAAACGCGGTGCTTAAGATTTCTTTTCCGACGCTGCCAACGGACGCAATAAACCGTTCGTTGATCGCATCAAACCTGCGTGGGCTCACGTGGACTAACCATCGCATTGCGCTTTCTCATGAGCCGCTTCACCACAAGCCCAGCCATCACCCGGTCCCTCCGCGGAGACCCCTGAAGGAAACAGTAACAGCGCCCTCCATCACATCCAGGGTGCTCGACATAAAAAATGAGCAAGATAAAAATACCAGCTAATCAGACTTTTTACTATTTTCACATGAGATTCCTGAACACTGTTCCGTTTGTAGGTGCGCAAATGCGGCTAGCAGAATAACACGCGATTGTTGCTTTACTTTAAGCACTGGCGGTCGTGGTGCCTTTGTTTTGCGCTAACAAATATTGTGCCATGCGTTGTTTGTGTTTGCTAATAAGTCGGATATCTACCGGTGCTAAAGTTTGCACTTTCCACAAGTTTTAGCCCCACTCTTTCTCACTAACACCCGTAAGATCGGGAGGTCACGGTCTTCGGCACGACATCCGCCGACTTAATTTGCGCACTAAGGGACGAAGTAAACCCAAGGTATGACGGTCGTCCCCAAACCCGTCCGGTAAATATTCTTGAAAATGATGGGAGACCAATGAGCGTGGAAAGCATTCAGGTCCGATGTTTATGGTGGGCATCTAGGCCGCAGCGGCGCGCAGATGCGGATGGGCCAGTGGACCACACCTCTTGCGCTCATCATTCAATGTTTTCAGGTTCGGCGTCCACCGGGCGCTAGGCTCCCAAAGGCTAGCCCCAAATGCACGATTGAACAAGCGTAACTGTTTAATTCGCGAGCAGTATATATATATCATGTGATACGCGTTTAAGGGCATAAGTTTGCTATAAGTCAGAACTGCACTTTCAGCGAGAAGCACATTCAGCCATTCATTTTTAGCACTTCGAATTTCAGACTTCTCTACCGAATATCTCTGCCAGAAGATCTAAGAGAATACTCATTGGCAGAAAACGTACTTCAAAGGCCTCGCTCTGGTACCGTGCCGCAAAACTACCACCAGAACCCGTGCCACACGGAAATTGTGGATCCTATGCCAACCAAACTTCGTGAAACCCTGTGAACTGAACTGAACCGATCAGTTGTTGACCTTGAGGGTCAAAGAGCCTCTTGCGCGTAGTCTGATCTTGTTTTTATGTGAAGTCGTTCGTTTTGCGCCAGTTTTCTACAGCAATGAACGTCCAACGCCGGAGGAAAAATACGTTCGGTGTATGAGTTCCGGAATATAACAATAAAAAAAGTAAGCTTTTTTCGTTTTTCCATCCTGATTGGAGTGTCCTGTGAGTCTTTTCAATATGGGATTTTTCGCTTGCAGTCAGTGAGAACCTTATCTGGACATCATTCCAAGAGATGTTTTGATTATCAGATTTTCTTAGGTTATTATTGTTACTGTTGAATTGTTTTCAGTTTCCGTGGCTGAACATCAGGAGCGGCCGTTGTTTTTGTTCCCATATACCTGTTGGATCCCTGAAGAGGATGTAGTACACTGAAGCGCTGTTCTGTCGACTACACGCTTCCGTGATAACTGTTTTTCACCAATGCCTTTGGACAATCGGAACCGCTGCAGTAGAGACAATATTCTTTTGTTTGAATACACCGGCACGTGGTTTGGACTGACTGGTAGCTCTGACAGAAATCCTAGGTACATGTTCAGATTAGGTCGCAGTAGCTTGCCAAGTATTTCAACTTCTCACCGAACGATCTGCTTAATTCCAAGGTTGCGAATTTTTAGAAAACTGCAGTCATGAGTACTGTTTTTGCTTCTCTGATATTTCTCTGGTTACAGTATCCTTGGTTGAGTAGAAGCTAGACGGTCCTCTATGTTGTACTGAAGGTAAATGGTTACCTTAATTCTGATGTCAGTGTACTAACTTTGACATTTTAGGCGAATACATTCATGAAAAACTGATTCCTTGACTATGTACTCGCAATCGTTATGGGAGACCTTCTCTGAGCATACAGATGTTCCATGGTTCCTCGAACCTCGAACGATCAAGAATAGTTTGTAATCGTTTAGAGTAGATCCGCCAGCTAGATAAGTAGCTGCTCAGACTTACGATGAGTGACAGACTATAGCCTGCAGAGGCTGCCGACTAAGACGTCTATATCGCCTGGTGCGGGCGTGCTGCGGACCACTGCACTAATGATCATAGCAACAGCTATAGCCACGGACGTTAACCTAATAGGCGGTTAAGTACATGGTAGGTTTTTGCCCGAAAAGCTGTAGTCGTCGAGTGGTTTGCGTGTAGTGCAGTGAATATAGTTTATTATTAGATAAGGTCATTTTTATTTGTTTTGGCAGATGCGTAAGGACCGAAATTCTCAGGTACCGACCCTTCTGAGATTACTGGTAACTTTGGGTGCCTGGTCCGAGATAGCCAGAAAGCTTATAGGCTGGAATGTCCGTAAGCGGCTCCTACCGGTTGGCGATCTCTTAGTCTTGTGCTGCTGTTTTTGATCAGGTCTTATAACTAACTTCTCGGAGTGAGTCCCAAAGACAGTAATTTATTTTGATTCGCAAAGCCATTAGCATCACGCCCGCAGAGAAGACACGGTTTACGATGGGCAATCAAGGGTATGGACGAGTTTTGGATGCCCAAGTGCGCATAAATTTTGTAGTTTCTTCTATTTCTCTTCTGTTTTCTTTTTTTGCATGGCTTCAATGGCATTTAGTCTGGAATGGGATTTGAATATATATATATATATCAATTAAATCTTTTTGAGGAGTCATTGTTCCCCTACGTCTTAGGTTAGTTGTAAGACGAGTGTCGATGAACACAGTTTGTGACTTTTTATGCACCGTTCAACAAAAATCATCTGCACTCATTCTTATCATCTGAAGTAAAATTCACAATACATCGTATGTAGGCATGAAGTTAAAGATCCCGAAGAATATCGTTTGTACCTAACTAATGAGCAACAGGTGATCAAAACCTCGCTGACTTCCTTATGGATTAGGGTTTTAATCCAGGTACTATTTAAATAAGATGCACAGCTCAATGACAGCGAATCCTCCTTCTTAAGGCCAATTGGAACTAATGGCAATTTATACCTATTCTGCTGGCATTCTTCCCTCGTTCCTGAGGTTGGCTCAAACCAACTGATAAACAGTTATCAGCGAATCACATTTGTCACTCTTCTGTCCATACGTCTACGAACACCTGCCATGACGGTCTTAATTAAATCCTGGTGCGACGTATCAATTCACAACCTACAACTATAACGATTTTTCGACGACAGAGTACCGGGCACGCACACCTGATATGCACCAGTAACCGCGAAATCGGCCCTCTGCTTCCGAGAACATTTCCTTCACTTATCCAGATGATACTCAATATATCTATATATAGTACAAAACTGGCTACCAGTAGATTATCATCAGAACAATGGTTAAATAGATGGACGATAACCGCCAAAGAGAAAGGAAAAGGTAGTTGCAGAGTTCACCACAAAAACGACTGCTGCTTCCGTTTCCTCTCGTACGTCACAGGTTATCCATAAGAATCCAGCTCAATTCAAATCACATTGCTTTTCAGTCTTCATCATCGTTCAGCGGTAAACAGCGAAGCAAGCCTCACTGACCGCTGCCTTTCCCCAGAGTTACACGTTTATATAAAAAGAGTGAATATTCAATGGGAACAGGGAGTGGACCTACACAGGCGGGAAAAGATAAGATGCTGCTGCAGCCAATACACGGAACACAGTCTAACTGTACAAACACACTCTTTCAATCATTCTGATTCAATAGAAAATATCAACACGATCGCCACTGTTCACGGTTCACTGCCATATCCTTGAGTGTCTTCAGCCGGCAAGTCGACGTCTTTCGGACCCCAACCACGAAGGCGTGAGACACCTACTTTACCTAACTTCGCTGTACATTTTCTCATCCCACGTTGCCACGTCATCTGTTGGCCTCCACATGGCTTCTTCCATTCCTTAGGAGGAACACAAAATAAGGCACGTTATGGTAGACGAGTGTTCGTCATACGCAACACGTGACCAAACCAGCGTAGTCTACTAAGTTTCATACGCTGAAACAAGCTATTTTCAGAAGTGGCACCCAATACCAGATTCCTAACCTCAATATTACTCACCCGGTCACTCCATCCAATCCTAGCCATACTGCGTAAACATCGGTTGTCGAAAACCTCCAACCGACGAACATCGCCCACACGCATACTCCACGTCTCGCAACCGTACAACAGAACTGAATGCACTGCAACACAGTACACACGGCCTTTCAACTTCAGTGAAATATCAGGCCGACGCCATAAGTGCTTCAGTCCAGCGTAAGCTGCTCGAGCCTTGGATATACGCATACTTACCTCCAATCCCGAGCTACCATCGTCAGACACGCAGCTATCAAGGTAGGTGAAACGGTCCTCAATCGTTAGTTCCTCTCCATCCAGTATCAAGTTCGGCGCTGCTGTCGTCCAGTCCTGTAACAGTACTTTGCACCTTGAAGGTGCAAAGCACATGCCGAACCGAGTGACCAGTCTCGACAGTCTATCTAGTGCCCGTTGTGCATGGTCCGCAGACTCGAACAGGCACACGACGTCGTCTGCGTAATCTAGGTCGCATAGCTTTCCTCCATTTCCCAGTTCGACTCCTACATCCCGGAGACCTCCTAAAGCATCTTCCATCACCTTCGGCCAAGACTGAAAAGCATTCAGTCTTGGCCGAATTACATCCAGAACCTTACGCTGTGATCTTCTGATTCCCATCGTGAATCGGGAGTCAAATAATCCAGATTCTGTCTAATGAGTTTTGTGGTCTGCAAAAAGGGTATGAGCGCTAGGATTGCATACGCGATCCTAGGAATCTCTGTCGAGGTGTAGCGACTGGAGCTCTACTAGTTTTGTCATTTGCCATGAATGCCCCGTAGGGATTGGGTGTGACAGAAACGTAATGAATGATGTCCAATGGAAAACATGAAAGCGGGGTTTAAATGTGACTGATTTACATGTCATCTTACTGGGAATGTCTCATCGTAGGATCTGTCTGTCTAGTTTGTGTTTAAACTGGTGAACTCTAATGGCCGTAGTCACCACTGACGGTATTCTTTCCGGTCGTTGTTAACCCGGTAAGCAAAGAAATTAGCTGTTGCTCTTTTGTTGGGCCTGAACTTCACCATGTTGAACATTCCTTCTGACAGACAAGTTGTGTTTGCGGCCAAGCACTTGTCTGTCAATGTTGGGTAGCCCTCTCAGCTTGAAAACTTCAATGAAACCGTTTGCGACATTTGCTCGTGGGATAGAAGTCAAGCACCTGGAATCGTTCCTTAAACGTTGTCTCGAAAATCATTGGCGACTCTTCCCTGGACGACTTGGGGCAGTTGCTCGCTTCGGAGAAGAATTTGCATCCCTATTTATTCACGAGACTATAAAGGTAGATGTACAAGCATTTTCGAGAAGGATAGGGGTATTGTAGTGCTCCTTCATGCAGGCGTACGACATCCAAAACAGATTGCTCTGCTTTCAATGATGCTGCCTGGCTTTGATAGTAATGCTTGAGTGATTCGTCCATTCCCACACCTAAATCTAAAAAGTCACTTGTTTCTAACTGGCTCCTAGTTTAATTCCTAATGCTCCCAAATTCACCCGTCCACTTGTGCTTTAACAGATGATTGCCTTTGTTCATAGTAAATTGAGTTTATGCTTCTCTCAGAGGCGAATGCGGCTCAGTGCTATATGTATAACTGTTGCTGATGGAATACTGGCTACCCTGTGGTTTCAGGCTAGTAGAAATCCTGGTCACTTTGGTTTTTCAAGTATATCAGAAGCACCGTGGGTCTTAAAACAGACTCCCGTGGCATTTCGTTTCCTTCAACTACGGAACTGAAGCGTTTCTAATCCACTTTGACCTGGAACCTCCTGTCATTTTAGAAATGCTTCACCCAGTTTAGTGCCCCCTTCCCGTCTCTGGTAGCCTTATTTTGTAAAGAAACGGTTTACGTTTGACTGCCGAAAGCCTTTCGCACGTGTAAGCAGCCACCATTTCCTATGCTCTTCTTTGGACAGTCAGTGCTGTAAGGTGGCGACCAAAGCCAGAGCACGTTGGTGCAAAGCTAATGGAGTGAATTCATCAAGAAGAGACCTCCACATAGCAAGATGCTTTCATGGAAAACTCGTCGTTGATTTAAAGTATTCTATATAATTCTATCCAGTGCTCATATCATCATCATTATAATTCAGTTGTAAACACCTGGGCAAGCCTCACTGATCGCTGCGTTTTCCCCACGGTTACATGTTTCTATAAAAAGAATGAATATCCAAGGAGAACAGGGAGTGGACCTACACAGGTGGGAAAAGATAAGATGCAGCTGTAGCCAACGCACGGAACAGTCTAAATGTACGAACGCACTTTTTCAATCATTCTTTTTTGATAGAAAATGATAATATGATCGCCACTGTTCGCTTTTTACTGTCATGTCCTTCATTGTCTCCAGTCAACTAGTTGACAAGTCTTTTGGATCCCAACCGCGAGGACGTGAGACACTTCCTTACCTAAGTTCGCTGTAAATTTTCTCATTCCACGTTATTACGTTATTTGTTGACCTCCACATGGCTTCTTCCACTCCGTGGAAGGAACGCAAAATAGGACATGATATGGTAGACAAGCGTTCGCCATATGCAACAAGTGACCGAAACAGCTCAGTCTACTAAGTTTCATACGCTGAAATAAGGTATTCTGGGGGCCAGCACCTAGTATTAGATTCCTGGCCTCCACACTGCTCACCTGATCACTCCATCCAGTCTTAGCGACACTACGTAGATATCGATGGTCGGAAACCTCCAACCGACGAACATCGCCCACACGCATACTCCTTGTCTTACAACGTAGAACAGAACTGAGCGCACTGCGGCACAATACACACGGCCTTTCAACCTCAGTAAAATACCAAGCCGACACCACAAGCGCTTCAGTCCAGCGTAAGCTGCTCAAGCCTTGGATATGCATGTGCTTACCTCTACTGCCGAGCTACCAAGGTAGGTGAGACGGTCCACAATCGTTAGTCCCTCTCAATACAGTTCCGAACCGAGCAACCGACCTCGAGCGTCTACCTAGTGCGCGTTGTACATTGTCCGCGAATTCGAACGGACACACAATGTCATCTGCGTAATCTAGATCACACGGCTTCCCTTTATTTCCCATTTCGATTCTTACATGCTGAAGACATCCCAAAGCATCTTCCATCACCTCTTCCATGAAGACGTTAAACAGGAATGAAAAGATGGGACACACTTATCGAACGTCACTAGGCTAGTCGTTTCGGATGAGCTTGATAGTTCACCGTATACCCTCACGCGACCATAGGTATGCGAGTACAATGCTCGCAACAGGTTCTTGAAATTCGCTGACATACCCTTTCGGTGGAGAGCGCTGAATAGTACTGTCCGGTCCACTGAGTCGAATGCACCTTTCAAGTCGAGAAAGACTACGACCGTAGGGCAGCGGTGTGTGTTTCGCGTTTTCAGTATTTGACGAAGGGTGAATGTCTGGTCGGTGCAACCTCGACCTGTACGAAGTCCGGCCTGCTGTTCCCGAATGTTACTCTCGTGAATCGGTGTTAAACTACGTAGCACTATCGAAGCTGATACCTTAGTAACCATCGGAATCAAACTAATCACACGATGATTGCTACAGTCACTCCGTGTGCCCTTCTTGAAGATGGGTACAATTCGTGACACAACGCACGACAATGGAATACGTTCCTCGTTCCAAATATCATGAAGCAAGGAGGTAAGTGATTTCACTAGCGCTTCCCCACCCAATTTGAAGAGAATTGGGGGAGTTCGTCGGGACCGGCTGCTTTTCCCCTCCTTAGAAGTCGAATATTCGAATGCACTTCCACTTCCGTTGGGGGATCAAGTGACACCTCCCAAGGAGTCACAGCTACAGACGTCGGAATAAATAAGTTAGCGTGTGGCCAGCTAAACTGATCCTTGAAGTGCTCTGCCCAACGGTCCAGCCTTTGCTGTCTACCATGGATCCGCTCTCCGTTCCTATCGCACACGACTTCACCAACCGAAATTCGCCGGTGTCACCCACCGCTGTCGCGTATAAGCTTAAACAGTGTTTGACTGTTACCTGAAGCGGACGCCACTTCCATCTCTTCGGCTACCTTAACCCATCAGTTCTCACGGTCATTCTCAAAACTTATCGTCAACTGACGCTACAGCTGTTGACACATCTTATTCATCTCTCTGTAGTTGGTAAGCCGACGTTTTTCGCTCCATTAGACCGAGCGACCCTTGCGAGGTCCAGTACCTTTGATGGACGCTAAATCTAAAACCACCGGTGAAATTTTCTGCCAAATGCATCGCCTGCTTGATTTGATCCCACTACTCGTCTACATTGTTGCTCGTCGTAGTTCTTAGTTCCTTGGATATTTTCTGCTCCTGGCTGTTGCGAACAGCCGACCCAGACAGACGTTCGGTGGTGGAATGAAGATGAAACATCGTGCTGATTTCATCACTCATGATAGGTCTCCCATCCTCTGTTTCTGTATCATTAGTTGTCCATGGGAATGCGATTATCGGTGAGAACATCGTAATCCATATGTCTGGATACTCGATTCAGGATTGTCTCCTAGTTTATTTTCAGTACTATCGACAGCAAACTAGCAGTTTCGTTGTTTGGGGCTGCTACATAAGATCAGTCCAGTTTTTATAACTAACCTTCCAGGAACCCGCTCGAATTTCCATTTTTAGTGAAAAATCAACAGGCTCTTAGGCAAAATAACTAAAGAGAATCGGAAGGACTTTGGATGCAAGAACACTACTGACTGGGGCCTTGTATCTTGTCGCCAGCTGCTCTCAACCGTCGTGTTGGGGGATCTCGTGGATCTCAACCAAATAATCTAACCTAGCCCACTCGGAAAGTCTCCTTAGTAAAGTTTTCGTACCCTTTCGCCACGTAGTGAGCCGCTGATCTCTACACCCCTTCCAAGCATTACCCGCTTCGAGAACAGTTTTTACGAAGGAAATCGATCTGCAGGCATGTGTAATGCTTGTTTCAGTCATCTTAATCCATTTAAACCTAGTAATTGTTCCGTCGACTGAATTCTGCATTTAAATACCCTACGATTAATCTCAGCACTGCTAAAGCAACCCACCCACCTCATTTTGCCAGAACTGCGGAATATTCAGACACCCGTCCCCATGTTTCTGACCTGTACAACCACACTGACTTTACTGTTGTTTCGTCAGCTCGACATTTGACCGGTGATTGGATGTTGCGCTAATGCCATAGATGTTGCCTATTGGTTGATGCTAGTTAATCGAGGACACTTTGTTCGATATACGGCTACCAAAGGAGGTCTGCTGCCCAGGTCACGCAACTTACCTGCTCCGTTCAACTTCCTTCCTATAAGAACAAGTCTTGGCTTCGGACCGGTCCGGTTCCGCTTCGGTAGTTCACACCTTGGGGGGGGGGCGAATGACGCTCCCAAAACGTACATACCGCTCGTTCACACAATCGATGGATTCTTGGAACTTGCATGATCCTCACTCGGAAAGGGCACTGACCGTCTTCACAACAGCACATTCTAGATCAGACAATTTAATGCATGAACAAATATCAGTGCCACCATTCCCACAGGAGAATATGGTGATTTCCTTAACTATTTCGTTACAAAGTGGAGAAGATTCGCAAGAGGAACCAACGTTCAAGGGCACACTCGCGGTGAATTCGGGTGAAGGATCATCGTAATTACGAAATCAACTCCATCTATTCGCACACATTTTGGAAAGCAAACTGAATTCCCCAGATACACGCTTCGATGAGAAAAACCACCGCGGCGTTGCACGACCTACTGATCCAAGTGCTGCTTTCATTTTTAAGAAGACAGATCATGGGTATACGGAGGATGTAGAGGCGTGATCTATTCAACTGTGGCCGGATAGTGAAACGAATCGGTTTTTAGTAGTACATACTTCGTGTGCAATAGATAGTCCGTCGAGACTAGTGCTTCCGATGCAATAGTTACTAAACTAATTTATCTGTTTTTCACAATATGGTTCATGACCTCTTTAACGGATCTTACATATTTCTTCTTTTTTTCCGGTCGACTGCAGAGGTGTCAAACGTTGCTGTTGCTCTTGAAAAAGAACGAAAATAGACCATGTAGTCTAGTAGCTTCAACCCTTTTAAGGAAATGTGGTATTCTTGGATAAGGCTAGATCGAAATGTAGTAGCGCTAACGTGAACAAACTTCGACCCAAAGCTCCTAGCAGCAAAATACAGGAGTTCAATGACCATCACAAACGGAACTGTATTACCCAGACTCCTGTATGCAGTTGATTACAGATTTAGTAAAACAGTATGTGGTATGTGGCCATTTACATTCTTCACATCCGCCGGACCTTAAATGCCGTCCAAGGTTCTTGTAATTAGGGCATTTTTTGTTAGGCATTCGTTCGGACCTTCGGACTGTTCCTGCCGGTATTGCCTCTTCATTAGGAGCACTAAAATCTATAGGAGATCCTGAAACACCAAGATTCGTATGGACACGTGAAAAATTAGGTAAGGGATTAAAAGCGATTTGATCGATGCATGTGTGGTGTAATGAACCGTCGGTAAGTTTATCTAACTGATTTAGCACGATGCCTTTTGACAGTCTCAGTCTATGTGATCAGCACTTTTTAGCATGTGAGAAATTTGCTCACAAAATTCTTTCAGATCCCACACATCCTCTGCACAGCGGTCTTTCAAAGTCCCGCTCTCATATCTCTACGCGATCCGCTTTTCGTCACAATCTCTAGAATCTATATAAATATATGTATATGTATATATATTATATATTATATTATTATATTATATTTTGCCCTCACGTTTTTTGACCGCAATGCGACATTATTTTCGTATGCAAAAATCTATACAATACAATACAATTCTTCGCTTCGATGGAAGATGGAACACTGCAACTGTAGTAAATTGGTCCGAACTACGCGGTTCTTTAATAACTTTGCTTTACTGTTGCCAATAACAAATTACGGTATTACATAACGGAGTTATCAAATCGCCGATCAAGTTCATCAAATGTGCAGGTATTGATTGACCTGGTGACGCTCTTAATTGTGTACACAAAATTCTTGGCTATGTCGTTGGACTGAGGGTGGCGCGGAGCGGTTAACACATGGTGAAAATCTATAGATATCAGCTAATCTACGTTCTGAACAGCGAGCTGACTCCCGTTATTCGTAACGAGAGCATGTGACACTCAAGGCTGAAAATCTTGCGAAGTGCAGCAGTTGTAAAATTTGAGGTGGGTGACAGTGAAATAAACCTCTTGCAATCTGGAGTACGAATCAGTTACTACCATAGTGTAATATTTATTCAAGAAAGGTCCGTAGTAGTGCGCATGAACATGCTATCAGGCCTCACGGGATACAGCCCAAGGAATTCATTTGGAGGGCTGAGAGTGAATTTTGTGTGCACACTCGTTGGAATGTTTGGCCGCGTATCGCTGTCGAGATCGGGCCACCAGCATGTTAATCGCGCTAAGATGACCGTAATGGATGGGGCACAATAATGCGATCGTTGAGACACAGCATCCCCTCAGCGGCGATTGAAATATCATCCTTGAACTTGCAGTACTCAGGACAAAGTAGCTCGTTATCTACCTTCCACCCGTTATAAACGAAAGACAAGATGGCACGGCGATATCTCCTGTCTTCACGAATTAGGTCTGGTCGATTGACAGAGAGGGGGTTACATAGGTAAGCGGTCTCCAGAAGGAACCTTCTCAGAGGCAGCATATTAAGGCAGATGGTCCACGAGGTCGATTGATTCAGGTTTTTGGTGCTTCTTGTCGTAGAAATATGCACAGCGAAATGTTCCATCGTTGAACCATGGCTGCATAGGGTTTTGCAAAGAAGCTTTGGGATTGTAGGTGAACTTCGGCATCCCGTGATCTGTTATGATAGTGAAAAAATTTAGGTGCAGCCTCTCGTTGCGTCTAAGAATGTTCTGTTTCCGTGGAACTAGGGGACAAGAAATATGGAGTACCGGATGGCCATTTTGCTTTAACACCGTCTGCATGGGATGCATCAGTGATGACCGTTAACTTTAGTTTTGGCGAAAAAGCATGTAAACAGCGTTGATCGACAGAGATCCTAATAAGCGTCGGAGGACGTTTTCCTGCATCGAGATCAAGCGGATGACTCTCGTGATGAAAGATTAAAAAGATGCTACACGATTGTAGAAAAACAGGATAAATGGTAAATACTATTGAAGGGAACCCGGGAAAGAACGAAGCTCGCCCGGATGTTTGGGCAATGATGTACTGGACGAAGCCGAAAAGTGAATGGCATCTGGTCGAAGATCATGCTAGTTTATGAAATAACCTAGGTAGATAAAGTTATGAGATGAAAATATATACTTGTTAGGGTTAATAGCAACATTATGGTCACGAAGTCGCCCAAGCAAAATACGGAGACGTTCATCATGGTGGATGCATACACAATACTGTCGTCCTTATGGGCAGAAGCACCACTTAAGTCAGAAAAAAGTATTCATGGCGTTCTGAAAAATTGCAGGGCAAAGGGTAGAAGTTTATAATGAAACATTCCAAAAGGAGTGTTTACTGTAAGAATGCACCTCGAAGATCGAGCTTAGTGAAGAATTTAGACCAATGAAGCTTATGAAGGATATCCTTGAGTTCAGGTTTCAAGAAACGTGTCTGAAGAGTTCATTCACCTTAATGCGATAATCACCACAAATTTTCGGGGTTCTTCTGTCCTTTTTTAGCGGTGTGGCAATGGGTGTGATCAAGCAGAACCTACTGGGGTCAAGATTCCTTTATCCACCACCCTCCGCCAACCTTGTATCAGGCCCTAGTAGCCACGGAACCTGTCCTTTCTGCTGCACTCATGCTTTAAGCATGTCATAATAAAAACAAGCAAGACCACAGGCTGCGGCCTCAGGGTCTCCAGAAAGCTGCGGATGAAACTCAACCGGAAGTCTGCATGGACTTGTTATTTAGAAGAAAGAGCTGGAGTCTTGATTGCGATTCTCCCGGATACAACACACATCGATGGCTAGGACCTCTAGTGTACTAGCTAAACTCGCCTGTTGTCCTATAGACACCAGTACCTATACATTAAACATTGATACCCCGAAGAAGCGTCAGCCGGCAGAACCGAAGTCAGCGAAACTTCTGCTTTAGCTCAAGGATAACGCGAAAAATGACGGACAGATTCTCTTCCAGTGACACCGCCATCAGCACGGTCGACTAAAGTTCCCGATGAATGTATAACTGTTAGATGGCCAAGGAAGTAACGTCATCATCGGAGAAACAAACTATAGAAGATCATTTCTATAGCTGAACAAAAAGTTCGAAACTTTTATTGTAAGACTAAACTTATTCCTGGTTGTTTGAGTTGTGAATTGTTGTGCTGCTCGATTACTTGGTCTTTTTTGTTCGAGGACACATTTTTAGCTTTTGTGCGATTTGCAAGGTAGCATTTTTGTGATAGACGATCCAGTAGCCAGCTGAGCGACTCATGGGTCTCTTCTGTGAAACCTTACCGGGACAGTGTTTTTATTTTGTTGGCCGGCCACAGAACGTCACGGTACCACCAGCGGAATTTTGAGGTATCGTTTAGGAGAACGCTTGCTAGAGGAAAACCCGGTAAGCCCTCGACACTGTCACTGCTTGTCCGCGGCCGCTTATTCGGTGCACCTGGGTCTGTTTTGTTCACAACCAACTACTGAAGTGTTAGTCGTCACCTTATATGCAGCTAAGGGACGCCCCCGGTGGAATATAGCTCTACCATGAGTACCGCCTGGAACTTAGAATTGGGAGAATAGAAGGGTTAAAATGTAGTTGAAACGAGTGATAACTGATTGAGGGGGATTTGCGTCCTGGACAAAAGCAGAGGAGGGAGAAGCTGATGGTCAGAATCAATGTTCCACTTTAGTTCGCGAAGGAAGAAAGATGGATTCTTGAAAGGTGTGCGAGTGTGTAGAGAAAGCGTGAGAATCAGCATCAGCGTAGTTGTGTAACGTCGTGGTTTATGTCTGCAAGCTGGCAGCCATGATCCTAAGACTTAAAGTGGCAAACCATATAGGGCCTCAACAGATCCAGACATGGTAGTAGGCCGGGCGACAGCAGAGCTTCCTCCCGCAATACACATATGCATTCATATGTGTACATGTATCGTTTACTACAGGCAAAATTGACAACAGAAAAGTAAAAGGTAAAACGCATTCCGTGAATCGCGAGCATGCGGACAATACAAGGTCCTATTTCGGTTTTACCACAGCCAATTTTCGGGATCTCGGCACGTTTTTGGTACTTTTTGACATTGGCGAAGATCCTATGGATGTTTGCTAGTCGAAAAACTACTATTCGCGCTGCTGTCCTTGCATATAAGGCATACCATGTATAGAATTTACGTGAATGCTCATCATTGATCTCCCGAAAGAAAATTCTGATCTGCTCGTGAAAGTAATGCTAACGGTTACTTGAAATTCTGTTTTCTGACCGCTTTGTCACCTCTAACGAAGCACAGGTTAATATCATACACATAAGATGATGCAATGGTTGCATTAGTTAAATAACTGACGATCATGATTGAAATGCAGTAACGCAACTTACGAGATATTTCCCTAGGTAGAATGCAGCGTTTTGTAAACATTTTGGATTTGTTACAAGGTTACTGTATTACAGAGGATTCACTGATCAGTTATTGAAATTTTGCAATTATTTTTTTCTGCGGATTTTGGCTGCATTTCAGCATCATGATTGTAGACAACTGTTTGTCACTCAGTAACCACGAGGATTGAATAATCATTATATTCAAATAAATGAGTGAACCGTGGAAAGTTGATTGCGAAAATCAAACACTAGCGCAGCTACACGAAAGAGTATTGATGATATATTCCAAGTCCGAAACATCTCCTAGAGGCCACTGAAAATGTGAGACAAAAGCGCTCCCATGTACGTCTTATGTGACAAAAGCGATAAAGTGCACTCATTTTCTTGTACTAAACATAACTAGTTTGGAGACGGTCAAGTGGATTGTGCGTCTATTACCGAAAGGGTCAGAGGTTCGAATCCAAGATCTGCCGGTAACTTTGGTGCTAGATGGTAACTCGTTGTCGTCCGGCTCGTTGCCACACCTGATCTTATATGACCTTGTGATTCTAGGCCACTAGGTTTCGAGATCAAGGTTACCGGTTCCCCTGTGTAGTGGGTCTTAATGGCTGAGACTTGTCTCCTGTACTGCATTCATGCTTCAAGCCCATCATAAACATAGCAAGGTTTTGCTACGTGTTTTAAGGTGATATAAGGCACTCGAATATAATGATCTAGGGCCAAAACACACATCAGACATATTAGCCGTCGCGAGAAACCCACCAAAAATATCTAGACCTCCGGGATGGGCGACGAAAAATCCATTGACATCTACCGCAGCCAAAAGACTACACATGACGATTGTTGGTATCCAGGGGCTTTTACCTACCGGATGACTGCTCTGACGATCGGGTCATCACTATCGTGGTCTTCAGATACAGTGTTAATGAAACGCCTAACCGCCAGCCCATCCAGGCCGGTTCTAAAGGATTTTCTTAGCATCACTAGTATTTATTTTGGCGCCGTTATCTGTCACTAGTTTTTGGGGGTTATATTTTGTTTTGGGACCCACTGAACGTGCAATCTGATAGTGATTACTAAAATAAGGTCACCGACCGTTTAATATCTCAATCTACATAACGCATCATTTCATGAAACCGTTTATTTGCTATAGATATGCGCGTCTTGTAAGTCAATGGCACATTTTTCTCAGCTCTGCATGCTATCACAAAACGTTATTCCTATTTTTTTCAATACCACATGATGCATCGTTTTCCCCAGGCTACAAGCCTCGAGTAATTCATACGCATTCCGTTGAGTCTTTTATTAAAACCAGGAAATAATGTGAGAAAAAATCAGAAAGTTTTTTCCTTTGCTTTATGTGCAGTAAAAGTACATAAGGGATTGGAATTCCACGTTTAACTTGAATACACTATAGCCGCATAATATATCTGAGAGCCGTTTTTTCTACCAGGGAGCCGTTTTTTGTGAGTTTATTTGCATCACTGTTGTCCGAGAATTTTTGGTGTCTAAGTACGACTTAGTAACGATTTCTGTCTGTCCACATGAGCTGTTACCCAGTCAAAACAGTTCTATTGAATGATTTATTGATCAGTTACATAACTCGGAGAAAACTCCCTCTCACGTGTTTTATCGAATGATTACGCAAGTAGTGATGAATTCATCAGTAAAAGATTTATATTTGTCGACTTTGCTACGGTTTTCAGTAAAATTCCTGTCAATAGATAGGTAGATGGCTATATCTTCAATTAATTTTGTTTTTCACCCAACCAAATGAAACTCATTTGATTTTCCTCGGTTTTACCACTTTCGTTCAATCCCAGACATAGATGTCACTCAATCAAGTCACTTTCCCTGTCTAATCGTCTTTTAGTGGATGGTAATTAAATTTCAGTCAAGTTGATTGTTTTGATTCAACTCAAGTACAGTGAGTCTGAATGTGATGCCTAATTTTTCGTTGACTTTTCGTGGCTCCCCTCTTTTGGGATTAAACTGCACCGCTCAAGGGCTCAGAAATCTTTAGTTCGCTTACGTTTCTTTTACTTTCTTTGATCTAACTTCGAGTGGCCCGAACATTTTCCCTTTGATTTCCCGTATTTTTATTGGTGAATATGATATAGCACCTAAAAACTTGCGCTCTTAGTAAAATTGCCGCTCCAAATTTGGAGTATGAGCTTGCTTTGAAATTCACATAAACAGGCTGTTTCATGACGTTGGCGAAGCATCAGCTGAATGAACGGCCATGTCCCGTAGTCACTAGGGAGCACTTATAATAGAGCAGAGGGAACGGGCAACTGGTTTTGACATTTGAAGTAGCATAGAAGTGCGCTAGATCCCACCAGGTCACATGTGGTAATGCACCGGGCGACAGCGAATTGCCGTCGAATGTCGAATTTGAACTTTTCAGTTTTCGAGATGGTAGATGTCTAATTCACTTGGCTATCACCGGTCAGACAGTACTATTTTCTATATCCATTTATCGCAAATGATACTTTCGATGATCTGCATAATTTTCGTTTGCACTTTTCTGCCTTTTGTGGCGAATGGTGTAATCCTGAGAAAGTGTGTGCGGTCGATTGCGTGCCTATGTGATAGGACTTTCTTGTTAAGCAATATTAAGGTATATCTGCTGTAACGGCTGCCACAATCAGTACAGGTAAAATTAATAGAATTTCATCTCAGATAAGATGTCCAGTAGTTCTAATAATAATGAACGTCACCGGTTCCACGTGCATATGCACGTAGATTGCGGCGCCGCGGAAGACAAATTTTTGAGCTTACTAAGGCATGACCAATTGGTTCCTAAAAGTGAAAAGTTCAAATCAGGCGAACAGCTGTTGTGTTTTGAACTTGCCGGTAATGTGTATTTGTCCCGAGTTCGCCAAAATGCTTAATTTTTCACCGTCAGTAAGCCCAATACAGTTCAACCGACGTTGTGCTCCCTTTGGCTCTACCTACAAGGTGGAGTAATGCAGTGTGAGCTGCATAAAAATATAGGAATTACGATGAACAAGTTTTATCTCAAGATATGTTCGCAGTGAGCAAGCCCAGTTTTGTATGATCTGTGAAATCCGTATATGCTTACAATTGAAATATTCTTTACCTCCGGGGTCTGGGGCGTTGGCGTTGAGAGCCCCAGCCACCTACATTGTTTTAGGTCAATAGTTATTATGGATGAGTAGGTACACGTAGTTTTCAGTTGATTATATACCACACAGCAGTTACAAATGATACGCATACATGTTGCCTTCAGTTTATCTCATTCTTTCTTCTTGATATATATATATATACATGATTTATATAATATATATAAATGTATTTATAAGTATTTATATTCGTAGATAACGTCCTGAGCATAGTTAACGTACATAAAAGTACAAACTTCATAAATGGCACACAAAATCCTAGTCACCGTAGTTATACTAGTTCTGTGAACTATTTGTATTGTATAGGCTTTTGCGTTCAAAAAATAATGTCGCATTTCAGTCAAAAACGTGAGGGTAAAAATTAAAATAAGAAACAAGACAAGAATTTACGTCTATTACCTTGTAAGAATGTGAAAATAACTCATCGAGGAATAATCTGAGCACATTATAATATGTTGCTCAGGAATTCGGCCAAAGCACGGTCACGGTTTGTCAAAATGCGTGCTAAATATGGGACAGGGGATCTCTCTCTCTCTCTCTATATATATATATATATTTTTGACGAAGGTTGAATGTCTGGTCGGTGCAACCTCGACCTGTACGAAGTCCGGCCTGCTGTTCCTGAATGTTACTCTCGTGAATCGGTGTTAAACTACGTAGCACTATCGAAGCTGATACCTTAGTAACCATCGGAATCAAACTAATCACACGATGATTGCTACAGTCACTCCGTGTGCCCTTCTTGAAGATGGGTACAATTCGTGACACAACGCACGACAATGGAATACGTTCCTCGTTCCAAATATCATGAAGCAAGGAGGTAAGTGATTTCACTAGCGCTTCCCCACCCAATTTGAAGAGAATTGGGGGAGTTCGTCGGGACCGGCTGCTTTTCCCCTCCTTAGAAGTCGAATATTCGAATGCACTTCCACTTCCGTTGGGGGATCAAGTGACACCTCCCAAGGAGTCACAGCTACAGACGTCGGAATAAATAAGTTAGCGTGTGGCCAGCTAAACTGATCCTTGAAGTGCTCTGCCCAACGGTCCAGCCTTTGCTGTCTACCATGGATCCGCTATCCGTTCCTATCGCACACGACTTCACCAACCGAAATTCGCCGGTGTCACCCACCGCTGTCGCGTATAAGCTTAAACAGTGTTTGACTGTTACCTGAAGCGGACGCCACTTCCATCTCTTCGGCTACCTTAACCCATCAGTTCTCACGGTCATTCTCAAAACTTATCGTCAACTGACGCTACAGCTGTTGACACATCTTATTCATCTCTCTGTAGTTGGTAAGCCGACGTTTTTCGCTCCATTAGACCGAGCGACCCTTGCGAGGTCCAGTACCTTTGATGGACGCTAAATCTAAAACCACCGGTGAAATTTTCTGCCAAATGCATCGCCTGCTTGATTTGATCCCACTACTCGTCTACATTATTGCTCGTCGTAGTTCTTAGTTCCTCGGATAGTTTCTGCACCTGGCTGTTGCGAACAGCCGACCCAGACAGACGTTCGAAGGCCAGTCGTGTTTGTGGCCTCCGTCGATGGCCGTTGAGCTGCAGTAAAAGTCGCATCAAAACTAACGCATGATCCGAATCGAAAACGTGGTCCACTGCCACCGACAGTTCTGGACAGAACCGCGCCAACGGTAGCTTACAGCAGCGTGGTCGATTTTACTCATATCACCAGTCGAGTTAGAGCCTCTTGTCGCTGTGCGATGCCAACTGTGTCGGAAATTCGTCGACATCTACAGAACATTTTGCGTTTCTTTTTTCGCAACACAGCAGTCGAATGTCTTGTCATAAAACTCGATTGGCGTTACCATTAAGAGTTTAGCTGGTGAATGTAGTGTCGATGCGTTTGATTTCAGTTTTTATTAGGTTGGATTGACTTATTACGGTCATTGTTGAGGTGCTCTTTGTGTTTTCTTAGAGAGTTGAGTTTCTGAGTGGCTATACGGCCATTTGATGCGAATGATGTTTTTAGGGACAACAAATATGAAAGATTGCGTGGGTCATCTCTGTGAAAAATTTAACGTTGTCATTGAGCATGGGGATTTCTTAAGAAGAGTAAAGCTGTCGTGTAAAACGTTTCGGAAGCCAACTAGGATTTGATTTGTTCACCTGAACGAATGGAAGGCTGACCTAGAGTATATCTTGGGCCATAACAGAATCAGACAATGATCATTACTTGAAATTGGAACACGCAGTTTCAGGGAAAATAAATCAGGGTGGTTGGTAATAAGCCTATCCAAAATGGAGCCGCCTCTGGTGAGAGAAACGCGGAGGTCAGTCAAATTAAATACAGTCAGTGGTACGATAGATGTATGATTAAAATCGCCTACAAAAATATGCATGTTATCCTCAAGCAGAGGAACAATGAATGCTAGAGAAGAGTGGAAAAAAGATGCGGTATTTTGTTGCAAGCTAAAAGGGGCAATATATAGGTTTGCTATGAATGTACTGGTATGCCGAGAAAACCTAGGATGACACTGTCAGGAGACAGTCAATTCCGTTTAGCGAGTACATATACGTAAATTCGGCCTTGTTGGACCAGAAGGAGTTTATGTGTATTGGCACAAGGCCTCCAGTCTTCTTGTTCGAAACTTTGTCCTGCCGATAGAGTCTGAAGCTGTCTATCGACACCAATGAATCGGCGGTATCCGGGTTCAGCCACGATTCTTGCATGTAGATGACGAAAGTGTGAACATGGATCGGTGATTGAAGTGCGCGAGACAGGTCCGACATTTTCGTAAGCAGAATGCGGATTTTGGTACTCAATAATGCCGGAATGGGACATCTTGGCTGGAGGGTTGCATTTTATAGCTGCACGGGTGTCTGTTTTCGATGCTTAAGACCTTTAAGATGCGCCAGTGCGTGATCGCTGTCCATGTTAAGAAACAATGCGGTTTTTGCACAATTAACTTCGAGCCATTGTGCCGTCAAACGAAGCCCATAATCAAACCAATTATCTGACAACAATATAAAGAAATAGGACTACAGAATTGTAGCGCACCTATTCAAAGGCGCGGTGAAGGAAGTTGAACGGTTTTATCATTTTCTATATTGGTTTCAGACTCAATGTTCAATTTGCGCTGAGGATAGTATTTTGTAGCGTTATTGTTGTCGGGAAACTAAACTCTAATATCTTGGGAACATAAACCATGTCATATTCAGAGCTACACAGTTGCAAACAATTTGTAAATAGTTCCTACCACTGAAAAAAGTGCCGAATTCGCGCCACTTTTGATAGGTTCGGTAACTTTTTCTCGGAATTCGTAAGGTTTAACTGAATTTTGTCTTGTCCATATGCCTTATCTGCTCAGTATGTCTCTTGCACGTCCTAGTTAACACCACATCTATTCGGCTGAGCCTATTTGTCCCGATGAAACGAACTTTGCTGCATGTTCAAATTGGATGTCGCCTCCTTTTGCTGGGATAAGACGCTGCTGCGTGAATCGCTTGTTCCGTTTTCTTTTCGGCCAAAGACGACTGGCTTCACCTTTTGGTCTATAATTCCTTGTCACCTAATTGACTAGCTTCTTTCTCACGCTAAATCCAGCTTATGCATTAATTAG
Source organism: Fasciolopsis buskii (assembly GCA_008360955.1). Classification (NCBI taxonomy): domain Eukaryota; kingdom Metazoa; phylum Platyhelminthes; class Trematoda; order Plagiorchiida; family Fasciolidae; genus Fasciolopsis; species Fasciolopsis buskii. The sequence continues at coordinate 174,275 of LUCM01003052.1, read as the reverse complement.
TCCGTTAAACGTCGATGCTTGACTGCTCAAGCAGACCGATGTATGAGGGGATAAATGCATTACGCTATCTCCAATACAGGCATGGTTATTTTTTTTCGAATCCCCCATATTCAGTTTTGTAGAGTGCGGTACGAATTTTCAGGCTGTGATCGGAATTGTACATCCCGCTAGGAACTTGTTCAGTCCACTTTATCGCTAAGCAGCGTTCGCAAACAAGAACTACTTAGGCATGAATTTGTCTGCTTTCTAAATGACGCACGGCTGAATTCCGGTGATCGGTGCACAGATTTATTATGCTCATTCGGTAGCCCCAACGACACAGAAGGCTAGCCGGTTGGTTGTTTGAGTGTTTAGGCAAACGCACCCGCCTGGGACTCCCGATCTCACTTGTCTGTCTAACCTGGTGGTTGTATTTGGTGAGCAAAAACTTGGCGGTTCCTAACCGATCGTTTGGTGTGCACAGTAACCCTAATTCGTGATGCAACGGGTTTCCAATCACATGCATTGACCGTGTTTACCCGGGTCATGTGAAATTCACTGGTGTACCAACCATAGCCACACGGTTTTGTTCCACTTGTGAAGTTATTTACGTTAACAGACCGTCGATATTTGCTTTGGAACTATCCCGTCAGGTGTACCGTATTTCTGTATGATTCAAAACTGCTGAGAACCATTATCCGGTGTCCAGGTCTGATAGTCAACCAACCGTCCTGTAAATCGGGTCAACGCAAACGTTCCAACATGAGTTCTTTCTCGTCACAAATGTATCGGTGTGTGCGTTCGTATGTTTGCGTGGCGGCTGTCTGAACTCATTTGGGCTAGCAGAGAATTAGAATGTTCTGGTGGTTTGGAAGCGAAATGCATGTGTGGTGGCGGGAGGCTAAGGTGAACTTGAACGAACCGGAATGAAACGCATCAAATGTATTTTCCATGGTTATCCTAAATCAGCTCTATACAATCTCTTTCTCATTATTCGCCGGCCACCCTGAATGGACTCTCTTTTCATCTTGGCATTTTTTTACTCTTAAACTTGGTAGAAATGCGTAGCTTTGTTCCAGTTTTCAGCTGGCTCCGGATTTTGCGCGTGGTGCGCCCCATGACGAACAGGGTCAGTCGGCATTTCAGTTTTAATACGTTTTTTTACTGGGATATGCGAGTGTTTCGCCAATCCGTTTCCATCGTTGTTTAAGTCGATCTGTTTGCAGAATTCTCTCACCCTTTTCTGACTGTCGTCTAGATTTGTCATTTATTGTTTAATATAATTGAAAATAAGTGTTCGTGTATATATAAAATCATCAGACTTAGGGGAAAAGTCGATAAAGAATTGTAGCAAGTGGATGAGACAGAAGTACTTTTCATGGTTCGACATATGCGTATAGGCTCCTCCATACTCCATCTGAGTGTTATCCGTTATCCATCGGAATCCATAAGTCTTGCGTAGCTGTGAGTGGGTTAGACATTCATTGTCGATGCGTATTTTCAATTTGGTTTTGAATACATTTGGCGGTAGATGACAACTCGCTCTGTGGCTAGTTATCACACTTGACCTGGTAAGACTTGTGTGGTTCTAATCCACTCTAGTTCTCAAGGTCGTTTTCTGGGCTCACCTCCTCGGGTAATAGGCCCTAGTGGCTATGGGATACTCCGCTTCCACTAAACTCACACATGAAGTATTTCATAAAAAATGATTTACAATCTCTTACTTTGAATGCTAGTATCGGAAAATTCAGTGTCAGTGAACAGGAACTGAGCATCTAGTACCCTGCCCATTAGCCACATACTCCGAGGGTTATCCATCCAGTTATTCCCATGACCTCTTAAAAATCGATTTTAAATATCCCAGTGATGAAGTCAGGTGCTCTTTTTATCAAGTCGACTACCCTGGTATGTTTCGTTCGTCCACGAAGATTCCGAGTAGGCAGGGGATCAAGATTATCAATCCTTAAAGCATGCAATGAGCAAAATCGTGACTTTATGGTTCTTTTTGTAAAAAATCATTTGGGCTATTTTATCATTCCTTTCCGTGTTTGCGTTTTCTATTTGCGGGTTGACGGTGAAAGAATAACTGGACTGCAAACAGTAGAGACTAGTGCCATACCATTGCTATTGAATACCGTTATCGTTGTATTATGACATTGTTTAGTGGCAATGTGAAACCCGGCAAACCGATTCTCGACTACGTCGTTCTCTGCAAGTTTGGTGTTACCATGGTGTAGTGTATCTAAGTTAAGGGTTCCGAATTGCCCTACACAACTTCTAAGCTTTAAGTGGTTATTTCACTCCTAACTCCAGTAGATTTAAAAGGCATTCTAAACCGGTGCGCACCTGAGTTTTTGTTCCATCTCCCACAGTGTACTATTACTTTGACACAGACACACCCATAATTGGACAAATATCCTTCCACGTCATCCCAGTATCAGACAGATTTGATTTGCCAACCAATAATCTAGATAATGGTCGTCTCGTCCTCCGCGGAATGAATCCGTAATGCAATTGTCCATCCTACATCTACCCATGGTGGTGAGTAAGCCTCATACAAGTATCGTTTTCAATGGTACTGTTCTGTCCCGCATCAATTTTCTATATGGAGTCATTGCGCATTGAAATGAAACGGTTTTGCCGACAGAGATCTAATGCATGCTGACTAACAACGGAACTCAAAGGATGTGAACAATCTGAGCTGCTCACTTGGCAAGGTTGATAGATAAAAACATGGGCTTTCTAAAATTCGGCATACAGTTTGCACTGTGATTGCCTGTGGTTATCATTACTAGTCGAGAGCAGCTGTGTGATTCAACTTCTAATATTCCAGTAGCCCAGCGCCATATGAATCATCAACTGCCCTACTTTTGTTCAAATACTTCACTTTCTATCTCTTAAACAAGTACGTAATGCCACCAAGCGATTCTAAACCACCCCGCCCATTGCGCGACCAGCAACCGGACGACTGATCTTGAACAGGCAAGTGAATATTGGTTTTATTATTGTCCAGGTGCCGTGGCACCACGAACAGCACACAGAATTGCAGCGTTAGAATCTCATTGGAATCATAATGAATGTGGATAAATTCAGAGTTCATTTGACAGCCAAGTGGGAAGTGAACAGTAGAGCACCGGATGCGCCTACTCGGCTGGTGACAGTATATCTGGTATACTATTTTGGGAATATTTTGCGGATGGACGTTGGCGAGATCTTTGAAATTTGTCGTGCTGTTTGTTTGTACTTATTTTTCTGTCAGTTTTTTTCGCAAAGCTACTCTGAAAGACAAATGTTTCCTGCATCGGGGCGTTTATAAATTCTAGATGGTTTATCGCGCGATCCGTTGAATTTCATGTTTTTGAACATTCGGTTTGAAGTCGAGTCAAACGTCTACTTCCGAAGGTTCATGGACGCCCAGAAAAGAGCATCAAGCTTGACGGAGAGTAGCCCTCACATATAATTCAATGGATAAAATATTTATATGATGAGTTTTATCTCCCTGCGAGCTTGTCCTTTTTGAGAACGATTGGTGATATAAGTCATGGCCTCCCATAAAGAAGCTAGACATATTGAGACTATTCTCCTTCGAAAAAGCATGTTGTATGCAGATTTTGTGACAATCCAACTCATCAGGACGATCGTCGTTCGCGTTTAATTTATAAATGGTTGGTGATTATTTTCCTGTAGTAGGTGGTACAGATCCCGCACCACATTCCATTGCAGCTGTTCGAAAATTGATTGCACTTCTGTCCTCTGCAATCCAATTTTTGTCAGAACATTTTGTTTATCGGTGCTTTTATTACGTCTGGTAACCAAGTTCATGATTTTAGTTAATTTACAAATAAGTTCTCTAACTTATATTGACCATATTTTTCAATCATCGCTGGTGATTTTTTCTTACTCCGTATTTGTTAGCGCAATCTTTTACGAGTTTCCTTGCGTAGCGGTGCATTTCTGGATCCTGTTTTAATTAACTAATCCGATATCTTGCCCCATAAACGAGTCCCCACTTGAGTGTCTGGTCAGTGTACTTTACTGCTTCATCTCAAGTTTTCTTATAAAGGTTGTTCGTTAACTGACCTGTATATACCCCCTTGTGACCGGGCGGGTATGCATCCACGAGAACCTGGACAGGCCAGGTGATCCTCTGGTTTCCGCTTATTTTTTCCGTCTTCTCTTACAATGAATTTTTTAACGATTATCTTAACTTTCGTTTTGATGTTTGTTGCCTCAATGAGACATACTACGTCCGATGTGGCAGATTTTCGTCCCCGTACTTAAAACGGCTGTATTGAAAGGGCGTACGAAGCGGGTTTTTGGTGCATCTCATTCCCGCAATTGAAACTGAGGTTAGGTGACTGAAAGCACTATATATGGACGTCCAGCTTGGTAACAAAACGAAACGAAATTTGTTCTGGAGTAACTGTGCACTTAGAAACAACAGTCCCACTCTGACATCCAAAAACGCAACCATCAGTTCTACCTGAGCTCTATTCAACAATTCCTTCTCCCAGTTATTGTTCATAATGAGCTCATTCTAGTTTCCCGTGTTTCGATCCTGAGAACTTTGCTGGAAGTTAAAAGCAGTAAGTCTTTCGACTTTGATTTGCTTTCTCCCTTACCACTCGGAACTTGTATCTCTCATCTTGACTGCACTGATGCTGTGGGCTCCCTCGACCGTTGTACTACACAAAAAACGACACTGATCTCACTATTTTTAATGTCTTACCTGACTATTTTTGCAATAGTACCCAGTTTTTGCTAAATATAAGTTACCATCCTTCTCATTCGCCTCTGTATCGTTCCAGGAGGCCATTCTACTCCATTCCTTCCCTTCTCCTTGCGTGAGCATTCCGTCTTTTCCTGAATTTCATTGATTTCAAATGTGTTTATCTCCCCTATAATATTGGCTCCCGATACGTGCCTGTCTTCACTGACCTTCCATCGCCATCGGTTAATGACAAATGGACTCAAAAAGATGATACTGTCTGTTACCTTGGTGTTCTTTTTAACCTACTGTCTTTCTCATACCAACCATGTACGATCTTTGTTCCATGACGTACGCAGATCCTCCTTTTTATTCTCTAGCCTTGGAAAGCTAAAAATGCTTTACAAATTTATTCTTCATTCTCGTGCTCCGTGTATGTTCATTCTTTGACTGTTCTGCTCTCCGGTATTCTTTCACGGTTTCAGAGAAAAAGATTTCGATATTACCGATAAATTTCCGTAGCTACTTGCATATAGTAGTGAAATTTACAGAGACGTATCTACAGATTTTGTTGTTCAGAAACATTTTGATGTGCGCGATAGATTTTCAAACAGTATGTTATCCAAAACCAGCAACCATTTTCATACAGTACCCTCCAACTTTTGCTTCCATTCTTCGACTCGTTTAGGTTCTCTTGTGATACCTCCCTATCCTATCTATTTACGCGTGAATGGCAAACTGATCACAAAACTTATCTCAATTGATATCTCATTTGATTAGTAGCCTTACGTCTTTATTCTGTTTTCTCATTCTTTTATCATACTGCATATTTTATCTCAAGGAGTATCATTGTATGTCTACTTTCATGCTGTCTGTGTTAAAAGAATACGAGCTTATTCTTTACAAAATTGATGTCATTCCCCTAACTGTGCTACGGTGACTCAAAATTGCTAGTGCGCATTGTATGACATTTTTAAAAAGTCCAACGACTACTCGAAGCCTACGAAGATTGGTTTGGCACAATTAAAAAAATGTAGGACTGATCCCAAGTGTAAAAAGACTTCAATTTTGGCAGTATTCGAACCCACACACTTCTATCGCATGTGCTCTACAAGCTAAACTACGAAGCCACGCCAAATGTTGCTAGGCATCCTACTTATGAGGAATTCATTGTGGTAGATTTTATATACGTTGGTGAGCTGGAAGGGTAACCATTGATCCCTAAGTAGAATATCTCAACACCATTTGGCCTGGCCTCATTGCTCAGCTGGTACAGTGGATACCGTAAAAATGCTCAGGTTCGAATCCCGCAGGGGTCGAAAACTTTCCACATTTCGGATCAACTCTAAATTCGAAGACTGCCGAATGAATAAGTGACGGATTTTTACAGAATTCGTAAACATAGTATGCAGACCTGAAGTGCATTATACTGACCATTACACAATACTGGTTTTGGTTGGGACCCAATTGACGCGGTTGTCATGAGGCGCGGTATGATGAAGCTGAATCTAGCGCGCGTTGGATGCAAGAACCTACCTGAAAACCAAGGTGTTAAGATGGAAGCATTAAACCCCATTTTGCAAATGATTTTCTATTCGACTAAGGAACGGGGAATAAAAAACGCCACTAGCCATTGTGTACCATTATTTTTCTGACCGTTTCCTTAGTGAACCACTCTTCCCTTCGTCATCAGTGATACTCAATACAAAGTTTATCGGTGAGAATTTTCCCATCTCTTCTAGTTATCTTTGCGCTCACACTCGACTCTGAGAATATTCAAATAAAGAGTCCAGTTATATGAGCAATGTATGTCCCAATTATCTTTCCTAGCCTATAGGTTTCACATCCACACTGAGCTCTTGAGTTTGTAGTTAGATGAGCCAGTCTCGTCTATAGATTTCACTATTGTCAATAATGGCTAAGACTGACGTGTTCGTGCTTTATCGTTCATATCTTACCAAACACAACAGCGTGTATGAATCACTCACGATCAACAGTTCGGACAAACCTGAGACCAAAACGATATTTTATTTCACTTAAGATTAGCTCTTTTGAGGTAAGGGATGACCCTGATCTTCTCTGGTTCTAGGATGTGCCCCAGAACCTGAAGTTCTAGTAATAAACATGTTCAAATGAAACCGGTTGCATCACGCATAAGTGTAGTGGAAGGGGTGTGTCCCTTACCCGTCACAACCCACTACAACGGGTGGGGGGGAGTGGGAGAGAACCAGTAACCATGACCCTGAAATTTGGTTTGGCATAGGACCACATAAGGTCTCATTAGGTAAGCCGTTGCACCGAGGCGAGCAAGGCGACGAGTTGTCGTCTACCACCAAAGTGGCCAATGGATCTGGAATTTGAACCCCTAATTTTTTCGGGGTAACAGACGTTGAGTCCACTTGACCACCGTCGGCCTTTCTGCAGTCTCTGACAGTCATTCCATAGTATCAAGCTATCTAGAACATTCTCAGCTTGGGGTAAGGTAAGAACGCGTTTTGGACAAACATGACAAACGGGCGCGTCAAGTGAATTAGATGACTTTGTATTCTGTTACGTGGTGGTCATAATTTCAGCGAAGAAATGTTTTCCCCATTTCAAATCACTGCTACTGAAGCAGTGGGAGGCTACCGAACGATGGCCAAAATTTGGTAAATGATATTCATCCTCGGTGACTCGTGGTAATTGCTTTCTATGAATTCTGAAATCTAGTTTAGATTAGGACGCACAGTAAATACAGGTTTTGCTGATGTTCATACTCGTATGTTACACTATGCTAAGGACTTTTATGGTTGACGGACTCATATGTGACAATAAGCCAAATTGCCAATTGGGTTCGTTGTTTTTATGTGCCTACCATGGTTTATGTTCTACGGTCACCATTCAACTGCAGGAAAATGTTTTAGGGTGCGGAAATATGCGGCTGCATTACACATTATTTCGCTTATTTCATCGGAAACTTGTCCTTTTGACCCATCCCGGAGCAAGCCGATTCCCTACTTTCCATAAGGATCGATCCAGCGGATTTGGGCCTCAGTTCTTTCACCGACTAGTAAACAGTGGTTTTATGTGGTGTTTATCGCAATTAATTAAGAATTTATGCCATGGGTCCAGTAAGCTACACGATAGATCTCAGTAAATGTGGACAGAATGCTAATTTTAGCTGCGTGATGCATTATTTTTGCCAACCGCCTTTCGCACTCGATTAATACCTCAGAGTATCCTCATTCAAATACCGATAGTCTGCCCATCTTTCATTTACGGCACCCTCGCTTTCGAGACCTGTGCAGTGGTGCTGTTCATCCCTCCGAGACGCTGCTAGTGCCCGAAGAGTGGAAGAAAATCCAGCTGAATTACGGTGCAGCTGTGTGTCTTTCAGTAATCTTTCTTTACTTTCAGATGTTAACGGCTTCTGCTAATCGCATTCGTTCATCCATCGCCTCCCCCAGACACCGAAATGTCGTTCACCTTGGATTTGGGCTTGTAATGAATCCCAGTCTCCGTTTGTGAGTGTACTTGTGTGCACAAACATCACCTAGCGTCTGCGTGCGATTTTGTTTTCGTTTTGCTCTATTTGCACACTAGTTCATTGCTCCGTTCTGTTGGCATATTCTTATATCCAGGTCCCTGTATGGGTTTCGCTGTGCACATTATGTTGTTTATGGCCCTCGATTTATTGTGCACCAGAAAGGTGGATAAGGAACTAGAATCTTCCGGCCTTCACGAAGCACTATAAGGGGGAAGAGTACAAAAACGACGTTTGAACTGATCGAAGGATCATTCACTTGTCGTTTGACTTCCTAGTGGAATGCTGTTCACGCCGTTCTCTATGCAACGTACGCACTCATCTTCTGACCAGCCCTCGGTAACAGTTTAGCTTGCTTAAGAACTAGTCCGTTTGCTTTTTCAATTATTAATACATCTTTTTAAGGCTTCTCTGCAAAATGGGGATCCCTTGCACACGGAAAATCGATCGAGTTTTATTCAAGGTGATTGCACATATCACCAACCATAGTACAATAGGTCCGTGTTGACTAACGAAATCTATACTGGGATATGGATTAAAGAATGAAAGAGAATAACTAAATAAGTTGTTTGGTACTTAATCGTTTTGCAAATTTTTAGTTTAACCAGTAACATTTTAAGTGATAGGAATTTACCCGGCCGTTTTAATATTCTTATACTTACCGTTTGAAGATTTTGAAATTCGAGATGAAGTAAGCCACATCTGACCTACTGAAATACGAGCTTCTGTGACACTGAGTTTCAGGTTCACGGTCGCCAGTTCAGTGTGCCCCAGAGGCTATGGATCACGTTCCTTCCACTGCACTCATTTATCATGCATATAATCAAAAGACCATTAAAGTTGTGTTGTGCTGGCGTACACAGACGATCTTTGTAGTGAGTAAATGTGGGGAAGACTACACAGTATTTGCATCACTTATTTGATAGTTTAATGGCACGCTGGATGATTATTTTTTGGCAACGGTCAAGGGATTAAACTTGTGCTATTCCAAAAAGGTCAGTTTAGAATGCCCAATTCACAGCGCCCTTTGGTGGTAGGTGGTAATTTGCTCTTGCCCAGCTGGTTATATACGCCTAACCCAATTGGACCTTATTTGGTCCTGTGTCACTGTAGGTTTCAGGGCCATGGTTACTGTTCTCCCTTCTCCCGTGCATTTGGCCCCAGTGGATGTAGGACATGCCGCTTCCACGGCATTCATATGTGCAGCATGTAATACACGCGTTTTTGACAGGATCTCAATCGGCAGTTTGGGTCCAGCGATGAATGATCACTGCACTTCTTTTACATTAGAAACTCCCAACTAGCTCTGATTTTACCTGAATGCTTTCACCATCTTTTGTTTGTCATCGTTGCGTGATTCCACATTGTGGTAAGCTGAGGTAAACACTAATATGTGCACCCAGAAGCAATAAGCATTGTTTGGTGGGATCATCAGAAGCGACAATGTGTTCGATGAACTTGGATGGGATTGGTCAAAATTCGTGACTTAATCCCGTGGAGCTTTTCCACGCGCTTTTTCAAGGGCTGTGATATGCAACTCTACTATGTCACATCCGCATCAATGAAACGATTGCAATAAACCAGTTGAGCTGTCTTACAAATTCTGTGAAAACCAGTTGATTGGTGAAATAGTTTGTACTTCTTCCGATCTCGTCAAATAAAAATGCAAACCCCCATTGTCCACTTGTTTCAACTGTTTATCATCGTACATGGCCATCATCCAAAGTCGTATTGGGCCTTATTGGACCACCTGGTATTTTGATTGGACACTTTTGTCTTACCTTTGGGATTCAAATTGCTAACCGCCGGGTTAGGATTATCAGCTCTCTAGCCTAGTACGTTATTAGGTTCAGTTCTTCCGCATCATTTATTCCTAAGGTTGCTTTGCATAAAGTGGTCATGCTTGTATTTTGGTCGCGGGTCAATTTGGCTTATCGGCACAAAGCTATCGGTTTTCATGAATCATTATAATCCTTCATCGATGTCTACATATCCCTTATATGAATTAGGGAAATCGATATTCAAGTTGTAAACAGTGGAGCACCCGGACATGCTTTTCACAGGTTCAAGCCTTTTTCCATTCGACAGCCTTCAGTGGACCGCGTCCTTCCTTCTTGAATATAACGTCCACGGTCGTCATCGTAACAAAAACATTACAATGAAAAAAGAGGTTTTCTGAAAAGCTCATCTTCGGTAATGTCCACTTTCAGTTGTTACAATTGCATAGATCGAGCAAAGATGTTAGTACCAATGCCAAGTTGAATGAAATAGCAAAAAAACTATCCCCCTCGGATTCATTCTTTTAAGACCTTTTTCTGTTGTCATTAACGCGACACTCCGAATCTCCGTGGTGATCAACAAAACGGTATTTTTCATTGTGTAACAATGGAGTATTGACGTTGAGTACTTTACATTTTGGTTGCTAGCTACGCTGTAACAAATAGTTTATATTCGCAATGAGTCGATGTTTGAATACTGTTTTGTTGTTTAACTCAAAGTTGTTCATTGTTACTGTAGATGACCTGGCTCCGGTTTGTTTTCCAGCCGGAATAATGAATTCCTGTTTGTGATGCAAGTAGAGTCGTCGTTTGGAGTTTCAAGGGTGCCATCAATTGGTTTCTTTGGGCTCCCAGTTGTGCATTCCCTACGGTTTATGTCCGCCAAAGTGATATGGGTTTGTTCTGCATGGAACAGCCTCAATGAATCACAACCAGGGGATTTTTAATCAACTTTATATGACATCTGTCAATTATGATTACCTCTTTTTCTCAGTGATGCCCCTTTTTCGTTTTTTTTTCTTGTTCTTCAAAAATGGCTTCTTGAACTGCTTTCTTGTATCGGCTGCCGTAGCGACTTCATCTTCAACTTTCGCCTTGATCCAACTTTGAAAGTGCAACTCCCTCCACCACAAAACATTATCTCTCAGTGCTCCTGAGTTCGCCTTGTTTATGACTGAATTTTTTGCTTGCGTCGTTGGGTATATTTTTTTCTACTGTGTATACATGCACGCGCACTGCCTCTTCGGTTCAACAATCGCTCTTTCGTGCACCGGCTAGCTTGTTGTATTCTTCATACGGAATTCTGTTATCGATTCACCCCCCTGCTGCACACTTCGCTTTCGGGTACCACAAAAGGAGTTCTAAGGTATCTCGCGATGAAAGGTTCACCTTGGATCATTGAGATTGTTCGAATGAACTTTTCAGATCAACCTTTTCAGTTGCTCCTCGTGCACGCGCTGTCATTGTGAATCTCCTTGGGTGGTGGGCCGTTAACTCACTTCGTGCCGTAGGCAAGCGCGTCATTTCTGTATTGTCTGCCTTGATCACCAGTGCCTGTCTGTTTGCTAACCGCCCTAATCAGCTGCTACCATTATTCACTTATCAGGGGCACGTGCGTTCGTTTGGCGCAGGTTCATGGGGATCTCATCACAAGGTTCTTTTTACTTCGCTGTTTTCGGTAGAAACAGATCGACTTAGTTTTTTGTCTGAAAGGATCTTATTTGATTGAAGACCGTTGTCTACCTCATCATCGACGTTGCTGCAGGCATGGGCGTAAGCACAATGTGACCAAAATGTAGATCGAGAGTGTATCCAGTTTTTCACTGCAATCTGACTTACAAGTATTTATGCCCTTGTGGTGTATTTTTGTGTCGCACGTATCAATTTAACTCAACTGGGTATTTGGTCTTCTTTACGCCATCTCGCCATGCGTGAGGCGACATTTTTTGGTTCGTTCTTGCCCATCCGTATCGAACAATTCGGACAACTTATGTGCTGGTTGCGAGTCATTCATCCCTGCTTGGTACTTACCCGTAACCTTGGTGGTACGGAGATGCGGATGATTTATCAAGGGGCCTGTTTCACGCATTTTCCCGCTGATTTAGTGTTGTGTTGGAATCACTCGGTGGCATTGTTTTACCTATCATGAGGTCGCCTCTTGGGCGAATGTTGTCCGTGATCAATACATTGGTCGCTTGCCTGAGGTTGTGACAAAAGATATCAGGGTGTCATTTAACTAGACACAATTTAGGCTCTTTCGTGCACTAGCGTGTTTCGCTATACAGACCTGCTCACTGAGCTTGACTTTTTGATCCTTAGCATGTCAACACAATTCGTTAGACTACTGGTGTTTCTGCACTGTTGCTCGGATATATGATGAAAATCTACTTCAACGGAAAAAGAGGTCATCAGGGAGGTGAGCTTTCTTAAAGGGCATAAGGCAGCTGAACCAGTTAATAACACTCCTGAGGTCAGTTTGAAAAAGGGGAAAGATTCCCAAGCATTATTGTGAATCGGTGGTTTTACCAATTTGCAAGAGAGGTGATAGACCTTCCTGTGATAGACCACTGGATTAGTTTAGTGGGCATCATAAACAGACTGTCATCGGCAGACCCGGTTTTCGACCTTGCCACGTTTGTATTGATCAAATTCTGAACAAAGACACGTGTTCCTTAGACCCAACCTATTTCTTGGTCTGCAGTCAGCCTTCGAATCAGTTGATCGTGCAATTTACAAGTCTGCCTCATTGAAGGATGTGCCAAAAATGTAATTGGACTTATCCAATCTCTAATAGAACGGCTGTCTTTCACCCGAATTTACCGCTAATTATGTTTTTCAGAGTCCCTCTCCTTCAGTTCTTTTTTAACTTTTTCATTGATTTGGTTATAGAGATAACTTCATCCTCTTGTGAAAATATACCATTGTTTATTCAGACTAGAGACTGTCTGACTCAAAATATCTGGACGATGTCGTGCCGCTGAGTATGGACCCATGTAAGTTGCTAGGTTTTCTTGACCATCTGTAATATAACGCATGTTTGGGATTCGTGGCCCACCTTCGAAATGTAAAGTGCTGTTGCAAGATTTGATTGGCTCAAAGCCGAACCTTGTTATTGCAGCGGAGCAATCGAGTGACCTAGATATGTTCAGTTAACTAGTCAGCTGGATCTCACCTAGTGGTGGTATACCTGATGAATTATCTTCGCGTATACGAAAGGTTCGATCGGCATCCACCAATTTGAGCTATCTTTGGCGTCGGTGTAAAGTTTGTTTTTCGACCAGTAGGCCCAGTTCTGCAAAGCGGCTCAGAAGCATGGCTTCTGAATGCAGATGTGCGAAGATCTCTTGTGTTTGAGTGCCTTTGCCTTCCAACTGTTTGCATAATATGATGGGAGGAGTTTATAGTAACCCAGAGGATAATTTAGCATTGAGTGTGAATAGATTAAGGTGGTTAGGGCGTTTTTCGTGTCCCAACGGAACGATTGCCTCGTTGTATGTTGTAATGTGAGACAGATAATATTTAAAAGATGACTGGAGGTGGCCAGTTTATAACATCACAAAAAGGCACGAAAATCTTAAGCAGGAAACTGGCCAGTATAGGTCCAGTTAGATTTTTGGTTTGGGATGCGTAAAATCCCTTCGGGTGATTGTCGGAAACAATACGTGATATGGTCTGTCGCAGTCAGTTGCGTCTTTGCATTCAAAACGTTTCTTCCATACAGTTCTTCAACTATTTTCCAATTGATGTTCCAATATTTTTGGTTCTCTTTCTTCTTGGAATAGATGCTGTTAAGGTTGGTGAAAGGTTAACATTTCTCAAAACGGAAATTGAAGCTTTCACACTGCTGTAGTTAAGCTTAAACTTTTAGGTTTTCAACCCAAATTATTGGACTGGGTGTTTCACCGAAGCAGTTTAAATTGTTAGAATAACTAGTCATTATGGGCAGTCCTGGTGAAAAGCATAAACCTTATCAGTGGCCAAACCTGAAAAGAGCGAGCTGGACTTCCGGACTGATATCTGCAAGACCAACTTACTGACGATGTTGAGTAATGTGGCTACTTGGCGCTTTTTTGCATAATTGCTCGCCTATCCTTTTGAGTTCATTTCATTCTCGCGTTGACGGTGTTTTGGGGTGCCACAAAATATGATATTTGTGAATTACTAACTGAACTGAGGATTTATGGGTACACCGTTATGTAGTTGGAAGTAACATTAATCTTACATAAGTATAATATTCTCAGGTTCATCCTATCATGTGATGTTGATTACGAAATAGTAAAGTTGCTCTTTTTTTAGTTTTCAAGTGAGCTCATGGTATGTTTTATGCTTCTACCTGTTGCTTAGTCATTGCTGTGCACTCACCAACTGTTACAATGTGCCGTCGATATGTCGTCTAGATGAAATTGTGTGGAAAACATCCAAGTCATTCATGTGAAAGTCTTAATATCGTGCTGGTTTCGCTTCGATCCACCTTTGCGCACGTCTATCCTTTTCACCACTAGTTTGAATGAATTGGTGCTTTCTCGGATTGAATAGTTCCTTTTCGATGCGGAATATTTTTACAATATAAGAAAAACTGAAATGTCGGACAGTAAGCTCGCATGCGATGCGCATTTCTACAACTTCTCACCTGGTAATTAATATTACTTTTCTCAGCTGAAAGAAACTAGGATCGGTGATAAACACCATCTCATAAAAGTAAACAACGATTTTATTTTCGTTTGCGAGGGCAAATATGATTTCGGAAGGAAGTAATGCATTGAACTGGACATGAGTTGTTCTCTTCGTAAATGGGAGTCAGTATAATGTACGGATGTGGTTGGTTGCATAAATCGATGTGGTATGCGCACTAAGGAAGACGATTCCATTACCGGACACTTACAGCGCAAAGTTGCCTGGGCCTGAGCCTCTTTGCTGAAATATCGTACATTTTGTGTTCAAGAGATACTGGCGCATTTGGAAAGGGTTTCACTGACATCACCAAATTCGCACTCTAGAGGCCCATTACTCTTGTCTTTAGCGTCATTATGAAAACCATGAATTTGAGCGGGCCGTATTTTGCAATTGCTCGAGAGCTTTTCCCAGTAAAAATGAATCAGTCATTCCCAGCTGTGCATAGATATTTTCGATGTTTTACATGATGAAATTCATAATAAGCGGGTTCATCTGAGAGAGCAAACTGTATTTCTTCATTGTAGGGAAACTTGTTTAATTGAGCCGATCAAACCTATGCGTTTTCGAATCCTATGATTTCAGCCCTGGGCGTCAAATACTGCAGACATTTCATCACCAGCAGAAGTGACGCCGTCAGCACCTGGACGTGGTTTTTCATGAAACTGGTTTGATTATCGTGCACTATTTACGATCCCGCGCACTAAACAGAGAAGAAAGAACCCAGAAGACTAGGCCTTTAGCCCAGCCGTCTGATCGGTGCTTGACCAAATCTGAATGCACGACGACTCTCTACTGTTTACTTAGAATTTCGTATGTCCTTGTGGGTCAGAACAATGTAGCACAGAGCAGCAAAATAATAATAAACTTGAAATATTTCTCGAACTAGATAAGATTGACGGAATGGAATTTTCCTAAACAAGTTTTCTGTAGTCTTTGTTTACTAATTTTTTAGTCAATAATGGGAGATTACTATCAACTATGCCTGCATAGGGGTGGCATCACCTTGAATAGTAATGAACCGCTTGCAATCTGAGCCTCATGTTCAGCAAACACAAAACCTTGAAAACTATTAGTTTCATCCACTAAGCACTCCGAGATTTATGCTTTTTGCCTGCAGTTAAGCTATCGATATTGAGACCTAGAGTACAGCCGTTTGACAATTATCTGCATGGTGGTTGGTGTAAAAAACTTTAAGCATCACTTTTTCTTTCTGCTTCAGGATGCAGCTCTCTCTGTGGTCCTTTGGAATCGGCATTTTATTGTCCAATTTCTTGTTCCATCTGGTCTATTGTGTTCCGGCCGAGCCAGATGATTTGGAAGATGATGATACACCGCTTGGGATCTCATCGAATTCCGTCATAGACTCCAGTCTTGACAATCCTCGAGATGACCAGGCTGGAGATGACACACTTCGTGGCTGTGAATGTTGGAAATGGCCAGAGTGCGTGAGCAACTGCACAATCAGTAAGTTCCACTTTTGGGCTCAAGCTGGTGTTGCTTCCCCTCAGGTATGATACACTCATTCGTTCTCCTTTTCCCTCACCAGTTTCCTACGCCTGGTTCCCACTATGATAAAGATCTAAGCTACCATTGTTGACCCGGTTGATAAATTTCTCACTCTTTAGGTTGTGACATCTGGTCGCAATGTATTATAACACACTGACCTGTTCGCTGACCCTTGTATCACTTATCGCCACGAATCTGCTGTCATTTAACATTGACCTTCCCTCTAATCCGAGTGGCATCCTACCTTGCTTTAACCTTTCTTTGATCACTTCTACCACCGGCCCACCCGTTCACTTCTGGACAAATAATGAAGACCGTTAGGATGGCAAATAAGCTCAAGTGAATTTGGTTTCTGTTTGATCGCCATCCGCATCTAGTTCTCCTCGCATTCTTGCTTACTCAGCTAAGATTTGAAAACCCACAAAGACGTGCGTCTTCACATTGCGTGTCGTTCGACCGGTTGGTCACACATCAGATCGATGTCGCCGGTCTTATTTATCCCACCCTCACTAATCGCTACCCAATTTCGAATGACCAGTGATGAGTAGAGTCTAGTGGAGTTGTGTAAATGATTGTACCGATGATCATTCTCGTGTCCGAAGGCAAAACTTTTCTCAACTAGTGATCCCTCTGCCATCATTTTGTTTTGTTGTCGTTACTACTATCCGCATAAATTATCGGGCCCCATTTGAAAGCATAATCTGTATGTCTAACTGGAACACATTGTTTGACAGTCAGTCGAGACCGGGTAAACCAATCGAGAAAATTGACCCTCAACGTTCAGGCTGACGTGCCTGTCGAATCATCTAGTTAATGAAATTGCTCGTCTCCCATTCTCCAAGCTAGCATTGCGCGCATCACTGAAAACACTGTAAATAGGCCTCTCGCATGCAAATGAAAACGAAGCAGCGAAATCCACCCAGTTGGATCAGACGATTAAAAAATATCCACAGATCTTGTTGCGCTCGCTACGTTATGCCTTTCTGTTTGCGCTATTCGTTCGCTGTTGGCAAGGCGACGCTGTCACATTCGACTTTGGTTCGATCACTGTGTCGACACTTACCTTTGCCTTCTGGACCATTACAGTCATTCTCACAAAATATTCCTCTCCACTCAGAGTGAGTCACGCACGACCCCCTTCCATCGGGCGATTTTAGTCTGTTCACATCACCAAACTTCCAGTTAACATCAGATATGCGTAAACACGGAATTTTTTCTTAATATTTCAAACTTGTCACTAAATTTTGGTATGGCGTTGTGAGTGTTAGCTCCTCGTGATCGGGCGCCAAAGCACAGCCTAATTAGAAGCTGAACTGCTGTTGTATTTGGAATACTGTATCCGATTTATCTCTGGCTTGTTTCATCTACCCACAGTGGCGTCTAAAATGCAACCAAAGTTCAGACATCTTTTCTTCATTTCTCACCCTTTCGCGATAAAATGGAAGTAAAGAAATGTTCCTATTTGTCATATTGAATATTATTTGCCTGTCTGTTTGTATGATCGGCTATGTATATGTGTGTGCAAATAGCCGTTAGACAAACTCGAATAGATTACTTTGCCGTGAGCGACCCCCAAGGGTAGACAGAGGGAGAAAAAGAAGAGTAAGAAAATCGTACTGCTTTGCAGACTGTCTGCTGCTAGAATTTCTTTTCCAGTTTCTACCCAATCTCACGTCATACGAGGTGCCTGCAGTCGAATGACTAACTCCTTTGACACATTAATCATTGGGTTACACGACCGTTCATCTCGAGTAACCGAAAATCTGTCGAACAGCTAGCAAATTTTGTGAAAAACAAAAATATATTTTTTGTTCCAAGTTCAGCTCTTAAATCCACATCGATATCCATCTCAAGGGATTTATCTTAGCTGATTTAAAAAAGAACTCCGCAATTTTACAGATCCGGGCTTAAAGGGAATAATTTTTATCCGGATTTTTCTTTCAGTTGCATGCAGATGGACACTTGTGAACAGATCATAACAATCGAATGTTTAGTCGCTAATTCTATGGAAGGTATACTGTTCACACCTGTTCCACTCTTCCGCTTTTTCGCTGTAGTGGATTTTGACTCTTATTGAGTTCATTGACTTAAGTGTACCAATACGGAAAGAGTGGAATACGCGACGAACAGTTGAGAGTACACGCGAAAAAAAAACAGACATGTTCTGGCTCGCTTATTGTTAACACTGAGCAACGAAGTGATCTGTCGCAGGAGCCATCTAGTATGCGTTTATGTATGCAGTAGTTCAAACACCGATGACAAGCCGATGCTTTATCAACCGATGCATACTGCTGGAAGCTAGCCTGGACGACCTACTGGTTGTGATGTTCGGCTCGCGACGTTCTGTCCCAAGTTACAAATTCAGTTGGACCGCGTTAGCGGATTATTTTTGTTTGGACGAAACACGTGCACTGGCGAGTTGACAAACCATCTCAAAAGCAAAGTAAATCTATTGGAATTCAATGTGTATACTCATTCTTTCGCGCACACGTTCACCGTCAGTATTAGCGGCTGAATGCACAGTGAAGTACGTCTCAGTAGGAATCGGCATAAGAACATCCCACCATGAACACCGAACAGCCTGGTTATCTCTCAATAAACTCAAATTCGAATATTGCTCAGGTTTCTTAGTTATCAGTGGTATATCAACTGTAAACATCAGAGTAAATTTACAGTTTACATGTCCTCTTCATATTGTGTCGAACAGGGATATTCCCCGTCCACTTTAGGTTTAGTTGACTGGCATCGATGATGATTCCTTGATTTCGTGAAAGTACCGTACATTGAGTACTTCTATACATCGGCCACTATAAAGCCGAACATCGAACTGAATTAGTTGATGCCAGTTGAATCCGCAGAAACCTTGGTTCGTATAACGGTTAAGTTAAAATGAAATTCACTGCTTGTTTTTATCTATTTTTGAAGTTGTGTGCCAGCGATCAGGATTTCGAATTCGTGAGAACTAACGTATCTCTTGTATTCAGCATCTGCTGTAAAACCTCAAATTAGGGATTTCAAAAGCAACAATCAGATTTCGATGTTTAGTTAGGAATTAGCGGAGTCCTTTCAGTTTGTTTTGACACATCAAAAAAGGAATGTGACTCAACAGCCAGCAATTTTACATCTTTCTATGACTTGCTAGGAGCATGCGTGTAGTGGAAGGGGCATACGTCACAGCCACTAGGACTCAATATTGGCGGATGGGGGAATCAGCAATTATTATCTTCAAAATCGAGTAGCACAGAACTCCATAAAGTCTCAGTCGGTCACGTGTGGCAACGAGCCGGGCGAAAGCGAATTGTCGTCTACCACCATAACAATGGGTCTCGAAATAATAGTGACAATGTTTACTGGGTTGTTTTTCCCACTACTGTGGTTAAATCCAGAACTTGCAAATTGCTTCCATATTTAGTGTGAAATGCTGCATCCAAAATCGACTAATAACTTTGATTGTTGGAATAGGTGTACGAAACGCTCCCGTCTCTTTAGTCGCTGTTTCTACGCACCGTCGTTTTCATGTTACGTTACAGCTTCCGTCATCTGTTTACTTTAATCTTACTGCCTCATGAGCGTCCGCATTCGGATTAGTTTTCGATTTGTTTTTTCGCCATAAGATAAATTTAATTACATGGTCTGCATATCACGTATTATTATTTCTAACATTACCTGATGAGATCCTTCTGTCATAGGGCAAAATTTGAACGATTGGAACAGGATAAATAAGAGAGAAATCGCTTGCGGAGTATAGCATGTTACATGGTTTTAGAACAGGATACTGCCATTTACCAACCTGGAGGTTCCTTAAACTACGCGTCATACTTTTTTATACCTCTGTTCATGAAAAATCTAGGGTTGTCTGAGAACCAAACGGAGACACGATCCAACATTGTACAGTTCTTCTTGGCTTGAGACAGGCGAAAATAACGCTAAGTTAACAATCCGTGTTGATCGCAATACCCGTCGTTCTTGGTTCATAGTTATAAAAAATAGACGTTGCAAGAGATCATCGGTGTTTGTTGTTCGTTAGTATACGATCCCCTAAAGGTTGCATCAATATTTAACGAGCAAAAGAATGCATTTCATCTTTACGCATGTTTGGGAACTACCAAAAGAAGTGATATTCAGAGGGAATGATTGTCGATCTCTATGCGACCTTCTGGGTCGTATAACGTGGAACAGTAGCAGCTTCAACTTATCGTCGTCATTCCTGTGGGGTGCACATGAACGTAGACGCGCCCACTTCGTTGTTGTTTTTCTATTCCTTGTTCATTGTACCCGTCGATCCCGGTGTTTTGATGACAACATTCGATGTCCTATTTACGAACGTATACTTAATACTTTAAGTAGGAAGAACGAAACCACCTACAAACACTGCAGCATCTCATTGGAAGCCGTGTGCTTATTGGTCTTGTCCCAGCATTCGGGTGACATTTGCATGCTAATTATGACTCTCAAAGTCGCGGATGAAAGTGGCCAAAAAATCATCGACTGGTACGTCTAGATAAGTTTTTCTTTGATAAGGGGATTCCCATCGAGCGGGCTACTCCTTATATCAATACTGTGTACGAAATTTACTTACCACCAAAAGAGGCCACCGTAATTTAAACGTCACCGGTTGGTAGAATTTCACTAGGCAGAGTCGAGCATTTTCTTTTGCTTCACATCATCACCAACATCACCATCGTTCAGCGTTAAACAGCAAGGCAAGCCTCACTGACCGCTGCTTTTCCCCAGAGTTACACGTTTCTATAAAAAGAGTGAATATCCAAAGACAACAGAGAGTGGACCTACACAGATGGGAAAATATAAGATGCTGCTGCAGCTAACATACGAAACAGTCTCAATCTACAAACACACTATTTCAATAATTCTGATTCAATAGAAAATAACAACACGATCGCCACTGTTCACGGTTCACTGCCATATCCCTCAGTGTCTCCAACCAACTAGTTGACGGGTCCTTCGGACCCCAACCACGAAAAAGCGAGACACCTACTTTACCTAAGTTCGCTGTACATTTTCTCATTCCACGTTGCCACGTCATCTGTTGGCTTCCACATGGCTTCTTCCATTTACCGGGAGGAACGCTAAATAGGACATGATATGGTAGACGAGTGTTCGCCATACGCAACACGTGACCCAACCAGCGCAGTCTACTAAGTTTCATACGATGAAACAAGCTATTCTCACAAGTGGCACCCAATACCAGATTCCTAAACTCAATATTACTCACCCGGTCACTCCATCCAATCCTAGTCATAATACGTAAACATCCGTTGTCGAAAACCTCCAACCGACGAACATCGCCCACACGCATACTCCACGTCTCGCAACCGTACAACAGAACTGAACGCACTGCAGCACAGTGTACACATGACCTTTCAACTTCAGTGAAATATCAGCCGACGTCACAAGTGGTTCAGTCCAGTGTAAGCTGACCGAGCCTTGGATATACGCATACTTACCTCCACTCCCGGGCTGCCATCGTTGGACACGTAGCTACCAAGGTAGGTGAAACGGTCCACAGTCGTTAGTCCCTTTCCATCAAGTATCAAGTTCGGCGCTGCTGTCGTCTAGTCCTGTAACAGCACTTTGCACTTTGAAGGTGCAAAGCACATGCCGAACCGAGCAGCGGATCTCGACAGTTAATCTAGTGGCCGTTGTGCATGGTCCGCAGACTCGAACAGGCACACGACGTCGTCTGCGTAATCTAGGTCGCATAGCTTCCCTCCACTTCCCAGTTCGACTCCTACATCCCGGAGACCTTCAATAAGCACCTTCCATCACCTCGTCTATGACGAAGTTGAACACGAAAGAAGAGATGGGACACCCTTGTCGAACACCGCTAGTGGTCTCGAATGAACTGGACAGTTCACCGTATACCCTAACGCGACGA
>LUCM01003052.1:131753-150812 GCA_008360955.1 Fasciolopsis buskii | reverse complement strand
TGGAGATACTATGGATAGGCGGAGGAGACAGAAGGAACAAAGAGAGTGGGTTGGAGACAGAAGAGACTGGTTGAATAAAAGAGAGGGGACTCTGAGCAGTAGCATACTTATCACTACCCGCCCCACCAGCGCTCAATGCAATGGGCGGTGCGGTTCTGATTATCCTGCGCGACGACCGATGCAGTATGGAATTATTTGTAGGCGTGTAACTCATGGGGCATAATGGGCTGGTACTGCTAGGGAGTCCGGCCACTGAGCATAAGAACTATTAGGCTTCTCAACCAAAGACTTTGGTTGCGACAAGAACCTGACCACAAGGCAGCAGGGAATAGCTGAGTGGAAGCCCATTTCTTGGATCAACTGGTGTTCCACTCGTTTTTCCGACTGAGCTGCTAATTCAACTCAACCCCGACTTGAAGGATCAGATGACTTCTTCGTTAGACCCCTACCCAGTGACCTTCCAGACATGACTGGATCATCGGCTTCAGATAAGCTATCCTGTATAGCCCGTTGGATCATGGAGGCACGCAAGCCGTCACACTACGTCATGGTGTAGTCTCGTTGCTTCACAACACGTAATAGTGGCTGCCTCTATCACCGGCATTACATATGTTTGCTGCGGCGACTGTCACGCGCTGATATCATCGCGGGGAAGAAATCCGTACATTTTTGTGCTCAGTACCCATGACATTTGGCAAACAGTCTACGAAGCGGCAATTCTTCTAGGAATTAGCCGCACCGGGGTAGGCTGTTGCTTTATACTGATGTCTATTAGAAATGATATACAATGCCATTTCAGTTAAGGTCTTCTGCTTTAGGTACCACTTACTGAAATTCCTGAGGGCCTTCTTCAAGTTTTCTCTCAAAGCAAATACGTGATCACGCACGCAGTTCACCGGTGATTTTCCCTAAGTTAAACGAAGAAAAAAAATATGGAAACGATGCTTGTTAACACCGTGAAGACAATCCAAAAAAATCCGACATATTCAGAAATGTCGACGGCAAAAAGATGAAATCAGAAAAAGTTAAATCAGCTGCAGGAAAGGTGTGACCCGGCGACGGGACAGAAGAATAACAAATGTGATTGGTCGATAATTGAGTGTCAGTTGGTGTGAGCCAATCCCGGGAGCGAGTGTCGAATTGGATGACTATGGATTTAAATTTTCTGTAGTCTGTTGATGATTGAACAGAATGTTTATGGACGGAGAGTATTCCCTTTTCTGGTTATTTGTACTCGTCAGTTATGCGTAGCCGTTATTGAGTTGTGGAACCATTTTGATAGTTGTATTCTGCGAATTGGTATGTCTTAGTGTGATGTAATTGTTGTCGTCATTAATCCGCATAAAAGTATTTTAAGCTCGAGTGTACAGAATAATGATGAATTTGATTCGCTTATAGGTGATTGTTAGTTGGTGTGATCCGATCTCGGGAGGGAGTGTATATTGGGCTGACGATGCATATAAATGATGATTAAAGAAAATGTTTTACATGGGGAATAGGTAGTTTGTCGGTGAATGTTGCTCGTCAGGTATGCCTAACGTGTAGTGAGTTTTTGAGTTATGGTGACAAATGTGATTGGCTGATGATTGATTGTCAGTTGATGTGAGCCGATCTCATGAGCGAGTGTAGAATGCGATAGGAATAGACTTAAATTTGCAATGGTATCTGGATGATTGCAGTGAATGTTTTTGAAAGTAGAGTATGCCGTTTGTTGGTGATTTGTGCTCTTCAGGTATGCGTAGCCGGTAGTGAGTTTTGGAAACATGGTGATTGTTATGCGTTGCGAATTTGTTTGGCATTGCGGCGTATACTTTCCAGATTCCAGCGTGGGTATTGAATTTATTTGTGCGCGTGGACAAATGTGATTGGTTGATAATTGATTGTAAGTTGTTGTGAGCCAATGAGATATATGTGTAGACATGAATTTTCATTTGTTTGTGGATGACTGAATAGAATGTTCTTGGATGGAGAGTGGATGATTTGTCGGTTTTTGGGGCTCGTCAGCTATGCGTTCCCGTTGCTTTTTCCGCTTTTATTTTTGTTTGTTTCTCTCCTTTGTTCGCGTCACTGCGAACTTTTTTATTTTTGCGATTTTTATTCTGTGTTCCCTTTTTTTGTTTTTTGACGTCCTCTTTTCTTGGCGTACTCGCTCATTTCTTGCCCGCTTTAATTTTTTATTTTTTGTTTGTGCTTTTTTATCGCTCACTTTTCCGTATGATTGTCGCCGTCAATTTTTAACCGTTTCTTTTCTTTCATCCGATGCGCGAATGCTTTTCTTAATGCGCATTTCATCGCCTATCCAACTGGTGCGCTCTTCTTTCCAGCGTACCGGTTTTCGACGGTACTTTATTACGAGCCCGAACTGTTTCTAGTCGGTTTGCGTCCGCACATAACTACCTGCACAGGTTTTTTGATAGGCCCAAGTTGCTGGCCGAATAGCTCTAGTGACCATCCAGAAGTAATATCACCGCTAAACCGAGAGTCCTTATTGAAATTCATACAGGATACAGCGTTCCCTAAGTAATTGCTTCATGAAGATTGAAAATACGAATTTACTGCTGGATCGTAAAAAGTGTTTTGAATCTCATTCTGTCATGAATGGTGTTAGTTACTTCGCACTAGTGTGAATAAGTCGCAAGCGCATATATTGGGAACTAAAGTTGTCTTTCAAAAGAAGTGTTAAGCAATCGCGCAGCTGTTCGTCCCATAAAAACAGCCATTAGTGTTCAGTAGTCTAATCAGTCACAGAAAAGACTGTACTTTCCGATTCCTGTATCTTGTTAACAATGTGCCTTAGTAATCAAGTAACTTGAATGCCTATAGTTACTGAATCGATTCACATATATCCTATTGCAGATAATCCACCAGTTAAACTTGTTGTAAGTGCTGCCCACATGTGCCGTGCTGAGAGATCTAAGCTGATGAGCTGCTTCTCGCAAACCTTTTTGTTGTAGTCCCTTGCAAACTGATGTACCGCGGTTGTCTTACTTGAGTCTACGGTCTAGTTCCCCCTTATAGAATTTGTTTTAATATCGTTCACGTGCACCGGTTGATTGCTTTTGATGTTGCCGCCTTACCATCCCCCAGACCAGCTTGGTCATCGACGCTGCGCGTTTGTCTGAAGGTCCCGATCATTGGTTGTGTTGTGCGGCGACACCGACGAATGTTTTGATGGTCAAACTGACCACAGTTCCCACGTCTTAAAAAATTATCACGCACATTACACTGAGTGAAATAGGCAAATGATTGCTGAACTCAAGGCCGGACAAAATAGCTACCAACTTTTATTCCAGCACTAATCGGTTTGTTTTTTAAATCTTTAGTTTCATTCGATCAGATGAAGTAGTAGTTCACTTTGGCTTTGTGCTCTGTCTAGCACGATCACGTGGATTCGGCCGGCCTTTCCTTTATATATATATATATATATACATATATATATATATATACATATATATATATATATATATATATGGATGTTTGGACAAGAGAGCATCGGGTACGCATACCGGACGAGCGACAATAACCGCGAAACCGGTCGTGTGCTCCCGGGCAAATTTTGTTTGCGCATCCAGACACTATTTCCTGCTTATGTATATATATATATATGCTGTGAATTAGATTCTGGTAAGATATAGCAGTTCGGATTGTACAATTATGTTTGGACATAAGAATACCGCCGATGTATTACCGACTGAGCATGAAGTCCAAGTAAACTTTTTCCTCGTCGGACCGAATGAAATGAAAAGACTCAAAATACAAACAGACTAATATTGGAATGTAAATTTGTTTTTATTTTACTTGGCCTAGAGGTCTGTGATTATTTGCCTATTTTACACAGTGCAGTATATATATATATATATATATATATATATAATTATTCGATATTTTTTCATCGAGTTATCGCTATCTGAAGGCAGCTGTTTCTTTGTCTCCAATTGGGTTTCTTATCCAAGTCTAGTTTTGATTTGACTAATGAAACGTTGTTTATCATGACCTTTCGATGGAGCTTGATGCATGAATGCAGAGACTGGTGCAATCGTTTATCTCATTTGATTTCATGTGAGATTAATGATTATATCCCCTGTTGATGACTTTCCCAATATGATTTACCATAATCAATGTTATCTTACTTATTCGTCATTCACGGTGTCCATTGGCTGCCTTTTTATCTTTTAGACCTTCCTTATTAGGGAACTAACAGTTTACACCCCTTTCAGAAAAGGGGCCGCGACGAACATAGCGTTGCCAAGTTAGAAAGTTGAATGTTGCCTAGTGCATACTGGATACCTCCAGTTACATGTGTTGTCAGCGAACATTTTTCTCGCTGTCTTGATCTGTCCGTAGTCCGTATTCCGTCGATTGCACAATCTCTATTTTGTATTACGATCGATCAGTCACTCCTCATATTTCACATAGGGACGGATGTGTTCACAACAGGACCTGTTTGGAGCTAGAATTCTCCCTATCCATAACCAGTTATGATCCCAAGTGAACCGTGATTGGACAGAGATCTCGTTTGCGGTACACAGGTGATCGTTTTCAAAGCAATCATCAGCGTTTAAGAAACAATGGGATCATCAGTTTCGATGTCTTTATTCTTTGCAGAATGAATATAATCGTTAGCTTATCTCATCCGGTTTTGGTTGCACTACAGGCAGCGGTTTCACTATTTCGGCGTGCTAATATTTTTGTGATTAAAGTGTTTTCCAGTATGTATGTACTTCATGGTTCCTGGTCTATTTCAGTGCAGTAGTTATGGGGCCTAAATTATGCAATGTGTCTGCATGTGTGTACACCAGAGGCGACTTAGTATAGTTAAGTCTGGTATGTATGATGTATCATTTATTGATCTATTTATACCAGCAAACTTGGAATATCACCCCATTGAACATCCGGAGAAGTCTCGTTTTGCGCAGTGGTATATGCAAGGTGAACGGGGAGTGGACCCACAGGACAGAAGAAGAAAAGAACACCGTAGTACCCAATACGCGGAATACAGCCCAAACATGCGTGCACATTTTTTTCAGTTACTCTCTTTTGACATAATGTTACAACATAATCGTTTCGCCGCTATATATTTCAGCGTCTCCAGCCAACTGGTTGACGGACCTTTTGGACCGCAACCACAAAGACGTGAAAGAACTAACTTAACTAAGTTCGCTTTACATTTTCCGATTTCATACTAACATCGGTTGACCTCCAAGTGGTTTCTTCCACTCCATGGGATGAAAGCAAAATAGGTCACGGTATGGTAGACGTGTATTTGGCATGCGCAACCAACCCAACCACTGAAGTCTACTAAGCTGGATGCACTGTGGAAAAGTATTCTTTGAACTGCTACTCAATACTGTATTTCTAAATTCAGCATTGCTCACGCAGTCAGTCGCCCAATCCTAGTGACATTATGCAAACACCGATAATCGACCCCCCCCCCTCGAATGACGAATATGTTCATCACGCAACCTGAATTCAGCAGAACTGAGAGCATTGAGGCACAATAAGCATGATCTTCCAGAAAATATCAGATCGACGCCACAAGTGCCGCGCTAGTCTTGGATCTACGCGAGCTCACTTCTATCGCTGAGCTACCATCCTTGGTGAAGCAGCTGTCAAGGTACCTGAAATGGTTAGCGATGGTTAGTTTCCCTCTTTTCAGTATCGTTTTAGGTACTTTTGTCATGCAATTTTTTAACAATACTTTCCACTTTGAAGATCCAAAGCACTCATGTATGCAGTTACACCTTTTGCCAGTCTATCTGATGCAACTTGTACATGTTCCATACATACGAAGAAACACAAAACGTCGTCCGCATGATCTAGATTATGATGCGCCAGTTCGACTTCTACATCTTGGCTACCTTTTATGGTGACCTCGATCACCTCGACGTTGAAGACGAATGAAGAGTTGGGGGCGACGATCGTCGTTTCGAATGAACTTAGATGTTAATAAGCTAAATCCGGTAATCACGGATAGCGGGCCTGAAGAGATCCGAAATGTTATTAACTCCCCCAAATGATTAGCAAAAATAACGAAATTACTGCAAAATTGCAGTCGCCTTTGTCATAAATGGTTCATTGTTCATATCCAGACGGCAGTGATTATGCGCTATTGAGTGACATTCATACCACCCGAGATCGTGATTGATGCCATACCAGATATATTAAAAAAATTGTGATTAGCGATCCTTTGTAGAATGGCCCAAGGTCAAACTTTGTATGAACCAGAATAAAGAAAGATACTAACGCACATAGGCCCATGCACAAGTACACGGCTAAATTACGTGAAAAATGTCAGCACTCATGTGAGTTGTTATTAGACTTTAACCATAATGGGTGCATGTTAACGTTTTTTTAAATAGTTTTCCGTCACATTAGTTTGAAGTATTACTTCCTACAAAAACTCCCTATTCTCTCCGGCCATAAGTTAGTTTTTTTTCTATTTTTATCTTTTACTATGTCGATCCGGCCTACAATGAATAAGTTGCAGTCATGATTCTGATTAGTGTTTACATTTCATGCTATTTACTTCATGGCTATCGTCAAATCAGTTGATCAAATTCTGTACAACATAGTGAGTTTTTCGTGTACCTGTCCTCACACTCACGGCCCTCTCACATATGAGTATCAGTAATGTGTCCAGTATCGACTAAATCTACTTCTTCATTGTCGACAGTTATCTGATAATGCGCTAGTAAGAATGTGTCGATTAATACGGCTACTGTTAATCACTGATCACTCGGTTTGATTAATTAGCTATAATAGAAAGAATCGAGACGGGCGAAAATATGTTTCTCGGGAGGTACATTGTTCACTTGCATGATTTCCATAATCCTGTCACCAAACCGCCGAGTGTAATTAACACGCACCAGTAATGAATTCCGATTAGAAGAAGCGAATGTTATTGTTTACTTCATCTCTTTTATATTAGTGTTTTTCGATATTTATACTGTTTTTTAACTCTTGACTGATTTTTTTGTTATCATTTGTCGAATTTTCAAAACGTTGAAAAATTCCGTATACTTCTTATTTGAGCGGGTAAACAAGCGAAATGGTCGAGGTAGGTGTTCCAGCTAGCACCGTTGTCACTGGAGCGAAATTCGTTCATATCTTTCGTATTCGACAGCTGATGAAGGTAGCCGAATTTAAATCGGCAATCGCCCGCTTACCAAGCAAATGCTTCTTCCACCAACAACCCACCGAGGCCATTGCCATCGAGCAAAAAAAAAAAAAACCGCGCTGGTCAATACGCGGTTTTTTTCGTAACTACTATTACAGCAATAGGTACCAAATAACCTCACAATAATCAATAAATGAGCTCGAAAAGAACATCGCAGTTAGACAGAATCCAAAGGTCAACGAAGGTCTCCAATGGAACTTCGATTAACAATAAAAATTAAAAATTGACTTCATTTTACACTGTGGTTCCTCGAAATTTCGTGACTTTTCCCCAAATGTAGCTACAATATATATGTATATATATATATAAACAAAAGTGAAGAAAAAACATTACGCGAAGTTCTTCACATGCATGGGCTTTTCTATTCTCCATCTCAATGTTGCCAGTTTCACATCTCTATCTGTAGATTGCCGGTAAGCGTTATACCCTCACGCTGCACAGACTGAATCGGAACGGTGACACAATTCCGTACTCAAAGACCTTAGTCAAAAAGTTTCTCCTGAAAAGCCGTAGGAAGATCTCGTATCTACCAAGATTGAAGTGAATAATCGCCCTATTCACGTGCTCTCCTAATCGGGCTAAGTAACTCAGGCGCTCAGTACGTCTATATGATGTAGATTTTGACGAAAATAAAAATCTCTTTCCTGTGTCGCCCATAGTTGGTTTCCAACTAGAATTTATTTTCATCTCCTTGACTGACTCCAGGAGTAGACATCCTGCTGATCGCCTCCGAATACACAGAATGCAATCTTTTCAATCGCACCAAAGTCAATGCCGTAAAACAGAGCACAGTTAATGAGCGCCGCGTTGAATCAATCGCACGAGAAGTAGTCGAGATCTACATTACCAACTGGAGAGATGTGTACGGTCTGATCTACTTTCTGACAAATGAGAATCAGTTTATGATGCTAAAGAGAAAAGATTAGTCGCTATATAATCTTCGAACAAACGAGATAAATTTGACTTCTTGTTCTGGATACTAAGTGAGGTGAAGTATGCTCACTCCATACGACCGTATCTAGTAAGATTTTCAGGTGATCTAATTGGTGCTCAAGCTCTGTGTGAATGTTCCACTTTGAGATTGGTGATTGGCTTAGGAAACAAAAGTAATAATATCAGTTGATAAGTTTTTCACTTTTGTGCTGTCTTATAAATGCACCGGTTTGTGCAACCTTATGTTGACGTTGTTTTATCCTCCCTGGAAAATTGTTCATTATTATTAATTGTTTGGAACATACTTCTCTAGTGGTTGTGAAAAATGGCTTTTGCCTTATCAAAAACAAATCAAGCGACCTGTTGTTTTCGAAATTTCCGAATTTCCGGTTATATTTTATGAAACATAAACCCAGGCGACAGAAAATGCCTACAGCGTTTCCATTCTTGTTGTATGTGCACAGTTGTCCTTGATTTGAACTAGAGTCTGTTATGCTGCCATCTCAACCGTAAAAGGGATGAGGCGATTAGGACGCGAATGTCACCCAGTTCAGTTTGAAAATTCGAAAGCAGTTGTCCACTTGATCTGTTTTTTATTGATTTATTGTTTGCATTTGTGTTTAGGATTTAATGTGATGGGAGCGGCTGAGATTTAAATGTTAGGTGTTATGTGATGTGTTTAATGGTCATTTCTTTTGGGTTCATTGTCTTGGTCAGAGCAATAGTTGGTGTTGTCGAAAACGGAAACAGTTCACACCTACTAGTATATTTTGCATACAGATGGATGAACAAGATTTCCCCGGAAGCACATCCATCCGTATGCGAAATAGATTACTGAGAACAAAAACCAATATTTCGGGCCTTGTGTTCCCCTTCTCAGGGTTAGGCTTGCTTGACCGACGAAAATCCCCCCACGAATCACCATGTGATTCTTAAATGGTCTTACCATCCATTCACGCTCCTAACGGATCAAATGAGATTCTAATGAAAAACAATTCTTGTTTATTTCTTTGGGGTAATGTTAGGGTTTCGTGATTAATTGTCTATCGTGTTACGGCATTTTGTTCCAGTCAGTGGTCTGGTTGATTCGAAGGAACTTTCTGTCACTCTTTACTGCACAATATTTCATTTAGTGTCGCTTAAATGACCATCTGCTTATCGTGTGAGTTCTTTATGATATCCTTGACTCATGCATGTACCTGAAAAAGCATGCCCTAAGGCTGAGTTCGCTGCGGACCGGCAACAATGAACCTGTGAATTAGAGCCGTAAAGACCCACATAATGTACCAAAATGTCAGGATTGGTCTCGGACCGGTCCACTGTGACTTGCCATCGGCCGCGAAAGTAATTTCATTAGAGCACTTTGTTGTAGGATTCCGATGGTTGGTACAAATCCAATTACCTCGTTCTTCTATCTTTGCAAATTCCCGTCTTTCTATTAGAAAAATATTTGTTGCAAATTTTGAGGCATCAGGCTGTAAGGTGTGTTATGAGCAATGAAAATCCGCTAGGGTTTCTCGCATTTGATAATCGCTGCCGACTGGATCCCTTCTAGCGATTACAAATCTCAAATTATTTTCTGCAATCCAATGATCGGCCTATTCCGAAATTTCACGACTAGTTCCTTTTTCCACGTCGCACGGGTTCCGCTTAATACCGATCGATTGTTAGTCGCTTCTGGTGTTGAAAATTTACTGAGTTGGGATGCGTCTGCTTTTGTAGGTGATGACAAGCAATCAGTATGCATGATAAGACTTCCGAATCACGCTCTGAAGCATTCATATTGATAGTCGGGATGTACGTCTTCCTCCTCCCTTTTTCTCGATATCGTTTTTGACAGTTCTATTCCCTTTGCTGGTAAGTTTTGTTCATTAAACACCTCATTACTGGTCTGGATGTTTAACATTGTGTTATATCACCATCTTCACACCGGAAACAAGTTTCCTCCAAAAATTGTTCGACATATGACCATAGAACTAAACTGTCAACGGCCACGGAGAACGTAAATGCTAATCATGATCAGAATTATCGAAATACGACAACACTGAAATCACCCTGTCAGCCTTCTCACACGTATCATTTAGTCCATGCAATTGTTAGAGCCAACACATCCCCGCCCATGCTTTTTCGGCGGTTAGATAGTGTGTTGATTGGAACAGTCACAATATGTAGGATCAATTAGATTTACCACACCCAGCTGGGTCACGTCCTATCAGTTTAGAGATTTGACCCTGCTAATTATTTAAGGATTAGGCGTATCTGTTACCACTCAATCTGACCCCCACCCACCCACCGTTGTTTTGAGAAACATGCTGATCGAGTGATGACACAGGATCGTAAATTGGTTAATGTTCTTATGTTGCCGATATTGTCGTTGGTGTGATTATAGATCTGTCTGTCCAATGCGTGCAGCCGAATTGTCCAATTGATAACGATAAACGGCATAAGATGATTACCCCGATACAGCAGTCGCATTTGTTGTCCGCGACAATGAACAGAGATATTCTGAATGAAAACCTCATGGTGTGTTTGTAGTGTCATGCAGATCATCGGAGCATTCCGAAGAAATCACTTTGAGCAGCTGTGTGGGTAACTTTAAACAGTTGCACTTGTTCGATAAAACATACTAGATTTCTCTTAGTGAATATGTCCAATGTTAGGAAACGTTTATCGGTGAAAATTTGACTTTGAACACAAAGCGTGTGCCTGTTCTGTACATGAGCGAGAAGTAGGCATTAGCCCCGAGCCTGAACTTCCCGAGACTGCGTGCAAGGGGCAGTGAATGGGAGTGGTTACGTGTTGATGATGACGGCGATGGCGGTAGCAGTGGCGGTAGAGAAATTCTAACTGGAAATTTTATCGTTCACCTTTTTTTTTAGCCAGCCCAAACCAGGGATGTTCATTCATTCTGATTTGGCTCCGTAGACATGCACAAATCCTCCCCCACAACTCTACCCCTTGGTGAATTTGCCAACCGTTTGAATGCACGTACTCCTTTTCGTTTGAATCACCCTATATTCGTCGACAAACAGACACAAAATTTTACCATCACACATAGAAGGTGTTTTTAACTTCCCCTGGTTGCATCGATTTGTCTGCTTTTTCTTTGCCGACCAGATTTTCTCACTGCGCGAATTTATTTCCCGTGAACTAATAGTGATAGAAAATTTTATCTACAAACGACGTGCATACATACACGGAGGCAAGTGCATACAAATATTCACTTAGGATGGTTGGGAAGCAACTAGCACACGTGCGCAAGCGAGAGGGGGAGTTCCGGACTGTTTGTCAGTATTACTGATTGGATGTTTCTTTTTGTGTCTGTGTTTGAATAATTGATAGACTGACATTGAATATTGGTATTACACTTCCCTCTCCATCTGTTTCTCTGACTTGTGTCAAACTGTAATTTTGTTATTCCATTTGGTCTGACTAGATCACCGCAATACATGGTTGTTCGTTATCGCTGTTTCTTGCGTGTCATTCACCTCTTAGTCAATGAGTCAAAGTCAAACTTGTCCATTCTGGTTTATTGCAAACTGTCACTGCTGTAAACAGATGAACTAATGCACCCACCTATAGGAATGAGCTTCTCTAATACGATAAATCTTGTCGTTACTCTACCGCTCGGAATTTTTAATATCGGGTAGGCATTATAAGTCCCCGGTGACACATTTACATTATTTTCACAATAGCTCGAATTCTTCACCAAGGTGCTCATTCTGCACCGTATCGCAACAGTTTTATTTAAAGCGACTAATCTGAATCATTTGTTTTTCTCCGTTCTTATGGATTGCATGTTTCGTATTTCGTATACTTACTTCATCGGTCAAAAATCGCATACATGGATGCAAAAAATCTCCAAACGTGAAATGGTTAGATTACTGTCAGGTGAACCGAGCCAGTTCATATGAAATTATTTAAGCCTAATCGGGGGAAGAAAACGGAACTCACTAACCTGTCTCCCCATCTTAGAAGAATTATTTGTCCTTATTTTGCTTATACATGTAGCAATTCACTTGCGAAGCCTGACCGTGTTCGGGACTTGGAATCGGAAATTTTCGCATGAATTTACAGCAGAGTCCTACATATATGCGGAACCTCTAGTGAAAACAGAAGTGCGGTCGTTATTCATACACGGGTTCTGGGTTACCGTTCATTGGTGAGCCTGGAGTCTGTATTTCACCTGTCCATGGAGTCTTTTTCCTTTCTCATGGTAACGCCTTAAACAGTCCGTTTTGATTATGACGCGATCAGATGAGTCAAATCCAGATTTTGGTCTCCACCTGTTTTTACCAGTACCGGCTGTTGTGATTGTTGTTGTATTATTAAGACAATAATCTTCTGGGTTGCTAATTCTATGCTAATTGACTAAGCCCAGTGGAGCTAAACATCGGAACGAAATATGCTGTAGAGATAAGAGAGAGCATTGCGTATTACTCGATATATACTGTCCATGCTTCGAGTGATTTTGTCAGAATTGGAACGCTGTTCAAAAAAACGGGGATAAAAATGTGACTCTTTTTCAACCCATCTGGAAGAAGATCGTGGTCATCCATGCAGGAACAGTGCATGCTGATTCGCCATATCCATTGCCCCGGTCAAAGGCCAACACAATTGCGGTGAAATCACACCGACTGTTTCAATCGATAAACTGAACGAAAAAGCCGAATAAGAAAATTACTCAGTAATAATGGACCGAATAAATCAGCGGAATAGTCAATCAGTGAGTATTGAAAACCAATAAAAACGACTGACTCTTGGCTGATAAGCACATGTTTCTGTTGCTTCGACTTTGTTTTCATCACATGAGCTAGCAGAAAAGGTTGATAAAAGTCAGGATACATAATTAATTGAAGATTTAGGGAATGGAATAAGAGCAGACTTCCTCTCCCCTTTGCGGCATTGCAAATCAAATCGTCGAAACATTCTCAGAACGGTTTTTGCTCTGCTGGTTATTATCAATCGAATTCGATTTACTGAATCTGCTGTGGATCGAATTAGACGTTCTAACGGCAGTCTGGAAGCCCCTTAGAACAGTAAAAACGACTCAACCTTAAATTTTTTATCTGCTGTATACCTCCCATCGGTTACTTTGGCTCGATTAAATGATGTAACGCGGAGACTAACCGAATGCGACACATGCAGGCGCGTTTCACAGTCTACGTCAGGTATGCGGTTGTAAAATGCTGTCATTTATTAATAATTTTCCGCATCGCACTCACATGTACATCATATGTTGTTCACAGATATTTCTAGTTGCCAGTTTATTCCATTTTTCCCAACTATTTACCTTGCACTGGTATACTGCCGTTGAATAACTGTCTCACGCCTTCGGATTGAAAATGCTGGACGTTCGCCGTTTTTCCAGAGCAGGTTCCTCAGTTCGCGCATATAGCATCAGGTTAATTGGACCCAGTGCCATGTCCTGAAACTGCAAGAAATTCTGCAGCGCTCGTTTGCGATACTATCTCTTCCATTAGCACGTTTAATTTCACTTCGTGAATTGAAGGTCCCATGTACGTTTCCTTCGATTTCTCCGAACGAAATATTCTTCTCTCTGATTTGGTTTATGATTTCCCACTGGTTTACACGGGAAATAAAAAAAGTTGTTAACAATAGACCGTGTTTGTTGCGGTTTTGACCACTGATTGCCATCTCACACACTGTTGATTACGTGATTGAGATTGGAACTGCGGTTGTAGGTTTATGTTGACATCTGTCCGTCTTGCATGCATCCACGATGGAATGAAGATCCCAGGGCGTTTGGTTCTAATTTTGCTCCTGTGCACCGAACTACGACTTGACTTGACTCTTTTTTTTTGCTCCAATTCCTACTTGCTGACTTGGATTCAAATGGGGTCTACAGCGGGGTTGTCGATGTGTTCCTACCTCGGTCTTGTTCATTTCCCATACGTTTGTTTTTGCGATCTCCTTGGTGTATATCCCCTCCACCGATCTGTATATCGAACCGAGGTGACCTTTTTGGTCGCAGGGTGATTGTGGTAGCTCCTTGCACATATTTACCCTCGCAACTGGCAAGGGCCTGCATGTTGTGTATTCGCGCACCTGTGTGCACAGGCGTCAAGACAAGCACGTGAGTCAGTTTCAGACGGTACGCATTTGCACAGGCTTTATACCACCGGCACTACCAACAGCACAGAAGTCAGAACCACAAACAAGACAGTGAGCCGGCCTAGTGCCGACCACAGACTTATGAGCGCTCGTCTGCAGGTCCATATGCACACACTCACACACACGTCGGTGCGATCGTTGCATGATGTGAATCAGGCGGCCGCGCGGACACAAGGCATAGCTTCAGTGCCTTCCTTTCTGCTTGTGTCCTTCTGGCCTGAGTCTTTATGTTCTCGTGGTGGTTCCGTTTGTTCGTATGCGTTGCATCCACGCTTATTTCTAGGTCGACGGGTAACGAGATGCATGTGCATCAGTCAGTCAGCCAACAGCCAATGCGTCGGTGGCTTAATATTGGTCTAGTTCACAGGATGACGGCTCCACCTGAAGTTTGGACACCACCATGTTGGTGTTAGTAGTGGAATGACTGGCTGGTTGTATGGCACGGCAGTTTCTAGTGTTGGTGGCGGTAACCGGCGCGGTAGCGTCACCATTACAGTAACGGCTAATTATTATACCCAAGGCGTAACCACATAGAGCACTGACCGCTTCGTTCATGCGAGAGCTGCTGTCAATGTCAGAAAGACTAGCACCGGAGAAGCGGAACAACTACTGGAATAACAATAACAAAAGCGCAAAACTGAATAACACTGGAACACCATCATCAATCATTCGCATTCGTGCCTGTGACAGCAATTTGGCTGGATCACTTGTGCGCTTCTCATCTGACTTCAATTCGTCCATTATGGCCGTAGTAGCGTTAGCTGTAATAAGCAGTTTTGGGCTACGGGTATTCAAACGTTTCCCTGCTTTTCTCCTTCCGAATTGTTAAACCAGCTAAGTGAGTAAGAAGTGGTCGGAGGCACACACCGGATGTTTTCGCTAGTTCCAAATAATGGATTATTCAATCGCCCGCATCCTACCCAAAGTTCAAGACTGCTGACGCTGTTTTGTTCAACTGTTTTCAAACTTTTTATTAGTCGATCACACACTGGTCGTGTTGGACACCGTGACCTTGTTGACAGAAACCGACCAGAACAACGAGGGAGCGTGCTTGTGTACTTGGTTATCCGGTTGCTTGTCCACGATTCTGTTCCTCGTTTTTTTTTCTGTTGCCAATGTATGCTAATGCTATATATACTATACAATAATTTACACAAAAAACCACCGCTGGAATGTTCAAAACTAAACATCAATGAAATCCTTTAGTGAAATCAGGACGTTCTGATGTGAATGGAATGTTGCTGTTTTTCTTTAATCGTTACTCCTAAGCAAATTATCCATCCACTCTTAAGTGTATTGCTCCGTCGCGCCTGCCACGAAAGCATTTTCTATGTGGTGAAGGTCGCATACTAAAAGGGAATGATACGAAGCACGTTGTCATTTTGCTGAGTCGTTCTAGTTATTGTTTAGCTATGTGAAAATGCCCCTGATTAGAACCTCTAGTTTGAGCTAGCCATTAATGATTCCGTTCTGAAAAATCAGCTTGTGGCGATATTCTTTCCTGATGGAATCTCATATATCATTTGAATTCCATCGCATCGCGTTATTGCCATCATCGTGTCAATCCATTGGTCGGAAAGACACTTCTATCGCAACATAGTGGTCACTAAAGCGACGAAGACATCCGAAAGAACCCCAGTTGATCGTTGGACTGAGCGACCCATTTATTTTATACCGCTTTTCGAAATTACTTAGCAGTTCCTGAGTACATGCTTCGCACGACTCCTCTTATTTGGTCGTTATATGATATTCGGTTCTTTCTTTAGGAAAATAAAATAATTTTTCGGATGGACCAACGAATATTCCCTGCTAACCAGTTCTCACAAATCCGAAATCCTAGAGAAACCCTTTAGATTTCGTCCTAGTACTCATAATGCAATCTTTTCAATCACACCAAAGTCAATGCCGTAAAACAGCACAGTTAATGAGTGCCGCGTTGAATCAATCGCACGAGAAGTAGTCGAGATCTACATTACCAACTGGAGAGATGTGTACGGTCTGATCTACTTTCTGACAAATGAGAATCAGTTTATGATGCTAAAGAGAAAAGATTAGTCGCTATATAATCTTCGAACAAACGAGATAAATTTGACTTCTTGTTCTGGATACTAAGTGAGGTGAAGTATGCTCACTCCATACGACCGTATCTGGTAAGATTTTCAGGTGATCTAATTGGTGCTCAAGCTCTGTGTGAATGTTCCACTTTGAGATTGGTGATTGGCATAGGAAACAAAAGTAATAATATCAGTTGATAAGTTTTTCATTTTTGTGCTGTCTTATAAATGCACCGGTTTGTGCAACCTTATGTAGACGTTGTTTTATCCTCCCTGGAAAATTGTTCATTATTATTAATTGTTTGGAACATGCTTCTTTGATGTTTTGCAATAAGTTACAATTTGTTTCGCGGCATGTTGTTTCGGGTAATGGTCTAGTTTACTTGAAAATCTTTATATGACTTTTAGATTCGCGATATTGTATTCAGCGTCATCTTAGTGAAAGATTTAGTTATTTTTTGGTAGCTTCAAGAACCTGGTTTTGTGAACTGGGTTTATACAGATATTTGTGTAATGCGAATCTGTGTGCAAGACATGTGCCACGGGACACTTAGTGAAAGTTACGAACAATGAGAGACAAAGAGGAAGGATTTGTAAATCTTGCATTATTTTTCATATGTGGGCCAGCTCTTCCGCTCCCACCCTAACGTTATCGTTTGGCCATCGGGATTCATGGTTCGTCTGTGGCGTGGTTACTAATCTATACGATCGGTTTCCTTGTTCGTTTCTACAAATAAATTTTTATCCCTA
This sequence comes from Fasciolopsis buskii, assembly GCA_008360955.1. NCBI lineage: Eukaryota > Metazoa > Platyhelminthes > Trematoda > Plagiorchiida > Fasciolidae > Fasciolopsis > Fasciolopsis buskii. The sequence continues at coordinate 133,763 of LUCM01003052.1, read as the reverse complement.
CTCGAATGCGACTTTCGCTAGCGATCGGCAGGTAAAGAATTTAGAAAGCATATCTTTGGTTCAAGCTCGCATCCGGTGAATCGACGGGACTTCGTGGATGGCGACTGTTTAGCATGATTCCTATCGGGAGTGGTTAACAAAGCCGGCGAGATAAGACGGTCGCAAATAACCGTTCGAAATCCCTTGTATATCAGTAGGTGGCCTACTATCTCTGTAGGAGGTACATCTAATCAGTGTATACAACCGGAGCTTGTGGTATGGAATGATGCGAATAGGGAAAATAAATGATTTTGTTGTGTCACTAGTAAAAAAATTCAGGCAATGCCATAAACCGAGGAAATGTGTCGGAATTTGCGCTTGGAGCTACCGCTTGCATGAAAAGTAAATTCAAACAAGAAATGGACGCTTGGATGGCATTCGCTATGTCTTTGGCATCATTGGTGATTCCCGTTACTGGATTGTTGATCTGGTCGTCAAAATATCTCAATTTTGTTCTTTCGAGCTAAGGTCGACTGCGTCAGATAAAGGTTCGACTGAGCTTGAGTGGTCTGAAGTATCCTGAACTTCACAGTTCCTAATTCACGCTCTGGTAAGGTTGCTTCTTTGCAAACAGTTTTGAGTTTGTATGCGAACAGATCACTGTTTCGAACGCTTTGAACCTCGACAAATATCAATATCTGAAACGATGGTTAAATCCTCCAGTCGTTACTGTGATGCCGCTATTGGCCGAGTGATGGCAAAACTGCTTTCCGTTCTGTTCATTGTCGGTCATAGTATGACTAGAACTTCAATGCTGCCGTGCAAATAGTATTTTGTCTGAATATATTTTTGATGTTTCACGGGGCTTCTCGTTGCCTCGTGTGACTTTCCTCAGCTTTATTCAGTTCTAAGTGAAACAGATATGCTTTTTTTCTTACTTCAAAAAATATCGGTCGATAGATGAACGGACGCAAAATATTGGCATTGCTGTGGATTGTTGAAAACGACCGCATTCGCTTGCTTTAACCACTAAATGTTTACTTTTCAAGGTCATTACTTTTCAAACGAATGTTATGGCAACCTCACTTCCTCTAGTGTTAAAGTTTTCACTTACCACAAAGATGTACAACCAACCAGGTGTCGACGTCATTGTTCGAATGCATAAAATTTGGCAGCCAAATCTGAATGACTTGATTCATACTCCGGGATGATATTTAATTCCCTTTATTTGCTCCCAGTTGGTATGGCGTGGATATTTAATTGCCTTGTATCATTTCCTGCCGATTCTAAGCTGAAAAATAAAGGCCGGGTGACTCATCCTGGATCATTTCATTCCCATTCTATAGTCTCGTCATCCGCATTTTTTTACTTTGTTTTAAAATGTAACATGGAACAATTTCGTTTTGTGAACATTGTTTTTCAGTGTTAAAATACACACCATAATTTCGAAATGATTCATCATGCAACTTCAAAGCCCAACTCACTGTTGAAACCATGGATTTAATGTACGGTTGTCTGATCCTTCTTTGAAATTCTTGTCTGCTTATCCATATGACGACTATGGTTTCCGTTATTCGCTCTTGCAATGCGTCCCAATTCAGGTGTGGTGGGTGATCTTTAACTAGAATAAAACCGTTGTTCGAGTGGAGTATGATGAATCGTTTGAAAGACTACAGATCTACTACTATTGAAAACTGTCACAACGAGACTGCGCCTTGACGTGATGTGACAGCATGTGCTTTGCACCTTCAAAGTGCAAAGTGCCGTTACAGGACTGGACGACAGCAGCGCCAAACTTGATACTTGATGGAAAGGGACTAACGACTGTGGACCGTTTCATTTATCTTGTTAGCTACGTGTCCAACGATGGCAGCCCGTGAGTGGAGGTAAATATGCGGATATCCAAGGCTCGATCAGCTTACGCTGGACTGAACCACTTGTGACGTCGGCTGATATTTCACTGAAGTTGAAAGGTCGTGTGTACACTGTGCTGCAGTGCGTTCAGTTCTGTTGTACGGTTGCGAGACGTGG
>LUCM01003052.1:86196-131194 GCA_008360955.1 Fasciolopsis buskii | reverse complement strand
CCCATCTGTGTAGGTCCACTCTCTGTCCTCGTTGGATATTCACTCTTTTTACAGAAACGTGTAACTCTGGGGAAAAGCAGCGGTCAGTGAGGCTTGCCTTGCTGCTTAACGCTGAACGATAACGATGATGACTATTGGATACGGTCATCATTGTGAGCAAGTTCTTCGCTTCCTACGGAGAAGTTGTAGGTCATTGCGGTCGGTCGTCCGAGGAATAATGCTGGCTCTTAAGAGTGCCGTTGTACCATGTTGTGTTGATGCGCGGTAGATTTTCGTTCTTTTCACATGCTTATCGAACTTCTAGGTTGACATGTGACCTGAACGTAGCACAGTCCACTATTTTTTGTGATTATTGCACAGTTACTCAAGCCTTCCATTCAGATGGTTCAGTGAAATTTCGTTTTCATGGAACTGTAAAGTTACGCATCTTACACATACGTTTACATGCCCCCACTGCCACGTAGGCACATTCTATTCCTTACCATTTATTCATGGGAGGATACATGGTTGCCGGTTCTTATGAAACGAATGGATCCTGTTTTGGGGTTCCAAAGTAACGTGAAGAATAATCATGAATAATTTTCGATTCTGCGGCGTTATTTTTATATTATTGGTCTCATGACAATCCCATATTTGACGTGTCTGTTCCAGTTCTCCTGGTTTCCTTTTTCCCCATTCGGCAGTCAGAACAAGCTCGTGAATGCCGTGGTTACCGCGGCAACACTGTTTTATATCATCAATCCCGCTTCATCCTTAGGAGGTTCCAGTCACTGCCTGCCACGTTGCAGGTGGCCTGATGCTTGTTGTATGATGCTCCGAGAGAACACCAACTTCAACTTGGTCATGGATGGGTGGGTAGGATGAATGACCTCACTGTTAACATGGTGTAATTGTATGGCCCTCTGTGATCCTCCCCCCATCCTTTTCATCTCAGCAAGTTCCAGAAGGCAATGTAAACGATGAGTGTGATGATGATTTGCCTCAGGGTCATCTGCGTCATCTTTCCAACAGATTCGTGCCCCGACGACTGCGACGATCTGATTTATAGACCCTATCTCTCGTTGACGTGGCTAGCCAAATGTAGGGAATGACTGTGTGCGGTCGGTGAACCTTGAAATTTTCATCTCAGAGTTCGAGATAAGAAGAAATGCAAACGGGGAACGACTTACTTGTGTTTAAGTACCACTTGAACAATCGTGATTTCGTTTCATCCGCGCTGAAACTCCGAGATGGAATAGAATGCAAACAACGGCTTGGATTCCACAAAATTGCCGTTGCCATAGAAGTGACTGCGACGCTTAGCGCTCTTGACTTATCTTGAGAGATCCGGCCTCATTTTCGAAGTCGGACAGTTTCTTCGACAGCCGGAAGTTTGTAGTGGTTTACACAGTTTTCTTTATTCCGCTAACCAGAGTCCATAAGGGATTAGCCTAATCGGGCTGTCAGTACCGCTTATTGGGGATCCACGACTCTCGTCTGCACCATTGATCTTTGATCAAAATTTGTGGCACGATTTCTTCCGTGTCAGTAGCTCACATCGATAGTTTTCTGCGGTACAATTTCTAAAAGTCAAATTATCTCCTTTAGACTAGTCGACAATTTTGGTGGTTTGGACTCCTAGTTTTGGTGATTGATTTCCCGTTTATTGCAGGCCGTTGTTGTGAGGTTGTAAATCGGCGCAGATGATTCGAAGAGCGAGAACAAATTTTATTTTCAATGTGAGGATTTAATCACACGAGTAATGACTTAATTCTCTATTTTGCTGAATTCGTAGTTATCCAATCAGTTTTGATTTCCTAGAGCACAGATTTCATTCTGCCAATAAGACAATATTCCCCGGCTTTCGCAATACTGCGGCGATCAAATCTAATGCTGTTCAGTAGTGTGACTATAGTCTCTGTCACTTTGTTCCCAAAATGCCGTTCTTCTTAGTGGTAAAACTGATCCCTTCAAAGATTGGCTCGCTAGGCGTTTTCCTTTGTCAATTGTTACCGACTCAATGAGCACATACCTCACAAGTACGTACGTGCCAATGCTATACAATGTCCATCCAAACCTTGGCCCATTGTTGATCCATTGTTCTGTAACTTGCTGGATATCTTACTAATAAAACACTGAGGAGCAATCGGTTTGCGTTTAACCGTCTTAACAACTCAGCTACCTCAAAAAATGTAGATGAAATCTTCTCATCTTTCCTACTAAGCGTTAAGCTGTTATGAAACAAAAATCAGTAACCAAGATTCTTCTGGCATTTCTTGATTCTTCTGCCAGGTGGTGATCACTACCAGGACACTTGTGCAAGTTCAACGGTTTTAAAAATCGGACTGACCTATACCAGTGAGAATAGTACTGATAAGCTTGTCTTTGACTTCAGTTTGATTCCGCTCACTTGGGATTGATCTGCTTTTCAGTGCTCTCCTTCTCCCGGCTTCAATCAACTCAAAAGATTATTCAAAATGGGTAAAAAAATGTAACGACAAATGGTCAGTTTTTAAACGCCAAATGACAGAGTGGCCCCAGTCAGGCCGCTTCCTCAGGTTGTTGACTCATAGTTTCTAATCCTGAGGAAACCGGTTATCTTTCCACTTTATTATTAACGAAGTCGCCCAGCTAATCGTTCTCATTTTCGAATTGAATCTGTTTGTCGAATTCGTCAATTTGGACTATTTTGCTACTGACTGGTTTTTCCGAAGCAATGCAACGTGGTTTTAACCGTGGTCGCCCATGAATATTGTTATTTTACCCATTTTTTGATGGTTTTCAGTCAATCAAAGATGATCACGCAGTAGAAAATCTCCCACCTCTTTGTAAGCACTGCTCTAAAAATCGTTTTTTCTCACTTATTGTATTTTCTGTTTTTACTCCACAGATCTTCTACTCATTCCTTGTTTCGTTTTTCACAGATCCTATCCTAAAGGAACAAATGCGTACAGATTACCTCATTTTGGATCGTTTACCAAGACCGTTTGTGTTGGTTTTCCCTTATCAGGATAGAAAATCCCGGTCGAAATATGGAACATCTACAACTGGGAAACGGGTGGGTGGAATTTCGCTATTCTGATTCCATACATCCATTCAAATTGCAATGTTTGGATCGCTCACGGAAACATTTTGAGGAACAACAAAACTGAGTATTCATTCGCTTTTCAATCGAACTTTGCTGTCTTTTCTAGTTAGTTATTTTCCTAGTTGACACGACGAGCTTCTTATCGATGCAGTTTGTCAAAATGGCGATTTTAATTCCAATGGTTTGGTTATGGCGAACTCTGAAAACGTTTTTTGTAAGGCAGTGAGGGACCTGCTACATGAGTCTCTTCGTGTGGAGGCTGCGCAGTCCCGTTTGCATCGACATCACCCTTTCATGTGCCTGTCACGTCAATGTTTAAATCAGATGCCGTTCTTTTATTCTACGTGCCGCTGTCATCAAGTCATTCCGTGTTTTTATTGTGAATGATATAATGTTAATAACACAGCGTTGTTGGTAGATGTAATGCGCCAACGTTTCGACTACCGTGGGTAGTCTTTCTCAAGGCAAGTTTTACAATCAAATGCATTTGATTGTAAAACTTGCCTTGAGAAAGACTACCCACGGTAGTCGAAACGTTGGCGCATTACATCTACCAACAACGCTGTGTTATTAACATTATATCATTCACAATAAAAACCAATACATGGCGCATCGATTTTTCGATACACTCCTTACGTCGTTTGGTCCGGATCATTCCGTGTTTCTTTCGCCTTACGTGAAGCACGAGAAACCAACGGCCTAATAACCGAGGAACTTCTCACATTGATTCATCCGAGAAAATGTCATGATATGTCTACTTATCACATTGGGAATCTTGTAACGAAGCTTTGCATCGTTTACAGTTTCATAATCACATTAGCAATACAGAAGTAGTTAGCAGCACGCACGTATTCCCATTTCTTTGGAAGTGGAAACATACGTTAAACAGAGGGGACTGCAATTCACCGGACCATAAGGATGATAGTTTGCTCGGTGTGTTGTTATTTCGTAGGTTCCTACCCGACTTCCATTTTCACGCTAAGAAAACAATGGCAGAGTTGTCACTTAGCGCATGCAAATCATTCTCCCGAGGGGCATCCTTTTCGCTGATGTCATCACATTTGTGCTTATCCATAAAGTTCAACTAAAATATGTATGTGTTGTGTATACTATTCATCTTAAATGGTTCATGATCGTTTTGTCTAGCGTGTATTAAGGTTCGATGGATCATGCGCGTGTTCGTGATTGACAGTTTTCCCCCTTTTTAGCCACATCTTTCGGTCAATGTGAACTAGTCAAATGAAGCTCTGTTTTTCTCACTTGGTCACCACCATCCGTTGCACCGAAACAACACAAACAATAACCCTGTCGTGTGGCCGTGAATGTTGCCTGGTGCACACGTCATCAGTCATGGGTTGTTGTGGTTTATTCCGTTTCTCATTTAGAGAATGATTAATGTGCTTTCCGGTCTTCGCTGTTGTTTTCTCCAGACGTATTGTCGACATTGCTGGCAACGAAGCTCAGGGTAAATGTTGCGGGTCAATTGGTCAGTCACTGATGGCACACGCGTCTGCAAAGTGCCTCTACTCTCTTTCTGCTAGTATTCTACAAAATGTGGGAATGAGGGTGGGATGATGATTTGATTTCTGTTTTACATACTCAAACCAAACAACACGTTCTTTGAATCGACTTTTTGGGCTTCGTGGCTCAACTGTCCTGGTAATTGTGGTGCTGGCTTGTACCTTTTTTCCACTATGGGTGCTATCTCGGCCTCGATTACTTCGGGCGACTTTTTTCGACAGGTGCAAATGTAATTTTACTCCAATGTGGGTAAGGTGTTTCCATATGCGTATTTATGTTTCTCTGTATTTGACTACCTGTTGGGCCTAGATGAAAATAAAACTTATAGCTGACAGATGTGAATCAGATCAAGTTTGTCTGTCAGCATGCGGTCTCGTCCCCATTTAGTCAGCATAGAAACTATCCGTCATTAACCGAACACGACGATTGTTGTTAGTGGTGCTGGTCGTACTTCATGATTTTCACAACAACGTGACCTATTCGTTTGTGTCGGACCTAATTGTTTTTCACTTCAGTAAAGGACCCACAAATCAAGAACAAATGAACTCGAAAGCGTCCTTATGCGCTTTCCGCGTACTCTTTTCGATTATAAGGTATCACAATTGAATTGTTTTAGTCTACCTTTTGTTAAAATTAGGGATATGGCCAGTAGAAATTGGTAGTGTAATCTGTGTCATCCAAAGCCTTCAAACACAAGAACTAAACAGACGTGATTCTTAACCCAAGTGGAGGAAAAGAAACATTTGTCATCGGACTTGTTACCTCCCTTCCTCTTGCTGATCATTTTATTATTTACATGAATAATAGAAACTGTCAAAAGGATATATACCATTAATTCGAAGCTCCACTACACTTAGGAGTGAGAACCAGAAACCATGACCCTGTAACTCGGAATCGCCATCCACTCCCAAAATTTCGAGGCTCTTGTTATCTTTGAGCCCATTCTGAGGGAAGCAGGAAACCGTTGCCGCTTTCAGTGGCATCGGTTTTGCAGTCGTAAGAAATTAAATTCCACGCGGTTGGCATTACCACTACCGTTCAAATGAGACCGGCTTTTATAAATTTCCACAAAACTCATTTTACTTCCACCCCTCCTCCGGTTTGTACACCGTCTTCTCCTATTCCCCAGCTTTCTGCTAAATTTTTGCATTTTTACTTTGTGTCAGGAAGGTTGTTAGTTGTATCGTTAACATATTCTTAGTATATGCGCTTATGCGCCGATGATTCATTGTTGGATGAATTGTTCCAAATACCAATCCAGCAATCACGTCCTATCATACATGGGCACGAATTATTCAAGATCGGCGTCGCCATTTTCTGTCACGCGTGTGCTTGTTAGTGGATTTTATTCTTACGGATACCAGATGACATTATTTCTATCGACCAGCGTGTTCATGTTTTAACGTGGTGCGGACTTCCAGCTTTGATATGCAGTTCACCAGTACCCATGAAGTACAACACCCAAGCGCCTCCTTTCACCAAACTAAACATACAACTCGTCTTCCATGGAATAATTGACAATAAATACTGCCAAGGAATCGAAGATGTTGATCCGGTGTTGCATTTTGCAGTTCGTTTCGGCACATGATCCTACCACGAGAAAGGATGATGGAAACGGTGCTCCTGTGAAATCCAAAATTGCCTTATATTAGTGATGAAATGTCAGGAGCGTAAAACTGCTCGATTTACGTAGCGCTTGAATTTGCTGTCTCCTAACACGTTGCATTTTGATCAATGATGCGGGAGCTAAAAATCTTTAAATAAGCTCATTCAGTTACTCAATGTCCGGAAATGTCAAGTGACAAACTAATATATCCGAACACTGAGTTATTGGGCTAACGCATGTGCACTATTTTATCTCTTGTTTCATTCGGCAATATGAAATGTGTGCCAATTCAATGAAATTGTCCCGGAAGTAAATTTTGCAATGTGCTTCACTACTTCCTTTTTTAACTTATCACGGGAAAGACGTGTTTCAATTTATCAAAGCCATATCTTCCAAGTTACGTTTATACCATGTACAGTAACTTTGGGTTCTTTCAGAAAATTTACTTGTGTTCCCGTTATGTTAACTGTTCTTCATTTGCGTGATTTTCATGCTTCGCTTTGTCGTGAAAAAAAACAGGTGACGATGGTTCTGTCATTCAAAACACATTCACGTTGCTCATTCTGGATTTTGTTTATTCCTGCTGAAATCGAAATCCATGCTTACGTGGTGCGACCGTTTCAGTGTATGCAACTTTTCAAAGGCGTTCTCAATTTGTGGTCCACATGGTCAATTCAGAGCTATACATCTTGCACTGCTCTGATTTGGGTTCCTACTTTACTTGATGGAGTTTCAAGTAGCGAAAACAGAGATACGGAAATTTCAAGTTACTATCCTATAAACGACAGAGCACCTTTTAACGGAACTACGCCCTCGATTGTGCCACAGTCTTGCTAGGCGAATGTCGTGTACCGAAATGCTTTCCTTAACATGTTTTAACGAGGCGGTGTCCCAGTAAAAGTTTCGCGTGTTGTCTTTGCTGAGGCATCAAGGTTTACCGCTCACGTTGATCTTGAATCACTGCAGTGAAATGCAATCCTTCCTAACTCCAGATGGGTGAATTGAAAAATCTTTCATTTCTGTTTTTTGCAGCCCTGGTTACTAGTTTTTGTTACTAATTTTCCCTTGGTTCTGTTCGATCATAATTCATGGTTGTCTTCTGCTGAAGAAATAACAGATTCATTTGTCTAACTCAGGGCGCTTACTATATGAACACGAAGTTCTGGATTCATCTACCAAACCGGTTGCATGTCCAGTTAAAACTACAGAAGTCCAGGCAAGTTGACAAACTATAATTCAAAAATAAATGTTTTATTGTAAATGAACCATATTTTACCATGCATTATTTTATTCAACTAGTTCAGCAAAATTCATTTGCCAAATGAACAGTGTTATGCTAATTAAAATTTCTTGAAGCCGAATGTGATTGCTTTTGGTTTGCGTTACAGACCATTGCCTTTTTATTCAACACAATCTCTTAAATGCTAATATGTAGGCGTTCCGGTGAATCACATGTTGCCCACCCGTAGACAACCAGAATTCGAAAGTGATTCACCGACTATCTTCCCCGCCTTTCCCAACCAAGATCTTCTGAACTTTTCGTTCCCTTGTTCGAATGTGTGCCTATCACAACCTGTTTTACGGAACGTCCACTCAGACCATTCGTGCATTCAATCTTCCTGACGTTAATGATCATGACGATCGGCTTTGTACATGTATATGGATTTTGTAGTGCATGACTAGATGAGAGGATAGATCCCAAGTTGCTCTTTGCAGGGTTGCGTTTGTTGTTCTGTCAGGACAAGTGCGATTCTCCCTTAGGATGACTGAACAGATCCCAAATGAACACTGGATTCCCACGTCCTTAACGTTTTCACGCATCGGGAATTACGATGGTATTCTACGTTTGCGTGAAACCCACTACTGCCTGTACATGTCGATCCTAGCGGAGTGAGCTAAATATATCCAACGGAAATAGGCTACCGGTATTCCGATGAACTAGCTTGGGATTATTTTTCCAATTATACCAATACCGCTGATTGCGGTGCCTTCGAAAATATCCTTAAGGCCACATTACTTGTGAGGTGTAAAGAAGCATCAGCAAATACCACGACTTTATTTGCAGGTCTCCTTTGTTATAGCTGTTTGTAGAATGAAATAAGGCCGGTTAAACATAGTTACCAAAGTAACTCCGTCTGAAATGAAATCCTACGGAAGCACGTTTTTGGAAGGGTCTTAGGATTTATCCTCGTTTGAATTCACGTATGATATCCAACTCGCTTGCCCAATATAACCACTAATTTGGTCGAATAATCTACTCACGGTTATAGGCTGATAATAATTATTTGTCAATTGCAGTGTTTTGGTTCAACTGGGGTCTAATAATCGTGGTCGATTACAACACAAAATTTTTCGTTTAGGCAGAACTTTGATTTACGCTAAGGTTGACCCTGTGCCAAGGCCATCTAGACTTGCTGTGCTGATCGTCTATGTTGTTACCGTGATAGTGAAGCAGTGAACAAGGAACGGTAAAATCTTTTGGCATTACAAAGTAGAGAATGAAGAAACGACTCCAATTTATCGGTTGATTTAAAATTTTGTGTTTAAACTTTTGCAGTGTCTTGAACAAAACAAGGTCACCATTACAACATATTGGACGAATAAACTATGCCGGGAACGTTTTTCATGGGGAAATCAATCATATCTAAAACTGACCAAAAGTTACTTATATTCATATTAAACTTTTATGGCCGAACATCTTTTTTTGTAATCTTGTTGCAGGTTATAACCATGCTTCACGCACCATGGTTCAAATAGCCTTGAGCGATATGTGAGCGCTCCAAATTCCACCAGATACACAACATGAATTAATCGCACGAAAAAGCAAGGTATATATCTATCGTACACAACAGTACAAAATGCCAAGAGCTTCGATCTACGAACTCGTTTCTTTTTCGTTGACAAATAACTGGCATGTGATGACTTGAAAAACACTTGCAAAATGGAGTTTTCTAGAAGGAAGCTCATCGACACCGTTTTCAAGATCTCTTATTCCTGTACAAGTAGTTCACTTTCACACGAATAAAATTAGGCATTCATTGCCAACTGGTTGAAAGGGAAAGCGCTCTGGATAGGGAGGACTTTGCCATTGTGGTAATAGCGATCTTCGTCTCATTCCAAGAAAGTAGCCAATATAAAGGAACGACAGTGTCTCCGAAAGAAGTTTCGGAATTTGGAAAACATGTTATCCTTAGTAAAGTGGTTCTCTTTCAGTGTGACATCAGTCGGGTTAAAGTACACTTGGGCGGGGGATGCGCTTCATATAAAATCAAAAACGTTTCGTCTTGGAAGGAGCTATCTAACCAGTCGGTAGTGATTTGGAAATTCCAAAGCTTGCAGTATGAACTAATAGTAAATTCACCATGGAGGTGCTGGGCGCCACATCGAGATGACTAAAAAATTACTGGAAAATAGTGGGGGGCTCATCCTTGACTGCTGTTTACTGATTCTGGATTCCCTAGAAAAACAAGTGACAGATTGTTTTGAATTAGTCGTACTTTGTTCTTTCTAATTAGTACGTCATAATTCATGCTTAAGGTATACATTTGATGGCTGAAAAAGAGTGTCGATTAAATCCCTAATCTATTTGCCCACTGGATAATTCCAAAGCACGCGGCTTGTTCTCGAAAAGATTTACCAATTCTTGCTGAATAAAAAGAGCACACAAAATCAGATCTTCACTTCTCTGTGTTGCATTGATTCTGGGGCGGAAATTGCTCATAATAGCTATCTCAGAATCAATGTTTTTCTCTGTTGACACGATGTGTCTATTCAACCGTCAGGGTTGTGATTTCGTATGAGTTATCTCAGTGTTTCCAGTCTCTTGCCGCTATTTTCGAATCCATGCGCTTGCGTGCTGATGTGAAGGGACAAAAATGCTTCTCCTCAGTCTTACTGTCCTTTATTAGCGTAGATCTGCTAAATGAAATTTGAATAGCCTAATCTTAGTCTTTCTTGGTTAGGCTTTACTCGTCACTAGGATATGCCAGGGGTTTCGTGCTTTTGTCGATGTCATTGGGGCGGAAATGTCTCCACGATTGGGAGTTTTTAGCTCTTGCAGTTTAGCGTCATAAATTGGTGCAATAAGTAAATTGGAACACGGGTATCTACGTTTTGTTCAAGCACAGTCCTGTGTAGACCAGACTACATAATCACGTTTTGTAAGACTTCAACAATATTTTGCTACAAAACTTGCACCAGTTGTCTTGTCCCAGCTATCTCCAAACCAGCAAAACTCAGATGTGATTAGAGGTTACAGTGGGTGCTGTTTTTGTTAGGTAAACCTTTGACAGTCAATTTGGACACCGGTTTGCTTGCAGTCATCCATCCTGGAGTCTGCGATGCTTATGTGCACGGCCAATGAATTCGCGAAAAAGAATAAACCATTCAGCTGAGGATTGATGTTGTATGATGAATCTTGCCAAACATAGATCCCAGTTTGCCTCCTACAAGCCCGCAAAATCCAGTCCATGGGGTAAGAATATCGATGTGTAGATGAGTAGACGTGCTAATCAGCTAGTCAGATCGGTTGCTCATTCTGAAAGAATTACTTTGGTAAGGTGTGGCCATTGCTCTTCTAGACGAGCGGTGATTGATGAAAAGTCCAACTGATAACTTCCCGGGATGTTTTCTATTTAAAAAGTACACAAGCGTTCAACCCAAAACGTACCACTATTGGACTACCTAAAACGGATCACAATGTGGCGTTACTTATAAAATATACATCAAGCACTAGCAAAATAATTGGAGAGCGCAGAAGGAACATTGACTTTGTTCATCATAAGTTGACCGTGACACAATGAATTTCCGTAAAGAGGTAATGTGAGTTGAGATAATTCGGTATGTGGAAGCGGTAGACGGGTGGGATTTTCAACTGTCAAGTCCGCTTGTTCTTTTGCATTTAACACAGTCGTTCAGACGGCCTCTAGCTACCTAGGATTGAATCTAGCAATGTTCACGTCCCTTGATTGAGAACACTAGGACAATGTTAGGTGCATACGCAGCATATCTTTTCCTCCCATTATCTAATCACTTACTTTTTCATGATTTCGCCCGCTCGACGGTTTTATCTCAGGAACAGTAAAAAGAAAAATAATAATCTATTCGGGCGTAATTAATTTCATGTCAGGATTCTTTGCTACTTCAGACCACTGATAAACTGAATTTAATGAAGTAGATCCGTATAGTTTAATAGCTTTTCCCGTTCTCATAAACCTGTCGATTGGAAATCAAGATTTTATTGTTCTTAATAATGAAAATAATCACACGGTGCAATTTTTTGATAATGGCTTGCTCCAGATGCTCGAATCAATTTCGTGAGCTGTGATTTCGAATAATAAACGTTATCCGAAAGAATGGTTTTCTGATTTGCTTTTACTGCAGATCCATCGCACGTAGCGCCTAGGTATATAAAACCTTTCCCAGTGTTGTCAGTTCTCCGTCACTTGTTGAGCTTTGGTACTGGTCTTAGGACTTTTAACTTTCCCCTTGATTTTTCTATCAGTCTGACAAAGTCTAGGCAAGCTGGTGAATCTCAGACTGCCAGCGTCATCTGTTTTCCCCTGGCTTGTTTTTCACATCGATACTGTAGGTAAAATTTTATCGTTACTCTGCTTTGTTTCTTTCTCAACGTCTACCGTCGGTGTGTGCTAGCATTATAGTTCACTAAAGGAGTCGTATCTCGGCGACGCATAAATCACCGCCACCAGGCGGGCGGTCGTGGTCCATACGACCAATGAACAGAGCTGCATCATGCTGACTAAGTCCACCACGTACCGCATATGTTGTTCCACAGTTGTTTGACCAAACTCTGCACCGCTTGTATGGAAGGCGCACATAAACGTATACGTGCACAATCCATGCACCTCAGTTTAATTTATTTTTGCCAGTTTGTGGATGTGCCTTTCCACCCATTGAAACTCAGGGATATTAGTGCGTTTGTTAACCCCGACAGAGCCTGTTCAGTTTCGGTCTAGTCGACAGTAGTGAATACACCACAACAAATCTGAGGGAGTGCGACAGCCTTTTAGGGCAATTCAGAGTTTGTTTTGGTTAATGTACTTTGCGTTCGAACCTCACCGAAATACGATCGAACTGCCTTCCGGGTCAGAAGTGACCTATAAACTAGTTGCCACACTTGTCCGGTCATGCCACGAACCAGTATCCGGTGTTCGTTTCGTAGGTCATTTTGATCACGTCTATTTATGTCTGCATAAGCTTCCGGCTCGGACGTCGAACACCGATGTGGGTCATTCGGGGACGAAATTTTCGATGTTTTTCGCTTCCGTACACGGTTTAGCCGAAAATGGACGGAATATTATTCGCTTAAATCACCTCGCCAGACATGATTGTGTTTCTTCTCATTTAACTTTCTTTTGTCTTGATCAAACTAAGACTTTGTTCCCACTATTTTCTTGCTTTTACAGAATTTTCGGCGGTTCAAATGACTATTCCATATTGCATTATCGACGGAACAACGAGGGTCAGTTGTACGGGTTCGAGTCCAGCGTAAGTTATGGAAGCTACGAATTTTGTGTTTCGACAGATTCGTTGATTCCTCATAACGGATGGTACATTGGGAGTATTTAAACCATACGCACATTGGATCGTAACTATGGCTAGTTTACACCACATGATGCACTCCACTGGCTGATTATCAACACTGTTTGGGTACTGCACCTTAGACAATACTCTGGTGAAAAGTCGCACATCCTTTTAATGCAGTCAAGTAATATATATATATATATATATATATATATATATGTATATATATATATATACTTTACCACACCGTATGTTCAAATTAAAAATTGATCACGAATATTTAAAATGCAACTGTAAGGCAAGTAAGTAAAGACAACTATAGACAAGACGAAGGAATTTAAATGCAAGGACCCCTTGACTGTGACATTTGTCATATTACTTATTGTCTTCAACCGTCGCGTGGGGTGTTGTGTGGAACTCGGACCCACACGAGCCAACCCCCGTAGTCAAGTTTTTCATATCTTTTTGGTATATCCTAGACTGAACACTTTGAGCCATCCTCCAGCAAATAGCAGCCTCAAATATCGGTGAACAGCGAGCCACGCTATCTGCATGCATTTACAACACGTGACCCATTCCCTTTAACGTATTTGCACTCAGTGGCTCTTCCAGAGAGCGAACTCTGAGGCCCAGTACCCTATGCCTCACTGTTGAGTCATCCAAAATTTACCCCGTGTTTTAACAACACTACAAGGACAACAATGCACAAACACATACAACCATCGAATATCTTTTGTCGACAGCGGCCGCGTTTCTGGGCCATGTAGAAAGACTGGTCCTACTGTGGCACAGTATACTCGACCTTCGATCGATTATCGAATGCCATGCAGGTGCGACAGATGCCGCAACTTGATAGATACCAGTTGAACCCTCTGTCCGGTTTAGGATCATTCGGTGTGATGCGATTACCCACGTAACTGCAATTATCTGTTTCACCCGATAATTCCATCGAAAGTTTAATGTTCGGCTTTGGGTCAGTCCAGTTTTGTTACAGCATTGCGCGTTTTTACGATATAAAACGCACCACAAAATTCAAGTGATTCAGATGGTCGGGAAATGCTGCTGAAAATTCGCATCGAAATGCAACATCGTCCGAATCTTAGCCAATGTCAAAGGGGCTTGTACATTTCATTTTACACGGCATTCGACGATACGGAACTGTGAGCATCTGACAGAGTAGCTGAAGTAGCCTATCCGCTTTTTTCAGGCCCACGCATCCCAGGGTCTTGGGTGACATCCATCGCTGCGTGCGGGTAGGGAGCACTGGATCACGTCGCTAAGGCTGCTAGAAGCTCCGACCGGGATTCAATGGGTAATTTTCATCTGGAGGCATTTGCATGGGGCCAATAGTTTTCGTGTTGGTGTGATTCCAGTCTGAACTAAAACAAAAGCAAGCGCGGACCAGAGCGTGATCTGAGTTTACAGATGTGAACTAGAATGATCGATAGTCTTCGACTGGCCCATGCCACTGGTCACCATTGATAATGTGGCCAGTCGGAGTCCAACTGTGTGAAGATGGGGCAGCGTGCTTAGTCAACCCATGCACTCTTTTACAAGAGCTTTTGCTCATCAGAAACTGCGTGATTGTGGCTAACCTGAATGAGATGAAAGCGATTGTGAATTTCATCGTTTTAATCAGTAAATGAGCCTCCGATGTTCTTGCATATCTTCCTCAAACACTCCACTGGGACATTTTAATCGGCAAGAACAAGCATAACGTCCGTTGGATGCTTTGTTACAGTTCGTCTTTAACTGTGAACGCGGCGGATGCAAACGCGGATACGATGAAGGACCATCCACATTTCAGTCGACTGTTGTGCGCATCTGGACGAACGTCCGGTCGAATTGTGCACGGACGGCTGTCGGCTGGAATCGACTAGCACGCGAGGAGTAAAGCGTGAGATCGAGGTTCTGTCTGTGCCACAAAGATCGACGCAGGTCAATTAAACCAGCAGTTGCTTTATGCATCCATCGGATGTGTGGGTAGAAATAGTGCTGCATATCCTCTACTTCAACAGTAAAAGCATTTTAAAAGATTTTGTTCAACATTCAACTTGCTTCATAGTTCTGAGGGAACTTCATCGCGATCAACAAATCTTTAAATGTGGTGGGTACTGTCACAAATAAAAGCTTTTTTGCTTTTGCAAGTGTTATCTCCGAAATTTTCTCAGGTATTCATCATCGCCGTTGTACTAACGACAGTTGCATCTACTTCCTGTAATCACCGCAATTTTTAATTCCCGTCTATTCGCAGTTTTCTTTTCGTAATTATGTTTCCTCATATTTTGCTCCTTTGCCTGTTAGTCGGAAGATGGTATTCTCAGGATTAGAGAATAATGTGACTGCTTGAAAATCAGCCCATTTTTATGCCACATATATCCCATCATCTTCATAAGCAGCGGAGTGCAAAAAAAAACTAAACACTTTCGATTTCATAGAACGTTTACTGACTTGACTTATATTAGGGATGGAATTCCGACTGTTTCACCGATGGTTTGGTTTTTTCCTGGTACTCGTTTAGCGGTGTTCTTGAATTTCGACGTTATTGCGCACCTCCCGCGAAGATCTCTCTTCTCACGAGCGGTCACAAGGTAATAGATTTCATGCCTAAAACTTAAGCCGATTTCTTTCCGGTTGGTTGTTCAGATCTTGATTGTGCACCTTTTCGATCGTCCGTTCCAGATGCCTAGTTTTCGCTGTACAAACCCCTCCCTGTCGCATAAACCGTTTCGTCTGCCCTAATTTCACTTTCTTACTTACACGAGCCACTCATTGGGGACATCCATCACACAGTTCGCACGATTTAAGTGTTCACGCGTATTCTCACAGTGTCTGGTTTGGTTCAGTTTACAAGCACGCGCAGTACAAACGGGAAACAATCGTGTAGTCATCCCCGTTCCCTGACCGAATGGCTCGCTGAGATTGGGCGTCGGTCCCTTAGTTGATGGTGCTAACGAAAAGGCAATAACAGACAACGTGTTTGCTTAGCGTCCGAATATGGTGTTTTGATGATTTATATGAAAGGCTGAACCGTAGCAACACGCAACACTGTGGGTATGGCCTGCCGCCCCGCTTGCTAGATGGACTAAAAACATCAGGACATCATTTTTCGCAGTGCGTGCTCCGGACTTCGCCAAGGCGTGGCGCGTTTTACCCAGCCTGCATCCCTTTGCTCGCAGCTTAGAGCTACTTGATGTAGTGTATCACTACTCCTACTTTTCTTGCTATTGCGTTTGTTTGTGCATACGCATGTTTATGCGTGTTTATGAGTCTGACAATAAAAAGAGGCAGTTGGTAAACTTTTCGTTGTCTTCGTTGACCCTTGCTTCCGTTCTTTTGGTTCGACGTTTTTCCCTTCCTCACTGTCCCCTGACTACGCACAACTCTGCCCCCTCACGCACCCGTAACTTTGAAGCCGTGGGGCTAAGAAAAGCATAACATGCGATCAGGAAGCTGAATCATTTGCCTGTTGCTGGAATACGTTTCATTCGCGTACTAGCCGGTGTTGATTGCGATTAAGATTGCGCTCTGAGATTATGATTCATTTGTCAGACAAATGAGAGCTAACAAAAGAGTGAGTAACAGGAGTAACGATGTTTTAAGGTACCAAACGGGTTGGACTAGCACGGCGGTGTGTTTGTATTTCTGTTTGTGTGGTTGTGTTTATGCATGACAATGGTGAATAGACGAACTGGTGTTTGCATTCTTAACGTAGCCCTATTGAATTATGATGTGTCACTAGTAGTCTCTATTTACCCCGTAGTGCATTGAAAGGATGAACCCGGAATAAATTTTTCCACGATATTAGTGAACGAGTCCCAAACAATGCAATTTTTCCTCCAGAATGCGATCACAGTCTGAGTTAGTTTTCATTTTACTTTTGACTATGAGGGGCTAAATTGGCTGCACATCAGATAGGTTCGGAATTCCATTTTTCAATTCCTCCCGGATTTCTTCGTGCTGCAGGCTTTCACGTTACACATGTTAATAGAAGCTGAACAAAAAATCCAGGTGGAATATCATCCGCTTAAGTTGGGCGGTATTGAAGCAAACTCTATCACCTCAGTTTGGTGGCGATTCAGTTGTTATTTCTCTCACGGTTGACCCCGAATCGCGATCGTGTCAGGACTCACGCTGCAAATTTAACGACAGTTCGGGTTATGCCTTTACAAGTTCTAGGCCTGACAAGACTGGTCAACAAGGAGAAAAGATTGAAAAGCGGCTTTGGGCTAAGTAAGATCATTGTTCACCAGTGTGGGCATTCACAATGCGGTCAACGGGTGAAACGTTTCACATGCACATCGATCACCAGATTTCAGTTAGATGCTGATCACCGTTCTTATCCTTTTTTCCTATCAGCTTTCTGTCAGTCACGTTTAAAATCCTGATAGTCACGAGCGCACCTTCGGTTTACTTCTGGTCAGCTAATACATTGAGGTTTTCAAATGTGATCTCAGTTCGAGAGCAGTCCGGGGCTTTTCAATGACTAATTTATCGGTTACATTTTATCCGGTGGACACTTGTCAGCTCATGTACTCTCGAATGTGTGGATGAACTTTACTTGAGTGACCCCAGATCAGAAGAACGAAGGTTGGTAAGATTCTCTATAGAAACGACGTTGGAGGCACTTAGGCGACCGATACTTCGCGGCTGACCGCACCACAGAGGAGGGTTTTCTTTGAGAGCCTTAACGGGGTGTTGGACTAGAAAGTGTCACCCACAAGGCAGTGGGTCCTTAACCCAACACAGATGCTGTGAAAGAATGCATACTTAACGCTGCCTACTGTGTCCGAAACAACGGGCAGCGCGGTCCTGATACTCCTGTGCGGCGACCGATACGGTATGTAATTCATTGAAATGATGGATGAGTACTGCTAGAGACTGCATACGCAAAGCAGAAGAACGGTTGGGATTCTCAACCAAAGCCCCTGGTTCTGGTAAGAACTTTTCCGCGAAGCAGCAGGGAGTGGCTGAGTGAAAGCCTGTAAGCTTGGGTTAGTTATTCTTCCACTCATTGTTTTCGATTGAGTTGCCAGGTCAAATCAACCCTGATGGAGGAGGCGACTACTTCGTCCGACCTGTTGCAGATAGCCATAAATTGTTTTATACCTCCTCCACAGTGGTTATGATTAATGCGTGGTGATAACGTGTTCCCTGGCGAATGGTGTCCAAGCGAATAAGGTGGTGGCGTGTGGACGTGAAAGTCGCGGGTTCGAATCCTCCCAACGGCGGTCAACTTTCCCACTTGGCAACCCCTCCCAAAAATGATGTACATTGTTATTTCGTTAATGAATGAAGTGAAAGATAAAAGGTATATATATGATGATAATGTCTAATTGCATCTAAGCACACTATTGCACTTTCAAATCCCGTTCTGCAGAAATTCGACCATTGCTTCTACACCGGCACAGTCAGACATGATGCAAACCAGTTTGAACCAGATACCTATGTGGCCGTGGATACCTGTCATGGTCTTAGGTTGGTTCTTTTCTGCTCTCTTTCTGTTCTATGAGTAATTCATTGTTTCCATTGCATCTTGCTTACTCTCTTTTCCATGTCCATCCAGAAAACAGCTAAAATATGCAGATTGTTCACTTTTTGGTTTATTCACTTCAATGTCTATGGAGGAGCACGAATTTTGCCTTCTAGATCGTTTTCGATAAATTGTCAATCACCTGTCATGTGTCTTTCTAGAGAGAAGAATTTATGCCGATCAGTTGTTTGAGTGATTTTTCAGTTTCTTTATCGCCGATCAATGCCATACGTGCGTCCTCTGAACTTTGCTGAATATAGCTATTCCAGCAGAAGTTTTATAGCTTGAATAAAAAATCAGCGCATTTTTTGCTATCTTTGCCTCGTTCATTTGAAAACCGGGTCAACGGTTGATATTCGCGTGTGTTTGTTAACTTTCCCTATTCAAACCAGTTTTGATGTGCAGTCGAACTTTTCGGTGATGGAGACAAATAAAGACAGTAGTTCTTTTACATTTTTAAACTGTTTTAGGAAAATGGATTGATACTCATGTGTTTGAAGGTGACACGATTGACTAGTTAATAGGTAGAATGGGAAATCCACTTGGAAATGGATTGAAATCTCTTGGCTGATGACCAATTCCATATGATCTCGTTGGAGCACAGAAGTGAATTATAGCTTAAAGTTCGAAATGATTATTCATTTTGTAGTCATAAACAGGTACAACAAAATGTTGGCCAAAGAGTTTGATTGTCTGAGACTTTGTTGATATTGTGTTCAACCTATTACCGGACGCAGTTCATTGCAATAGTCGAAATTATTATTTACTCATCAAGTAAAATTTTTTTGCACTTATTTGGACCTATTCACACTTTTTTACAAATCTTGTTAGAAATAACGTTGATATGATGCAGAACGTATCTGGACGAGACAGGGAAATATAAAAATGAATTGTAAAAGAAAACAGGAAATTATTCCGAGGGCCAGTGGATTACAGATGATTTCGCTGCCCCGTTTCTGGTTACCTAACGGCTGAGTTCCATTAGATTACGGCCACGGTAACAGAAACAATCAAGTCAAAGTGTAGATTTCTTCGTGATTTCGTTCACCTCGTTTATTTGTTGCTCGCAGGGGTCTTATTCAAGCTGGAAATGTAACGTTTGGAGTGTTGCCGCTACGCTGTACCCAGTGCCAACACGATCGACTTCCGCACGTTGTATTCCCTCATCAACCAAGCCCCATTGAACAAGGTGAGCGTAAAAGTTAATAACCGTTTGATCTGACAAGGTCAAATACGGAGTCGGATGCCACCAGTGACATCCATATCCTGTGATTTATTTCATCTTAGGCCTGTGGCATATTTGGATACAGTCCGTTGAACAGCTTTTTGCCATGCGAATTATTTGTATACACATTGGGCGTCGAATTCAGCGTTCCATTTTGAACTGAATTTTAGCCACATTTTGCGACTCCATGACGTATTCAGTAAGCGTTATTTGAATTGGTCTTCATTGCTCCGAACTTAACTACTTGTGTGAGCCACGAAACTGAAAACGAATTAGAATTGATTCCTGTGATCCGATACATGTGCATTGTCCTTCTATACGACTTTCACCCATTCTTCATGAGTGCTTATCGACGAACTTTTCTAGTGACTATTTACCCAGCATCTGAATATTCTTTACATTGTCCACGGATTCGTGCTAGCAAATATTCAACTGAATCATTGGCTTGCATCTTAGCATACAGACTAGCGCTTTCGAAATGTATACACTACTTGCATTCTTGTGATAAAGGTTATCCCGAGCATAGAAAGAAATCTTTGCAAGCTGAGGTGATGCGCATTTGGAAGCCGACTTACTGTTTCACGAGTACCAATCGATATTCAACCTTCTTAGCAAGGTCTGGGCAAGTCATTCCCCCCTCACTCATTATTCTGGCTTATATTCGATGAAGTAATTCGGACAGTTGTACAAATAATCGGTGATCAGCTCATCGACGTGATCAACTAGGCGGTGACTGTTTGCTTCCGTCGCTTTTGATGACAGAAACACAACCGTTTCCGCGTTATGGACCTTTCAACCTGTCATTCGCTCACTGTCGAAACTATTGTGGTTTTGGTGTTCGTCTGTGCGATTGTGTAGGTGCAGATTTGTGTTTCGTTTGGAAAATCGGATGGTGAAAGTTAGCCGGGATTTTGTTCTTTTCATGTGAGGATCATTGGCTTGGAAAATCCACAGTCCATTCTACGATTCAATAGCGAAGTAAAGTGCGACAGATGCTCATCCGTTTCCTTTGTTCATTCACTTTTGCATGAACTTCAGCCTCGCTTGATAAACCGCGCTTCGCGGTCAAAAGGCGTCATCCGTAGTTTTTTGCTGTTTGATATATGCAATCATCACCCATTTATTTCCTCTTATAAAAAGAATTTGAATAGATTCATTGGAGTCCATAAGACCTCCAATGCGATGCGCGAAGACTTTGGACGATATGACTAAATGTCCCTGCCGGTGACGGTTTTGCATTCGAAGTATCTCCGCTCCCCTGTGGTCCTTCTATCATATAATCCTTTCATTCGTTTCGCTATTATCCAGTTCTATGAGGCAGCAACCAAAACTAAATCATGTCAAGGCATGATTAGTGGTTGTGCACCATGAATTGAAGTGGACCTTCATTGAAAAGAAAACTGAGCTGCCTACGACGTTTCGTTAAATAGTTTAACCAGATTTCACTGGAAAGTTCAATTTTAACGGTTGTTTGCAGTATAGATACTGTACTGGACATTCATGCCACTTAAAAGTATCGTGGAATCATTTTAGTCCAAATAGCAATGATCACTAAAAGTTAGGAAAAGTAACTGAAGGAAGTGAGGTATCAAAATGCTGAGTCATAGAAAACCTGTGATTTTACATTGTTTTTGCAGAAGCAAGTTGTTTGCAGCGTCGAGAAAAGCAACAATTGCGCTTTCACATTTCGCTGTCACTTATGGCTCCTCTTATGATTTTCCATCAGGTTGTCGCTTCCGTCTTGATTTAGTTTCCTGACAGACGCCGTTGCTTCTAGTGCGATTACTGATTGTATAGTGGTTAATTCTGCAATTTAGCGATTTTTGGAAGTTCTGTTCTATCATTGCCCTCGGAGCCATCATGAGCCTGGCGTAACACGTGTTATGGGCATTTTCTAGCATACGCCTTATCAAAACAAGTCGTTTAACCAAATTATTATCTGACAAACAACATTTACCTTGCATAAGTCTCACCCACACTGACCTATTCCAGTTTAATACCATTTCCATCACTGGAGCTGTGTTATCCAGTGCCCTACGACTAACCTCAGAATTGCCCATAAAGTTTTCCCATCATATTCTGGCGGTACTGCGAAGACATCGGTCCTCAAATATCTTTCACAACGCCTATAATTTTAGCACTTTAGCGGATTTGATCTTATCACTGCAGAGTGCACGTGACCTTCCATCGGTAACCGAATATAATGTAGAAGCAACAGATACTTCGAATGGGTAAATGCCAATCGGACCTTCCTATTAAGTGATGACACTGCGTCCGATGTCCGACCACCAGTTGAGATGTTACTGCCCAAGTAGTTCAACGTTTCATCTGCAAAAAGAAGTTTCAGCCTCGGACGAAAATATCCTTGCATTTAACATTTCAAAGATACGCAATGAATGTCAAACCAGGCTGCATCATGAATGAACATGAAACGTCCACAACATTGTCCGCCTATCCCAAGCCAGACGTTTTACGATCTGAACGAACATCAGAAGGACTATTTTCACATGAGAATAAGGCTATTTGGTTAGTTGTATCAATCACACCGTTAGACAAAAGAGCTGGAAGGAGGGGACCCGGGTGAATTCCACTTTTTGTGGTCAACTGGGATGAATGTCTGCTACGAACACGGATCTATTTCGACTGTTTATATAAAGACGCTGAAAAGTGGTGAAGTTATGTGGCACAGTTTCCAGTTCTGCGGAGCCGACTGAGCAGAACGCCGCATTCATACCAAGAAAGACAAAGGTCGTGGACCCATGGAGGGCGTGCTTGAGCTTTAGCATCAATTGAATGGAGGTGTCATTGGTATGATTCAAGTCGGGTGGAAAACCCTGTCACAACGAGACTACACATTCAGGTAGTGTGACGGCTTGCGTGCCTCCGTGATCCAACGAGCTATACAGGATAGCTTATCTGAAGCCGATGATCCAGTCATGTCTGGAAGGTCACTGGGTAGGGGTCTAACGAAGAAGTCATCTGGTCCTTCAAGTCGGGGTTGAGTTGAATTAGCAGCTCAGTCGGAAAAACGAGTGGAACACCAGTTGATCCAAGAGATGGGCTTCCACTCAGCTATTCCCTGCTGCCTTGCGGTCAGGTTCTTGTCGCAACCAAAGTCTTTGGTTGAGAAGCCTAATCGTTCTTATGCTCAGTGGTCGGACTCCCTAGCAGTACCCGCCCATTATTCCCCATGAGTTACACGCCTACAAATAATTCCATACTGCATCGTCGCTCGCGCAGGATACATCAGAACCGCGCCTGCCTATTGGATGACCGCTGGTGGGCGCGGTAGTTGAAGGCTTATCACTGCATCGAGCTTCCTCTTCACTTACAACAGTCTCTTCTGTCTCCAACCCATATCGTCTTTTGTTCCTTCGGTACCGTCCTCCGCCCTATCCCATAGTACTCTCCACTGAATTAACACGCCCGATGTGGTAGTGCGCGCTTTTCAGTCTGTTAGCTCACTTTCCCAAGCCTCATCAGCCCTCTTATCTAATTCGCTGCACTTCTCTCATCCCAGTTGCCCACTTGTCAAAATCTGTTGCGCCTCCACATGGCTTCTCCATTCACCGCAGAGGAACGCTAAACTAACAATGTATGGTAGATCAAGGTGTTCGCCAAACGCAACACGTTGATCACCCCAACCACGTAGTCTAGCTAGTTTCAATTACGAATGAAAAGAAGCTATTCTCACATGGCCACCCCAATACCAGATCCTTAACACCTTTATAGTACTCGACTCGCGTGACTTCCATCCCATCCAGCCATAATACGTAAACATCCGTTGTCGCAAAACCTCCAACCGACGAACATCGCCCACACACGCATTACCACCACGTCTCGCCCAACCAGCACAGGACAGAACTGAACGCACTGCAGCCACAGGTGTACACACGACCTTCAACTTCAGTGGAAATATCAGCCGACGTCACAATGCCTTCAGGTCCAGCGTAAGCTGCCTCGAGCCCTTGCGATATACGCATAGCACCCTCCACTTACGCCGGCTGCGCATCGTTTGGACACGTAGCTACCCAAGATAAATGAAACGCGTCCACATCGTTAGCCTCCACCAATATACAAGTTTGGCGCTGCTGTCGTCCAGTCCTGTAACAGCACTTTGCACTTTGAAGCTGCAAAGCACATGCCAAACCGAGCAACCGATCTCGACAATCTGTCTAGTGCCCGTTGTGCATGGTCCGCGGACTTGAACAGGCACACAACGTCGTCTGCGTAATCTAGATCACAAAGCTTTCCTCCATTTCCCAGTTTGATTCCTACATTCTGGAGATCTCCTAAAGCATCTTCCATCACCTCGTCCATTACGAAATTGAACAGGAATGGAGAGATGGGACACCCTTGTCGAAAACCGCTGGTAGTTTCGAATGAACTGGACAGTTCACCGTATACCCTAACGCGACCATAGGTATGTGAGTACAATGCTCGCAACAGGTTCACAAACTTCGTTGGCATACCCTTCTGGTGGAGAGCACTGAGTAGTGCTGGTCGATCCACTGAATCGAATGCACCTTTCAAGTCGAGAAAGACTACGATCGTAGGGCGCCGGCGCGACTGTCGCGTTTCCAGTATCTGCCGGAGAATGAATATTTGGTGGATGCAACTTTGACCTGGTCGAAATCCGGCATTCTATCTTTTCCAACCTGTGTAGTTCCACTCCCTGTTCCCTTCGGATATTCAGTGTTTGTAGGAACGTGTAAATTTTGGGAAATGCAGCGGTCAGTTATGCCCTCCTTGGTGTTTAGCGCTGAACGATGATAATGGTGATGATGATGATGGGTGGAAAACCGGCCTGATTTTCTGGCATGCTTCCTTTGTGAATACTAAGTGATCGTCGCAGGATAATGCTGGCGGGCAGTTTTGGTACGATACTGACGACCCTAATTCATCTGTGTACGCCACTTTTTTGTACATCGGTGCACTCATGGAATTACTTAAGTTCTCAAGTATAACCTCCTTTTTCTGGACTGAATTCAGAAGTTCTAATTCTGAAATTTTCGTGACGAATGCTTTGGCATGCGAAATCACTGGAGCATTCGTAAAGACAGATTTCGCTTCTTGTAAGTGAGCACTTACTGCGGATAATGGAATTATTCAGCAATTCCTTCGAAATATGCTTTTCGATCAATTCTGTCGCCGGTCCTGTTAAATTGGGAAGCCATTTTTGGTCATGAGATGTTCGACTTGGTAGTTGTTACTACATGATATTCCATCCCATAAGGCAACCATCTCGCCTTGACTCACATACCAGATTTTAATCACTCCCAATGAATATCCGGGCTACAACCACCGAGCGATCACACTATGCGATAGTTCGGAGCAAAACCGGTAGACTTGGAGCCTCATTACCGAACGACCATCACGAAATGGCAGTCCTTAATAACAAAAAACCATAAAAAGTCACCAGTCAACTGAAATCAGACCACACCCGGGGGTACTTCGACTAAGCAAAAGTTCAGTAATGGTCTTCCTGAGCAAATAAGTCAACAGGGACTGACGGAGTTCGAACGGTCAACGTCCTAGGATATCGTCCCTAAAGTCGAGGGTTCGAATCTTCCCATTGCCAGTCAACTTCCCCGTTTGCAGCCCTCTGTTGGCTCCGGCCTCCTTTCGAAAAATGGTGTGCATTGTGTACACTGTTGCTTCACTAATAAAATAGGTCAAATATAGAAGATAAGAAAACGGTGATCATTTCGGAGGAAGGGACGAAGTTCAACCCCAGTTCCACGATGGACTATTAGTACGAAACGGAGAAAAAACAGTTGCCGAAGTGGATCACTTTGTGCAATCTAAACTAATGGCAAACTCCTCGGAAAAGAATCTAGGGTCCAGGGGAAGTTAAGCTGCAGATATATAGCCTACTATTGAGATCGGTATTATCCGTGACTAAGTCACCGCAAAATAAACTGGAAGATGGCTTTCCAAACTGTTAGAGTCGGTAAGAGAATTGGTCGGGTAAGCATATGTGGCTGGACAACTCCAAGACATACGAATTTTCAAATATTTAATACATTCCTAATAAGTACCTCACGAAAGTTCCACTTCAAGAATGATACTATTTAATATCATCATCATCATCATCATCGTTCAACACTGAACAGCAGGGCGAGGTCCACTGACTGTCGGCTTTCTCATCAAGTTATTTGTTACTTTAGGACAACTGAATATACTACGGGGAGAGGGCGTGGACTTACTCGTGTGGGAAAAGAGAACGTCGCAGAGGTCAGTACATGAAATGCAGTCTAACTGTACAAATGCACATTGTTTCAACCCTTCACATTCTGCCGAAATTAACAACATGATCGCCACTGTTCATAATTCGCTAACGCATTCTTCACTATCATCAGCCAGCTGGTTCTGGACTTCAAACACAAAGATTTGAGATACCAGCCTTAATTAAGTTTGCAGTATACCTTCGCCTACGCTGCCACTTCATCTGTTGACCACTGCGTGGCTTCTTCCATCCCGAGGAAGTAGTGAAAAACAGGACATAGCATAATAGACGCGTGTATGACATGCGCAACGGGTGACCCAGTCACCAAAGCCTATTAAACTGGATGCCTTGTGACAGCATTTTATGATTTGATTTCTAATTTTTGTGTTTCCCGCCCCGTCAGTCAGCCAATCCTAACGTTGTTATGCGAACATCCGTTTTCGAAATTCTCCATACGACGTACATCCTCAGCAAGTAAATTCAGTATCTCGCCCAGACATCCTCCCCAAGCGCATCCGGAACATACTCAGCTGATAGGTGCAGAAAACTACTATTTATTTTCCATAAGATTCTAATTAAAAAAACATCCAAAGTCTATAATGTCAGCATCCTCAGTTATGTTCAGACAAAGTCCCAGATAGTACAAAATCAAAACTGACACCAAGCCGATAGTGCATTGTTCACCGAAAATCGTTAGGATACACGGGAACATCGGCAATTTGCTATCATTCCCATTTGTGCATGGAACGCTAATTGTTATAATCATGTTAGTCTTGCTTGGTAATGTCTCTCATTGTCTATTGTCTACTAGTTTCTTGTCTTGTTGAACGACTCCCGTCCTAAGTGTTTTGTGGTTCTTTTTGATTCCCCTTTTAAAACGGATGTCTCTGCACATCTTCCTCAATCACTTCACGGAGACATTTTAGTCGACAAGAGCGAGCATAATGTCCGTTGGATGCAAATTTTGAGGTAACCGAGAAGAGCTTTGTTACAGTTCGTCATTAATTTCTTACGAGCTATGAACATCGGTCAAGTTACACACAAACGCGACGCACAAAATAGTGCGATATCGCGCACGATCGTCAAAGCGGTCACGAGTTACACCGTCAATCTCCAGAATGATTGACTGAAAAACTATCACGCCTTTTTCATTTCAGAGTGGACGCCTCAGCAGAAAAACCTAATAGTTTTGTGTGATAGGATCAAAGCCACATTTAACTTGCAGACTGTTTGACAGGTTATGTTCATTTTTGATCCGGTTTCGATGAAATAAAATCGCGGTGACCCACAGTCAAATTATCTTCCTTTTTGGGATAGTAGTTTCGTGCTACTCGACAATATGCTCACGAATTACTAAATCTTCCGATAGGAATACATATTTCTTTCTGATTTTCACAGTAAATCTCAATTTTTGTTCATGGATCCCAGATTGCGTCGAGTGGAAACCGAGTTTGCACCGACTGAAAAACTCCGGGCCCATGTCGTGAAGCTTCTGGTTCAAGTTCAAGGGACGTTTCCCGGCTAACAATGTACATACCACTAAAAATAACTGATTTCTTCCTGTTCGAGAGCCTAAGAGTGCATCCCATTAATTGACACCGTAGTCGAGGTTTAGGCAACTCTGTAAAAATGGATAAGATCGTATTTAGATACGGATAGATTGAGAGATAAGTAATGTAATGAGCCCATCTCACCACGGATGCGTTTGCTTGTGGGATTATTCGTCCTCCCGTCAAGGCAAAAAGAGGAAACACTGAGACTGATCAGTTATCAGCAAGCACGTGGTCATAGGGAAATTGTGAACTCTCAGTTGTGACTGTGTTATGTAAGTTAATAAAAAAAGTTGGCGAGGGCCGATCGATCGAGGTCTATATCATTTTTATAATAACTGAATAATGGTAGTCTCAGATTGGCCCAACATCTATTTACATGAATTTTGAATTTCCGCCTCGTCCAAACCCCAAATAACCCGAATAAATCTTTCTGTATCTCCACATCATTTGTTGCACCATTAGAACGTTAATGGCCTGTGTTTGTATTTGTATAGGCTTTCGCATATACTTCTCTGCGTTTCGGTTAAAATGGTCCCACTCATCGTTTTGGATTACGAGAGCTTGCTGCAAATGACAGCTAAGACTCGAAATTCAAAATCCGACCCTCGCTGGTTACCGTAGTTTTCAATATCGTTTCTTGTCATAGTTTTCAGCGGTCAGTATTTGCCCTCGTCCTCAGTCAACCAATCTGGTTTCATCACTTTGATGGGTTATGAGACGTTTGCAATCCAAACCCAAAGCTCAGTAGTTGGGACTCCCGGGAAACCAACAATATGAACTACGACTAACTCACGTATTCAAAACCACTGTTAGTAAAGAGGCTGTCTTATGTCGCACGCTTGATGATCCTATGAAGTTGAACTGTCTTCCTATGAAAATCACATTGGATTCATGGAACTATTTCCATCAGTGATGGGCTCGGTCGATCCGCACTAGCTATACGAATGAACAAATTTCTAGGTCTAGTGAAATCAAACCCTCCCCCAGTTGCGGAAGAACAAAACCTGCTTTGAGGTGATTCACCAAGCGTTCTCAACTCGCCGCCCCACGTTGGAAGCTGTGCGAGTGTCTCGTTGATAAGTGAGGAATCATTCCATAAATTTGGTTTGACTTTCGTCAAGCGTAGTTTCTATCGGTTTTCACATCGTGATCTCAGATGGGGTTAACACCCTGTGTGTATGCATGTGTGCATGGGTGCGTTGATTTACATTCCCAAATTCAGTCACCGTCGTCATCACCCTAATCGTCACCCATGTTCTTTGCATTGTTTGCACCTGCACACGTGCTCGTCCGCGTACTGCTGGTGCCACCCGCCTTGTTATTTTCGTCAGGTGGATATAATAATCGAATGAACATCTGGTTCTTCGGACCATATGTGTAGATCACTGGTCGTACATATATATTTATATGTAGATATGTATATATGGGCATGTGGAAACGCACCTGTGTGTTAGCAAAATCGTGAATAGTTCTGACTAATATCTGCTTCGGCTCATTTTTTGTTTTATGTAAGCCATTTATGCTTTCGGTTTGAATCTGCATGTTCCTCAAGCAACTTACGCTTTGTAAGTACCGCCTCAGTCATCTGGATGCACTTCACGTTTGTTGCTTTTAGTATGTGTGTGCGCGCACACGAGGGAGAGCCTGAAACCACGATCTCATCGATCTTTTCGAATCGGTGACGCAGCTGTTTAGGGGCCACAAGCTCCAGCACTACGTCCCGACTGTCGGTTAGATTGAGGCTCATTATATGATTGTGTCCTGCAGCCAGTATAGATCGGCGGTTCAGGAGGTACGAGCATATTGCCTACATCCAAATGCACTAAAGTTACCCCACTGATCACAAATGAGCTGGTATTGACAACGAGGATAGAGTTATCCAGCGCAGAAATTTCTGCGTATTTCTTCAGTAAAACGCTGGGGTATTCGAATCTTGCTCCAACAACTCGATTTTGTCATTGTGATAATTATGGAAACGAACGTATTCCCGCGTGAAGCAATTGGCGTTCATATGTGTTCGGACAGTAAGCTTTTTAGAGATTTTGAAGAAGAGTTTAAGCTGAGGTTGTTAGTTTTTGAAGTCTGCTGGTCACCAATCTTAGCGTTTAGACCAGTCGAGGTGACACAATCGATTGTTAGACTTGATGGGCTGCGACTAATCACGCAATCAACAGTGTACACAGTTTTCGAAACGAGACCAAGCCCATTAAGAATCTATCGAAACGGATAGCTGATGCCCGGCACGGAGAATTTAGCTCTTGACATCTACGCCGTAACTTCAAGGTGTTAACCATTCAACTAGCACCGATTGTATCATAATGCTTGGAAATATATTGTGAACTGCCAACCTTAGAATTTACCGATCGTGGTCTATACCGTTTCGAGATTGAATTCAGTAAACAACATTGGAATGAGAAACGGGGAATTTAAGGACAAGCAGCTGGGATAAACCTCGCTCACCTCTGGTGCGTCTCATTGACCAAGTAAGCACATCTGGCACCAGTCCATGATTGGTCACCTGTCTTCTAACAATCCTCGTGAAAAGAACTACGACAGACCTCAGTTTCGAAGATATCACCGAATCACAGAACACCGCACTGCATTGATGGCCGTCCACTAGCGCGCATGATGTAAGGCTGAGGTCTGTCGTATTTCTTTCCACGAGGACAGGTGAACAAGCGTGGGCTGGTGCCAGATATGCTTACTTGGTCAATAAGGTGCACCGGGGGGTGCTGCTTGTTCTCCAGTTAAGGTTATGGTTCCTCACATTCAGCTCACAGTTTCTCATTTCAGTGTTATTCTTTCCGAATAGTTCTCAATCCAGATCCCGATAATTTACAAGCCTTAAGGGACAATCTCAATTCCAGTCTAACGATGTTTAGGATGCATTTTGCGCACTCAGTGTAAAGCGTTGCTGGGGGACTAAGTGGAGTTGAACTCTGACCTCTTTCTTGGAGAGAAATATTTGAACGAAGCAGATAACTCCCGTTGTATGTGAAGCTAGGCCTGACCATATGGTCGCCTACCGCATATACAATAAGGTTGCCCAAATTAGATATTTGTGGCGTCAGTCTTATATTCGGCCATCCATCAAAGACTGAGTCTACATTGCGGCAATTTATTCGACTCTTTTATGTGGGTGAGAAACATATACGTTAGGAATGGAAAGTATCTCAAAACGGTAGTGAATGATATAATGTTAATAACAGCCTTGTTGGCAGATGTAATTCACTGTGTTATTAATATTTTGACATTCACAATGAAAACCAATACATGGCGCATCGATTTTTTCGATGCACTCCTTACGTCATTCGGTCCTGACGTTGTAAAAGATGATTCGTGTAAACCACTGCTATCCGTGATTCAATATTCAGAGTATGCACTAAATTGAATCAAGCTGAGGTGCCTAAAACGTGTTTTCGATCTCCATGTACACTCTTCTCCGAAGGGGGGAGTGATTCAATGACGGGACGAGAAAACTAAACCAATCAGGGCACGTTCAGTAAGTAACCAAGCCTAACCTTGAATGTCCTCTCGCTTCGTGGCTGCCATTGACATTCACTCGTACTTTTGGAGCCATCATAACAACCTCGTGATTTTCGCCTGTGTTATGGTAAATTGTACAACATAAAAGTATCACTGGATTTGCTTAGACTGAAATATCCCGCACTGATGGTATGGTGCCTTCGAATAGTGGTTGACTTGGTTGAAAGGGGGGTTTTTTGTTGGCAGATAGTGTGCATGTTTTAATAGTTGCGTCGTTATAGGCGCATTTTTGAATTACTCCTTGCGGACTATTTGTTTTCATGTTTACTTCCCCGACTATAATATGTCATCCTAGACTGACGCAGCCTTTTCCATTTTCGTTTTACATATCCTCTGGAGTCCATCCTCAGCATTATGAATGTTTAACCTTTTCTACGGTTTGTAGAGATATCGCATGCGCACACGGGCAGAAACTATTGCCCATTGGTTCGTCCATTTGCACCCTCTCGTCTTTCCTTTGCCGACGAACTATCAGGTTTAATGTTCGATAAGGCTTGGGGTTTATTGCTAATGATTTTAGAATCAGTTGGTTTGATTGAGCGCAGACCATTGATTTTTCTCCCTTATTATGGTCATCCGACGGATAAAACTTAAATGACAACTAGAGTGAAGTTAGGAAGAATAACTAATGTACCCAGCCGCGATGTGAAACGAATTCATTGTATCAATCGCTTTTTTGTACTTGTCTTTCCGCTATTCAGCTGTCTAACCCACCAAACATTCTGGTGTACTGTTCATCGTCATTTGTTAACCCGTTCAATCTCGTTTATCCCGTCCATTTTTGCTATTCCAATTTACACTAGTCAGGTGGATGGTGTCGGTTGTTCCGCGGTAATTTTCCTCGTTATTTCTTTCGTCATAGGCATTTTTCCTTTTACTAAGTAGTCACGCATGAACGCTTTTGCATTTCACCCGATCTACCACAGAAGCACGACTACCGGTCTTCTGGCAACCGTTCGATGTGTTGGCCACGAAATCCCATGGATTGAAGAGAAAAGGGGAGCCCCAGTATACCGTTCGATTGACTGTGATTTTGGACAAAACGTTGGTAAGCTTTGGTCACGTTTTCGGTTTATTATTATTGCATATAATGTGTTTTGTAGATTGATTTAATCCAGTTGGCTTATTAACGCTGCTAACAACCACACAAGGGATTGTATGGATGTGTTCATAAAGTGAGGTCTTTTTCCTCATGTTCGGTAGAGGTCAGACGATCAACGTCACTGTGATTTAGCCAGAAGCTAGCGGATTCGAATCTTCACAATGTCGATCGATTTTTAAAATTGGCAACCCCCAGTTGGCAACGTCCCGTCATTTTCGTTTCGGTAATACAGGAAATGAAGGGAAAATGAGAGGAAACTGGCTAATCAGACTGCTGCCTCATTGAAAGCTAATGAATTAATCCTTTAGAATTTCGTCAATTTGAATGGGGCCATGAAACATCCACATGTATATCCTTAAGCACAAATAGTCCGTTATAATTTTCATTATCATTTCTGACGGAGTTCCTCCTTTTCTTCTTTCTTCGACCCACCATTACGTGACGGTTTTCAGTTCGTAAAGATGCTAACTGCGGTTGATCGTCTCGATAATAGTACGGCGGAAAAGTAACGCAAATTTTAATGTTTCACGTTATCATTTTTAATTCATTGTAATTCATAATCGACTCGACCAAAATCAAAGTTATGTTTACAGGTGTACCTCCGTGTCTCATCCGACTGAGTGCGGTGGCCTTTAAGTAACTGGATCGAATGGGGAGCTTGCTGAACATCAGATAGTGACCTCAGTTTTTCCCATCATACTTGCTTCTCAGTTACACATTTCTTTACATGGACAATGAAATCGTTGTGAAACGAATGCCTAATTATCGCTGAATTCACAGATTTTATCTTACTGTATTCGTGACCTCCTCATGATCCGAATGAAACTTCACAGATTTCATGCTTTGTTTACTTACTTTCGACACTTAAAGCACACGTATCTGTGTGTCATAAACACGCCCATTCATTTTCTTTTGATGGAATCTGAATTCCGATCCCGAAACTCGAGTTCAGATAATCAATAATTATCAAAATGCTCTAATGTTTTTTACCGAACAATATCCTTCCAGCTCTGAATTAATTTGTAGTAACAACTACTTTTCAGCTAATGTTACTAATGTTCAACTAATGTTGATGATTTTTATGGGACAAACGATTTGTCATTCCATATTGATGTTCAAGTTAATATTGAAGCCATGGAAGCGCTGTAGGTTTGCTTCCTGTTCCTTGTTAGGAGTGATCAACAATGGGTGGACAACGAGTCAAACTGATAATGGAATCCTGGGCGAACGAATGCGAGCAGAATAATATTTCGGCCGAATGACCGTAGATAGGATGTTCACCTTACTGTTGTAGATAACGTTAGAATTACATCGCCCTATCAGTTTCTAAGATTTCCGCACAGATACCGCTCGCCGAGAAATCCGGGAGCCATTTGTGAATCGTTATCTTATCTTTTATTTTCTTCATTGATGAATTATGTGTATATCATTTTCAGGAAAGTGTCAGCGCCCAACAGGGACTTCCCAGTAGGGAAATTGACCGGCGATGGGAGGATTCGAATTTGTAGCCTTCACGTCCAACAGCCAAGACCTTATCCACTTGACCACCGACGGTCATGCATGTAGAGAATGCTGATGGCCCGTCATCGTATTTTGATGATATTTGCATGTACTTCGCAGTTCTTGATAATATGTTGCAAGCACGATCAGTGTTATTGAAGAAATTTTTATCAAATCTTTTCAATTTGTTCCTTTTGATTCGGTCACCGCCCCCAATTGTCGAATATCAATTGACATCCAGTTCGTCGCTTTCGAACATAACTTTGAACAGTGCACACATTACATCGGCTCCGTGATCAATTTGGCAACCAAGGTAAGTGAGGAAAATCCTTCAGCTGTTTTGTTTCCATCAGATGCATTTACGGGAGGTTCATTTATAAGTGTTAGAAAACGATTAATTTATTGTACTCGCATTCGGATCGATAAACATCAAATAAATGGTATACCACGAGAACTGATATGTTCTTATTCACTATCCTGTAGCAGCGTCGTCAAAATTGCTGATAGACATTATTTCGATGAACTTTTGGGGATTAGTTTTTAAGATAGCGACCGTGAAAACTGGTGAATCAAGATATCCGAAGGAATTGAAGTAGCAGCTGTTTCAGGTTACAGTCAAACACTTGTTTAGCTTATATGCGAACCGGTGGCGAGCGAAATTCGGTTAATGAAATCGTGTGGAATAGAAGTAGAGAACCCATTCAAGGCAGACACCAAAAACTCGACCGTTAGGCTGAACACTTCAAAGGTCGGTTTATCTGAGCGCACGCTAATGTATTTAGTCCGACGACTACAGCTGCAAATTCTTGGAATGTGACTGTTGACCCTCTAACGGGAGTGGAAATCGAGAGGAATATTCGGCATCCGAAGAGGGGAAGAGCAACCGGTCCCGACGACCTTTCCCCATTTCTCATCAAATTGGGTGGAGAAGCCCTGGTGAAATCCCTTACCTCCATGCTTTATGATATTTGGAAAAAGGAGCGTATTCCGTCATCGTGAGGTGAGTCACTTATTGTACTCATCTTCAAGAAGGGTACACGGGGTGAATGTAGAGAATCATCGTAAGATTGGCTTAATTTCGACAGTTACTAATGCGTTGGCTTCGATTATTCTGCACCGTTTGAAGTAGGCTCGTGAGAGTAACATCCGTTAACAGCAGGCTGGATTTCGTCAAGGTCGGGGTCGCATCGACTAGAATCTTATCCTTTGGCAGTTGCTCGAAGCAGGCCACACAAATCACGTCCTAAAATGGTAGCGTTTTTTGAACTGAAAGACATGTTCAACTCAGTGAACTGGACAGTGCTGTCCAGTGCTCTCCCCCGGAAGGGTATGCCAACGAAGTTTGTGAACCTGTTGCGAGCATTGTACTCACATACCTATGGTCGCGTTAGGGTATACGGTGAACTGTCCAGTTCATTCGAAACTACCAGCGGTTTTCGACAAGGGTGTCCCATCTCTCCATTCCTGTTCAATTTCGTAATGGACGAGGTGATGGAAGATGCTTTAGGAGATCTCCAGAATGTAGGAATCAAACTGGGAAATGGAGGAAAGCTTTGTGATCTAGATTACGCAGACGACGTTGTGTGCCTGTTCAAGTCCGCGGACCATGCACAACGGGCACTAGACAGATTGTCGAGATCGGTTGCTCGGTTTGGCATGTGCTTTGCAGCTTCAAAGTGCAAAGTGCTGTTACAGGACTGGACGACAGCAGCGCCAAACTTGATACTTGGTGGAAAGGGACTAACGACTGTGGACCGTTTCATTTATCTTGGTAGCTGCGTGTCGAAAGGTGGTAGGATGGCAGCGGAGGTGAATACGCGTAACGGGTGATCGTGAGAGCATTGTGGAGGTTTGGAATTTAGTATTAGGTGATGTTTCCGAGAATACCTTATCTAGGTTGATTGGGTCACAAGTCGCGTATTGCAAACATTCGTCTACTATACCGTTCCTGCAACGGAATAGAAGGAACTACGTGGAGTTCAGCAACGTAGAATGAGAAAATGTGCATCGGATTTATTTAAAGTGAGTGTCTCACGTTCTCATGGTTGGGCTCCAAAATACTTGTTGACTAGCTGACTGGAGACTTTGAAGAATACGCCAATGAACCATGATTAGTGCGATCGTTTTGACATTCTCTATCGATTCAGAATGATTGACAAAGTGCATTTCTATAGGTAGAATGTGTTCTGTGTTAGCTACTGCAGAATTCATTTATCTTCCCGTCTGTGTTGGTCCCCCCCCCTATTCCTCTTGTATGTGCACTTCTTCTGTGGGACCGTGTAACTCTGGGGAAAAAGACACCGGTCAGTGGCCCTTCCTTACTGTTTAACACTGAACTGTGATGACGATGATCAGCCGTCACTTGGTTACTTTACAAATGAGACCAACTGAAAGTCAAGTAGCTCTTGTGAAAACAAAACTGTATGATTGTCAGCTATCTTGTACACAGACAGTCTAATCCCATTTCTGTTGTTAACTTTTGCAATGACATAACACTTTATGCTATGCAAGATTGTTTGTGTCAGTTAGTGAATGAATTAGGGAGGCAAGTGGACTCACTGGTGTACAGGCGAAATGGCAAAGTCAACCAAATGATTGCAAAGCTAATATCGGTTATTAAACAAATGTAAACTTCATTGTTATGAACCGTTCGTATGAAAGCTATTGGGAGAGCTTTCAGATTGTTGTTGAGTCGGTCAAAAGAACGTCTTTCCAACAGTGCATCGAGGCGATTTGTTGCCTCAAATCCTACTTCAGCAGTCTTCACATTACTAAACTTATCATCACACTGAAATTAGATGCATTTGGTGTAATTCAACGTAATCTTGTCTTGCCGGTGTCAATGCATGGTTGAATAGTTTATTTAATGCCCACTCACTCCTACCAACAGTGTTTAAGCATAACCTTTGAGTTCACAACCGTGCACTTTACCATCCAAACCTAACTAAAATACAAGTGGAAACGCCTGTTTACTGGCAAAAGGTAATGGCCAAGTGGTCTAAACATCTGTCACGTCAAAGTCCAGAGACTAGAGCCCCAGGTCCGCCGGTTTCTTTAGTGGCATTTGGTGACTCGCTGTCTCTCGCTTCGTTAACATGTCTGGTGCCATTGTTGTAACCTTACATGATTATTCACCAATCAGGATTTCTGGGTCTTGATTGCCGGTTCTCTTCCTGGTGCAATGGGCACCAGAGTCCACGTAGCATTTCCATTTTACTTGGTCCCATGCTTCAAGCACGTGGAAGAAGACTGATGGAACTAAGTTCTGCTTTCTTGTTACTTTAAGAAAAGATAAATTGGTCAAAGGTATCCTGATACGAATACAGCAGGAAGGGTTGTCCGCTGTCGGCCGTTTCACTAAATCCCAGGGGATAATTCGTTTAGCCAGCAACTTACTGTGTAGTCAAGAAAAATGGGTGTTGTTCACAAAACCGTCAGTTGTTTATACTGTAACAGTATGAAGTTTCGTTGGTCTGCAAACTCAAATAGTTGGTGAATGACATCGTTATTTTCCATCAACAGCTCGAAAATTTGCGCACATACTAATAATAGAAACCACTGTGCAGACCAACGTTCCAACTTACTCGGTTCCCATATTGTATTTCTGATCATATCAACCCTCGATCTTCCACGTTTTTTGATCTAACTGCTTCTTCTTGTATCATACTATAACCAGGTTCTGTTGTAATTTTGTGGAGATTCTGTTATTGAGACAAAATGCAATCTTTTCCATCTCATGTCTCATCTTGTTTTCCACAGTCTTACCAAGGTCTGCCGGTTGAACTGCGATTGATCCGTTCAGAGATTTGGAATGATGAAGATCACATTCAACTTAATACCAGCATCAAGACCACACTTAATAATTTTGCCGTCTACACAGTTAATCGTAATCAGATTGACAGTACGCTCAGGCAGTCCATCCCATCTAATTCCACGAGTTCGGAATTCCGTCGTCCAAATCGTGCCTGGGTAGGTGAAGTAGGCTTACCTGAGTAATTTGATCTTTTTTGGTGCTTGCTCTCATGGCTACTGCTGTTACTGTTTGTTGTTATGTTGCGTTGTCATACGAGAGGACAATGCCTGAAAGTAATGTC
This sequence comes from Fasciolopsis buskii, assembly GCA_008360955.1. Taxonomy (NCBI): domain Eukaryota; kingdom Metazoa; phylum Platyhelminthes; class Trematoda; order Plagiorchiida; family Fasciolidae; genus Fasciolopsis; species Fasciolopsis buskii. The sequence goes on along the minus strand of LUCM01003052.1, from coordinate 93,675 downwards.
TGATCTAACCAAGAGGTAGGCGATCCCATTGATAGAAACAGATTGTGATTTTTCGCTTGGATTAACCTCTCTCGACTGCAGTCGGATACTCTTCCAGTTTGATTTTCACTACTTTCTGCTATCAAATCAGTTCGCTTAAATTAATCGCAATATTTGGTTCATTTTTTCGCAAGCATTTTTCTGTCTTAGCTTACTGTTCTTCGCATACCAAACTTACCCAAAGTATAGCATAGACGATCGAGAAAAACCTGCAACTTACGTACCTGTTCGCTCTATAGCACAGCATCGTTGACACATTCCAAGACAGACAGGTTTCCGTCTAAGCAAATATCTGCCGCAATTCTCACATGGGGATAGGGCTACGTTCATAGCCATCTCAATGACAGTTAAAAAGGAAAGGTAAAAAAAACAACCCTGACGAGCACCACTTATCGTAGTAAACTCGGGTGAAACATCCACGCATGCGTGAACTTGGCTTCGCTTGTCCGCATACAGTGATCTGATAAGTGAAATGAATTTCTCTGACACGCCCTTCAGTGAGAGACAGCGCCAAAGAACCGCACGACCGACTGAGTCGAACGCCGCTTCCTAATCAAGAAACAGTTTGTGGGTCTATGGAATATGTGCTTATGTTCGGAGATCTGCTGCAAATTGAAAATCTGGTCGACACAACCACAACTGAGAAGGAAACCGGCTTGACTATCACGCATAAACCTTTCGCGAGTGCTAGATAATCGACGAAGGATGATAGCCGAGAGCAGTTTGGTTGCGATGTTTGCAAAATAATTCCTCTGTGGTTTTTATATGAGGATCTCTCGCCATTGTTGTAACTCGTCGCAGTCACCGATCGTCATCATGATCATCATCATCGGTCAGCGTTAAACAGCAAAGCAAGCTTCACTGATCACTTCATTTTCTCCAGAGCTACATGTTTCTATAAAAAGAGTGAATATCCAGGGGGAACAGGGCGCGGATCTACACAGGCGGAAACGATTCGAATACCGACACACGGATCGCAGTCTAACTGTGCAAACGCATTCTTTCAACCATTCTGGTTGAACAAAATATAACAACACGATCGACACTGTTCACCATTCATTGTCATATCCTTCAGTGTCTCCAGCCGGCCTGTTGACGGGGTTTTCGAACCCCAACCAAAAGATCAATTCACATCAATGACGACGTGGCTGGTCCTTACATCGGAAGAATAGAAATTAGGAAGCTTTCTTGTAAAAAGTACGCTGCAGATATTCGGTTTACTGGGGGATACTTCGCGGCTACCCATACCACAGACAGGGTTTTTCTTTGAGAACCCTAGCCGGAGCTTTGAACTTGAAATTCTTACACACAAGGTACATTATTACCCATCCTGCTCAAAGCAATGGATAGCGCGATCTTGATTATCATGCGCGAGGACCGATACAGTATGGACTTCATTGTGGGGTTTCTTCTCAACCGAAGTCTTTCATGGAATTCAGCCAGTAAGCAGTATAACGATTAAGGCCCCCAACGAAAGCCCTTGGATCTAACGAAAACTTGTCCGTAGAGCAGCGAGGAGTGGCTGAGTGGAAGCCCATTTATTTGGATCAATTATCTTCCATCCAATTTTCCCCTTGAGTTGCTGGCTTAATTCAACCCAACCTGCAAGATCAGGAAACTGCTTCATCAAGCCTCTGCCCATTGACTTTCCAGGCATGATTTGACATTCGGCTTTATTTAAGCCATCCTGTTTAGCTGGTTTGGTCATGGAGGCACGCAAGCCGTCACACCACATCAAAGTGCAGTCGGATTGTGCGGCACTGAACAGCACACACGAATTATAAATTTGTCTCTGTCCTGGCCTTCTGTTTGAGTAGCAGGATCGTAGTAGTTGAAGTAGTGCAAGTGTTCCAGAGTCTGACCGGTGATGTGAACACGGCACGTTAGTTCTTGCAAACTTGAAAAGAGCTTCCTATCCTAATTATATTTCTAGGCTATACATACACTCTGGTTTGGAACCCGCCGGCAGAGTTCGGCAGCCTCTCACAGTATTAGGAAGTCATCAACAAATTCTAGGAATGTAACCCCAAAACATGGAGGATTTGCAATCCTTCAAGGTTGCTAAAACCGAAACGCATTCTCCAATCAGTAGTTTATTTGGATGGGACCGGCACAGAGGTTAACCTTGCGGCAGAAGAAACTCCGGTAACTCACTGGTGTATACGCGGACGCGCACCTATGTTGCCAAATGCTCGCAGTCTGCATCCCAATTTGGAACTAGGGTTGAGTTGCATTCAACGGGCGAACTGTCCTCAGTCTAGTGAAATAAAAGACATGCTAATTCAACAAAAAGCTTTCAATGAAAAGTCATGTGTATCAGAAGAGAGTTCAGGCACTTTGGCTACCGGTCTTGACCTCATTGAAACTGGTGGAGTTTGATAGGAATCTATTCTTTTCGCAAATATTTTAGTATTTTCTCTACCCGTAGATTCTTCGGAAATTCTTACCCCTCGTGGATTCACGACTCATGTATACTTTTTCTATCACTGTTATCGTGAGTTTTGTTTCCGACAGCCTCCTCAATTGATACCAATTCCCTTTTGTTCTAACTTTCTCTCTGTTGTTCTCCCGTGCACAGGCCACAATCGGTGCAAAAGATCTTTTTCGACCGACGGATAACTGGATATGACTTTTTTCTTCTTCTCAAGAACTGCGAAGCATCTGTTGTTCTCATCTATTGGTTATGAAATTTATTTTTCTGTACCAGCTCATATCCACCAAGTAACCAAACAACGCTCAATTATTAGCCCAGATTTTTATGCTATCATCGCCTTAAATGTGTAACAATTTCAGTTGACTAATATATTATTTGCAGGTTAATATTTGTTGAAGAATTTAATGCAACATTTATTCCCTCTCTCTTACCCCTTATCAAAGCCGCGCAGACGTTCTCGTCGGGCCGCTGCCAAAATCCCCGAGCCGGCTCCATCAGATCTGCGGCTCTTGTCACCACCTCCTCGGATGAATCGGATTGGACCACAAGATGTGGAGCTTTTGTTCACCGCAATCCACTTCACAGACGTGGTTGAATATCTGGCTGTACCAGACAGTATCTGTACTCCACGTGCCTTAGCAGTGATTCAAGTAGGTAGTATTTTTCGCAATATTATGCTGGCTCATTTAGGGGAATGATCTACTCCTGTCAAATTAAGCCCGTATACTGATCGAAGTGATAGGCTTTGTAAGAAGTGTCAAGCAATTTGTCTTTTTTATGTCCCTAAACTTGTCATGAATTCCGAGCTTTACAAATTTTCCTCTCTTTCTTTCTCCTGATTTGCTTTGTTTGTCTTAGGGCTATCGCAAGTAAACACAAAATGACACTTGTCTTTCTGCTGCAGTTGTATCGAAGCTGCTGTAATTAGAGATAATCAAAGCAGAGCTGAGTTTGCTTATTGGGTATCCTGTTTTATGCAACGGTTTGGCTGCACACTGCTCGTTTGCTTTCATACGCACACACACGCATACAAACAAACGCATACATCGCTCTTATTGTTTGACATCACTTATTCTTACAGATATTAACGAATATTTTTGTCACTTGAGTCATCTTAAACCTCCCCGCCGCAACCATGCGCTCTGATTTTTTCTATTTATTTACTGAAATATGAATTAAAATAGCTGGCGAAATAGGCCGGATAAGACAAGCACAGTAAATGGTGTTCGGCGTTATGGTCAACCTTTTTTGACATCTCTTCAGTTCCCAACAATAACTATGGAAGTGTCAGATGATTTTATTTTCTTCATTGACATGAACATGGCGTTTGCTTGGCATTTCTGATTTCCTGTAGTTCCGCAGTCAAATAATCACTGTTGGTAATTCTTAGTTGTAGTTTACCACGCCCTATCAGTTATCGAACCAACAGACATAGATGATTCATAAGTTGGCCAATAGACAAAAAACGTTTTGTCTCAAATGGTAATTTAACCGTAAATTTGGACTTTATTTTCCCTCCCCTCCCCCCTGGTTGCTGCGACTAAAGTTACACCCTACTCAAAGTGATTTCCATGGCAGAGGCCAAATCCTCTCTATTTTGCTTCTGATAAATTCATACTGGTGGTTTTGTATTTGCTCATGGGCCTCACTTTTACGAACTCTTAAAAGCCTGTGAATTGGGAAGGCGAATATTCCGATCACTTAAAATTTTCCGTGTCAGTAAGCTGAACTCTTGGACATTTTAGAGGGACTCTCTTGGCAACCAAGGAACACTGGTAACACTTCAGTTATTTTTGTCATTCACCTCGTCTTTTTTACTCCTAATCCAAAATTCTTACCTCATATTTTTGAGGGTCGCAACCAACAGATCTGGCCTTACATCTATTCTAAAACTTATGACAAATGTAAGGGGACTGTTCATATGGTATCAGTTTTGTGACAACCGTCGCCCTTCCTTTGGCTCGATGTACAGGCTCTAACGACGTCGCTATGGTGATGCGATGTTTTTGTCGTGTTCTGCATTGGCACTTACTCAAAATCAAGAGCCTATTTTAATGTCTTATCTCCAGTTCAATGAAAGTTAACCTTATGCTTGTTGTAGAAGCTGTGCACATCTGGTGTTGGTCATGGAACGGAAAATGACAGGTGGTCACGTGTTGCACTGTCTGACAGGATTGCCATCAGTAACATTTGGCGGTGAAAATCATTATTCGATACTTCCGGTAGCGTCAGTATCACCTTTCTTAAATCAGCTTTCAAAGTCTGATTTAACTGAGATTGACCATTGTTCTTTCATCAGCAATGCCTTGTGGTTAGTGTTGCAATGGAAGCTTTCCATCGCTTTCAAGTTCGATTCTTTTAGTGACAGGCATGATGCGTGCACTTCCATAGCCCCTCGAGTCCGCTACACGACCTAGGTTTCACTAGGTCAGGTATGATAAAGAAGCAGTCAACTTCAAGTTTCGGTCCACTTCCTAAGTAACCGGCACATCTGAAATTCGAACATCTGATTTTTTGGGATGACAGACGCTCAGTCCACTTGATCACAACTCCTAAGTTACGGTAAATTTACTTACTCTGTTCGAATAGGATTTTTGTTTTAATTATTGCCCTCAGTAATATACAGAACACGGAATGCTATTCTCGGATATGTGTGCAAGATGGTGCATCAATCAACTGCTCACGATGATTTTCACAAGAAGATGCCCTAAAGCAAGTTAGTAAAATATATATATAGTAAAATATAGTTAATGAACCAGAATGATGACGGCAATCCCCGTATATGGTCATCTCAACAAGTAAATACGATTCCGTCGGAACCGCACGACCAGTTGCACATTTTTTGCCATTGCATAGGGACATGCGCATGTTACTGTTCTGTCTGACTGCCGATATGCGTTTTTGATTCGTAATCCCTTTTCTCACTAAATAATAATAATAATCATCCTTCAGCGTTAAACAGCAAAGCAAGTAAAAATGACCACTGCCTTCTCCCAAAGATATGTTTCCATAAAAATAGTGAATGTCCGAAGGAAACAGAGAGGGGACCTACACAAATGGAAAAAGATAAAATGCCGCTGCAGCCAACACACGAAACAGTCTCGTTGTACAAACACACTCTTTCAATCATTCTGATTCAATAGAAAATAACAACACGATCGCCACTGTTCACGGTTCACTGCCATATCCTTCAGTGTCTCCAACCAACTAGTTGACGGGTCTTTCGGACCCCAACCATATATTTATATCCAAGGCTCGGGCAGCTTATGCTGGACTGAGGCACTTGTGGCGTCGGCTGATATTTCACTGAAGTTGAAAGGTCGTGTGTACTTTGCCGCAGTGCGCTCAGTTCTGTTGTACGGTTGCAAAATGTGGGTTATGCGTGTGTGGGAGAAGTTCGTAATTTGGAGGATTTCGACTATCGATGTCTACGTATAATGACTAGGATTGGATGGAGTGACCGGGTGAGTAATATAAAGTTTAGGAATCTGGTATTTGGTGCCACTTGTGAGAATAGCTTGTTTCATCGTATGAAACTTAGTAGACTGCGCTGGTTGGGTCACTTGTTGCGTATGGCGAACACTTGTCTACCATACATTGCCCTATTTAGTGTTCCTCCCGGTGAATGGAAGAAGCCATGTGGAGGCCAACAGATGACGTGGCAACGTGGGATGAGAAAATGTACAGCGAATTTAGGTAAAGTAGGTATCTCGCTTCTTCGTGGTTGGGGTCCGAAGGACCCGTCAACCAGTTGGTTAGTGACACTGAGGGATATGGCAATGAACCGTGAACAGTGGCGATCGTGTTGTTATTTTTTATTGAATCAGAATGATCGAAAGAGTGTGTTTGTACAGCGAGAATGTTTCGTGTGTTGGCTGCAGCGGCACTTTATCTTTTCCTGTCGGTGTAGGTTCCCTCCTTGTTCCCTTCGAAGATTCACTATTTTATAGAGACCTTTAACTCCAGTGATTGGCGACGGTCAGTGAGGCTCTCCTTGGTGTTTCGCGCTGAACGATGATTGTAAGGAGGAGATGGAGGACTTCTCCATGCAATTCGAAAAGCACTACCGAAAGTCGAATATTCGACTCTACCTCCAATTTCTTTTGCTATCAACACACATCTCCCAAGGATTATTTAGCTGCAGACGTCGACCCAAATGCGTTTGTTTGCGGCCAGCTAACTAACCCTTGACATGCACAACCAAACGGTTCAACCTTTGCTCTCTACCATGGATCAGCTCTCCATTCCCATCGCACACGACTTCACTAACCGAAGTTCGCCGCTCACCGCTGTCGCGTATAAGCTTACACAGTCTTTGACTGTTACCTGAAGCGGCCGCTTTCCCCATCTCTTCGGTTACCTTAACCCACCAGTTCTTGCTATCATTTTTATGGCTTATCGTCCACTGACAAGTCAACCGTCGATGCATCTTACTCACTTTCTTGCAGTAAGGCAGCTGACGTTTTTGCTGCACTAGAACCAGCGATCCTTGCGAGATCCAGTGTCTTTCTAGATCTGGGACCACAGGCGAAATCTGCTGCCAAATGCATCGTCTGCTTAATTTGATCCCACTGCTTGTGTACATTGCTGCTCGTCGAAGATCTTAGTTCCTCGGATAGTTTTTGTTCGTAGCTGTTGCGAACAGCTGAGACAGGCAAACGTTCGACAGCCAATCGTGCTTGTGGCCTGCTCCATGGCCGTTGAGCTGTAGCAAAATTGCATTAAATCTAACGCATGGTCCTATTCGACGAACGTGGTCCACTACGACCTACAGTTCTGGACAGAACCGCGTCAACCGAAGCTTACTGCAATATGGTCAATCTGACTCAGACCACCCGTCGAGTTAGGATGCCATGTCACTATGTGACGCGAACTGTGTCGGAAGTTCGTACTAGACAGAAACGAACGATTGTCTGCACAAAGCTGAAGAAGTCTTTACCCGTTATCCGCTCGCTGAGCTGGCAAGTCGCACCGCCCACCTAAACAGGATTCTGATGCACTCCGTT